>OY979716.1:17202839-17750839 GCA_963855995.1 Muricea muricata
TGGTAGTTTTAATTTGAAAGTTAATGGTAAATAGTGAAGCAATACTTTATAGTTGTAGTCACAATTGCATTCCAATACCCATGAGACCAAGATCTTTGGTAGACAGATTGTCAGGTTGGCACACAAAGAACAAATTTTTTATGTGAAAAAATATTGCGGCCCATACACTTGCTTCATACAGTTTGTATTTCGGTGAATTTTCTAAACATTTTAATTTATCTGGCATCTTTGCCGGACAAAATTAAAGGAATGTCATGAAGGTTGCAGTGAACAATTATTCATTGGTCTGCTTCCCCAAAATTATTATCAGACTCAGACTGAAGTAGATGTGTAATGTGACTGCATGCTGTCGCCTGCTCAACTACAATATTCTCTTTTATTTTAGAAAACATATATTTATATTTTACTTCAACATTACATAAATAGAATTTAATATAAATAAAAAATGACATTCTGACTTTGTCAACTAAAGTTAATCACCATAGAATGCATGATTTCACAAAAAAACTATTGCACAAAATTCCACAAAAAAACTATTTTTGAATGAAAAAGTTCAAAAAGTTATAATTTACAATGAGCTCAATATATGAATAAAAGGGACAATTTGAATGTAACTACTGTATATTTACACAATGAGATATATATACAGGTGTACTGACCAGTGAACTGGTACTGACCAATAAATACCATCTTTGAAAATGAGGTGCTGCTCAAAGTTAAACTCAAGTTAACTATGACAATAAACTAAGTTTATATTATTAATATGTATTTCAGACTATTCCATCAGTACAGCTACTGCATACAAAAGGATATTCAGATCAAGGTTGGTTCACAATATGTATATTAACAGTCATGGTCCAAGACCAATGATCTATTGTTTCTGTTGACAATAGACTAGCAATAATTATATTGCATACCTTGATCTGGTATGTGCTGCATAACTTAGCACTAACATTGACTAACTAGGGTGTAATAATTTTTTATGCACATAATGATTAAATAATTATGCATTATTTGGTTAATATATGTCATACAGCATATAGAAGCTCATAGTTGATTATTTTTCTGTGATAAATGATAATTTACTTTTATGGAAGTTATAGCCTTTAAGTAGTGCTTTTCATAGCAGTGGTTGATTTGTGCATGTTTCTTTAATTTTGAATGACCATTAACACACAGCACTTGCCACTAATATTCTCTGCTTATTTTTTCAATCAAGTCAAGGCAAACGTCTGACACATTGCCAAAAACTTTGTCAACTTGTTAATCTAAACCACTAAACTTCACCTTCATGCTGCCTATTTTATTGTTTTCTGTTTTTACTGTGCTCAATATCACCAAGAATTGTGTGTATTAATGGTAAATTTTAGCAATGAACTATAGTTTAACTACATGTTTTACCCCTGGACCATGATAGTTATTGCCAATACCACATTATGAATTAAAAGCACATGTCGAATATAGGCTTTTCATACTATTTCATGTTCCATTGCTTGAACAAGGCATCAGAATACTTAATTTTTTTTTAAATGAATTGATGCAACTGGATTTGTTTTCATGAATTCATATGATGCTTCTTTGAGATTGTTTTGAAGGAGATAATCTTTTTCCCATTTTTGCAGAGCTTGTTTTGTTGCTGAACTTTCTGCCAGAACCAGTTTTTGAAAACTTGCAAGTTTTCTCATGTATTTTCTTTCATCATCAATTGCTGTGCGACCGCGCGGTGTGGCTTTGAGCTTCCGATGTAGTTTGTCAAACTCTACCACTTCATCGGACGGACCTAAAACGGCAGCTAAAGCTCTGCAAAGAGAGCTCTGGATAACATAGGCTTTTGGTTTTTTTGTGATTGGGACCTGGTCAAGACTGTCCGATGTTGTTTTTGACCCTTGGAGGTCACCCAATTCCAACACTTCTTCTGGTACTAGTTGTATGTCGACAACATGTTTAGGTGCCTCAACGACTATTTTTTTTACACACTTAGTTCTTCTTTGTCTGGTAATGGAGATGCTGTTGTTGAATGGATCGGAGAAGGTGTAATGGAGCTTGCCACTGTCTCACTATCTTGCGGAATGGGGCTGTGTTCGCCGCTGCTAAGAAAGGGGGTATGTATTTTCTTTACTCTCCCGTCCGGTTGATCAACGCGGATGATATGTGTTGGAATAACGGTCTTTTGCTCAACACAATCACACCAGCACTGTTGTAGGTAGGCTTTTTCATCTTGAAGATTGCTTGACCGAAAATGATGGAGTTGTGGTCCAGAGCTAGGTTCTGGAAAACATGAGACATCGTGAAATTCAACTTCCTCATCATCTTTGTGCCACCAAACACCTTCGCCTTCAAGTAGGAAATCGCTTATTTCCTGCAAGTGCGCTTGCCATTCTCTCTCAAACTTCTTTACAGTAGAAATTGGAATTCGGGTATTTCGGCGACGGTTGAGGGCTTTGGAAAGGGTGCTGATATGTGCATCTTGTTTTGAAACATCTTCTCTCTGTGTCATCTGCTTCTCTGCTTGTAAGCGTACCATTATATTGGGGATAACTTGGTCATCGCTGCAGTTGCTGGTCCTCTTCGTTATTTGCTTTATGTGATGAAACATTCTTTCTTCCTCTTCTGCATTAGCTGCTTGTCCCGACACGAGGCGAAGCATGCAACCTGCGTGGGCTGTGAGATCGTGGAAATACGCACCAAACAATTTGCGCTTCGTAAGTTTTTTGGGATGTTTGAGAAGGAGGTTTAGGAGAATGGCATGGTACCAGGATTGATTGTAGTATCTCAGGATCAAGCACGGACTTCTTTTCTCTTCTTCGCAGTAGAGGATTTGTTGCATTTCTGAAAGTGTTTCCAGAATTAAAAGAGGTGTTTCAGAAAGGGATTTATTTTGCTGAGCGTACGCTGTGGTCTTCAGTAGTGCTACACGATAGTCGAACCCACGCTTACTGTCTTTCCCGTCTAGACATGTGCTGACACATTTTTCAAAAACTTGTTTCTCTTTCTCCGCTAGATGATGTGGCAACTCGGCTAAGACATTTTCGATGTGGTGCCCTATGTCGTGAAGTGGTTCAGTTGGCAGGATTTCATAATCAGCCAGATGAAGATCGCCTAAAGACACGTCTGGAACGTTCACCAGTAGTGCAGGTACGCGTTGAATCCCGTGTAGTTCCATGTCGAGTTTGGCTTGAAGCTCTTGCTTTGTATTTCCGTCGTAGATTCCACGCGCTCCAAACTCTCTCTCAAGTTCTTTTTTTGATAGACTGCTTAGAGGTTTCAGCTTCTGTCTAATGCTGTTTGCTCTCGATACAGTACCTAGTTTCATCGCTGCATCTATTCTATTTTGGAAGGGTATAATTGGGCAGTTCAACGCATGATCTAATTCATTGACTCTTTCTGCATGATATCCACAGTTAGAACAAAAATAGTGTCCGCCCTTTTGTTGGCCTGCTTCTACCTCACGCGCTGGATTATCTCCATGGAAGAATCTTACTGTGTCAATAAATTCACTTCCGTTGTGTGTTATGAGGTTTGTGGACATTTCCTTGATGCACGCCAGTCTGGTTTCGCTATACGCCAGTTGCTCTGCTTCTGAGCTGCCACAACGTGCGATGAAATGCAAGTGGGGTTTTTCCACAATCTTTTGAACGCTGATTGTTTTACCGGTTTTAGCCTTGTATTCCTCGTTAGTTAAATGAACTGCAGGGTCATACAATACAGAAACAAGACATAACAAGTACCCATGATTTGCAACAGTGGAATTGTCGTGCCAAATAAGTAAATGCCTTTGTCGTTCAACGCTCTTTAACTTCTGTCGTAGTTGTTCCGTGTTCAAGTTGTCATTTTCCTTGTACTCGTTAATTTCTCTTAGCCGGGCTACGACTTGTTCGTGGGTCATATTGGCGTAATGCGTGTCCGGTTTATCTCTACTGTACGGTGCGTGTTCAAGCAGTGTTTTCTCTCTAATCTCTGTCAGGGGCACCTTTCTTCCTTGCAAAACAAATTCTTCCTTTTTCATGATCATGTCATTCGTCATAACAAGCTTTTCGTACTGCAATAAAATCAAAGAAATACAATATAATTTTGCAAAATTACGGTAAAATAAATATCCGGTTTTTTTAGTGTTTAATTTCTCTGTGTTGTGACGATCTGTCCTCGTGGCATTTAACGCGTGATTGTGGCGTGATCTTGCACTCACAATAATGTACTTAATGTTCAGTACATATATTGTTAATGAATAAATAAAGAATTATTGAAGTTATGCGTACCGTCTTAGGGACAATCCTCTGGCCAACAGTGTACTCGCCACTTTCAATTTTTTTATTCATTATTTCCTTCAGTTTCTCTGCTGTGACATCAGTAGGAACTGCTATTTCGCCTCCAGCGCTCTTTCTCTTTTTTCTTCTTATATTCGTCATCGTTGCATCTCTTTGACCGTGTTTTCGCTTGAATCGATTCACATCCACACCCTCGCTATTTAACCAGTCCTTGATGATTTGGCCACCATTGTTCGCAATTTCCCCATTCGCTTTTTTCACGTCATATTTTCTTGCCAGCTCTGACCAATTTACCACTTTCTCACTGTCGTACGACCTTACTTCTTCTTTAAGCGCCTCTGTATCCCATGTTACAGTCTCAGCAACACGTGACCTTTTTTTGACCTTTTGATGTCTTTCCTTTGCAGATACAGTTGTCTCAAATGACGAAGCTAGTCTGTTGCGTTGCCAACCTCTTAACGACTGACCACTGCCATAACATCTAGAAAATAAAGCATTGTAATTATAATAATTAAATACCTTTGAAAATAGCATGCTCGATTGTTGAAACTTTTGATCTGCAAGCAGGCATGGAGCGTACAATCGTAATGAAAATAATTTATGATTTATGTAATTCTGCCTAGCACTTCATATTATTTTCGTAAGTTCATCTATATGCAAGATGAAATGACTTGTAAATCAATTTTGAAATCGTTATACTTCAAATAAACTGCTTTAAAATCGTGTTCATGACATGTAATAAGCTTTTTTTGCCTTAGAAATTACATGGAATATAATGCAGAATGTGCTGTTGGTACATAGTAGTTTAGGAAAGTACGTTGGAAATTATATTTACAGTACACTATGCATTAAATGCAAACTGAGCTTGCTGTACGGATCTCGTTAAAAATTACAAGATCAGGCTATTTTTTTAAAATCTAACAGGCAACTGCGTTTGTATATAGAGTCACATCGACATATACTCAAGTTTGCTGTCTTTCACATGCGCTGTCTTTCACGTGGTTATGTAAAGGCGGTCCTGAAAGGGGAAGCGGGTCCTATTTCTGTTTCCCAACATAAATTTTAAATATATTTTTTTGTCCCAAAGCTCAGATCCTATCGTACCAGTACAGCTCTCTTGCTAAATTCCCATTTTCTATGCATTGTTTTTTTTAAGAATACCCGTCTCAGTGGACAGAATCTTATTTACAGTATTAGCCCAAAAAGGTCAAAAAGGCAACTCTGTTATAATCATATGCAAACAGAACTTTACGCGCGTATCGCACGCAAACTGTTCTCAGCATCATGATAAATTAATTAACCTGAAATTAAATTTGACAATTAATGGAAATTAATTAACCTGAAATTAATTAACCTGAAAACGACATCTAGTAAAAATGCACCTATAGGTATTCGCGTTGTTTTTATAAGATTGGACATGCGGGGCACTTATAAAACTGTAAAATTTATATTCTTGAATAAATTACGCGACGAAAGATTTTAAAGTCAGAAATATTAATTAATTGTGACATTATTTATAATACGCATGGCGAGCACGCGCCAATGACGCTGTGATGTCGCCATCATGCGTGGGAGTGTGCAACGTCGAAGTTGGAGTGTGTCTGTGTGAAGTAAAAAGGAGTATGATTGTTTATATTACCATTTCTTCTGGAATGAAACGTTGTTCCATTAACTTTTACCGGAGGACGTAAACAATACTATAAAGCTGATGGTAATTAATGTGTGACTATTTATCATGGAAATAGGAGAAAAGGTTAGTCAGTGTGGTTTCTATTTTTGTGTTATCATTTAAACATCATGAATTTGTATGTTGGTTAGCAGGTAACTAATGTAGCTTCATGAAATATTTTAGTGCATCAAAGCTGTAAAAATTAATCCCCCCCCCCCAACTCAACAAATGCACTGAACAAATATTAGTATAATTAACATTACTTCAATCCTTGACCCCAACACCATTATGGACCAGTCACAAAATCTATTTGCTGACAGCCTCAAAGCCAGGGCTATGAACAATTGATAACACTTCTAAACCATATACCTTGCATCTAGGTCTTATTTGAGAAAAAACCCCTACATTTTAAAAGCAATCTGCCTTTTTCCAGATTAAAAAAAAGTAACCTATATATATAAATTTGACATACCATGATACCAGTACACTATGTTGGAGTTTTAATACAGCTGGGTTTCACTGTTATTTACCTGGTTGTATTAAATATTAGGCAAATTTGTTCAACAAGGTTTCCAAGCATGGTAGCAGAAATTTTGAAGTTGATCTATAATGTTGACATTTTACCTCTATACCATGCAATTATTTACAGAGCATATATCTTTCAAGGGCGCTAAGAAATTTTGAACAAATGGATAACATTGCTGTTGTCTGTTTAGTTTTAGTTATACATGTTACAACATCATAATGTAGCAAGAACAAAAAAGTGGCCCATGACACTGATATGCTTACAACTTTATTACATCAACTCTGTATAACTGAACAGACAATAGCAAAGTGTTATCTATTTGATTTAAACAATATACTAACAAAATGGAAAAAAAATTTTCAATGTAAGCTTTGTAGTGTGACAAAGGAATGTGATAGACAGACTTTTGCTTGCCATTTGACACGATCGTGATTGGTACAAAACAAAGTACACCAAATGGCTGTAGTGATAATTCTGAAATAGCCGTAATAAGCTTGTCACTGAAATGGCATACAGATAGCCTTGTGTCTCTCCTCCAATAAATCACATTTTTTGACTAATCAAAAGCTTATCAGAATAATTCTGGTTACTAGATAATATTGTAAAAATTATCTTGCTAGTTACTGCAGTTAAGAATATAATAGCTAAACTTAAGTCAATCCAACTCATGATAATGTGACCTGCTAAAATGGCTTGCTAACATACTGTACCTAGCTGTCTACTTGCAGCTTGTAGTCATTTTAAGTTAATTTGTCAACATATTGCCAGACCTGTGTAGATTTGAATTGTACATGCTTCAAATACCTATTTTATATGATTAACAAAGGTGGCCCACCTTTATACGTATTGTCCAAATTTTGCATTTTCTATCCTTTTTTATTATTGAAATTTAAATCTGGTTTATATTCATATTAGTAAAATATTACCTATATAATTAATATAGTTGCATGCTTTTACCTTAGAAAAGCTGTTTCTTGCATCTGGTTTTCAACATTTTGTTTTGATGCTCTGTACTGATTTCGTCTTTTCTTTCTAATATCATTTTTTGTTTGATGTTGAATGTTTAGGTCAGGAACCTTCGACAAGCATTCTCCAAGACTGGCGTTGTACATACGTCTTCTGAAAAATTGGTGATGTTTTATTGTAAAATTTCTTAACAGCCTGTTTCATATCTTGTTGGGATGATTTGAGGCCATTGCTATTTGGTACTGCTGTATGTGCTTCATTAATGGCTGCAAAAACTGGATTTGTCAGAGCTTTCGACTTGTGGAGTGTAGATTTGACTGGAAACAGTGCTTGGGTACCAGAGTAACGGACAGCACAACCACGACAATTCATAAATGAGTGCTCGTTCTGTTTGGTGTTGCTTAACTTTTTCCAATTTTCCAGGGAGAACACGTCCAGGTATTTTTTCCTGTCATCATAGTTACGAGGACTCCACTTTTTTATGGCGTCTCTTAATCGAGGCAATTTCTTTGCAAAAATTATGTATGGTAAAGTAAAATTTTCTTTTACTACCTCAAAAGCTGAGTTGAATTGCAAATACTGCTCCTGCATTAACCTTGAAGCATACTTTGCATTAGCTTTTCCATCATTTTTTCCATCATTTTTTTTAAATTTGCCTCTTATATCAACAGACAACTGATAGGCAATGCTTCTTGCAAATCCACATGTTGTGGGGCACAGAAATGTCCCTGTCATATTGAAAACTAACCTATTTTTTGTTTAGAATCTTTCTTATTCTTAGATTGCTTCCCAAGCACAGAACTTTTTATTTTTAAATTTCCCGCCAAAAACCAATATAGTGAAGCCATGCAGGGGGTATTCAGAAATTAAGTTATGATACCTTTCCTGTGATCACTTTATCCAAACTAGAACTTTGAACTTAGAAAAAGGTTTTGAACAACAGTGTGTACAATAAATTTCACTGTCCAGGAATTTTTTTCTACTCAAATTGATTTTGGTAAAGTCTTGTTTATTAATACTCACTTGAAACCTAATGAGCATTTTCACTGCATGGTAGCTATAGTATCATGACTCAAGTTCTACTAGTGCACCTGTAGACTATAAAGTATTAACATATTGTGGATACATATTAAGACAAGCCTATTACTTAGTCTTATTGTTTTTTGCCATTTGCCAGCAATAGCTTTCAAAATACCATACATGGGATCTGTAACAGCTTATAACTTGTAATCCCTATTCTTTTCCAGGGGTTTTCCAGTTTCATTCTGTAGTAGGTGTAAAAACTTAATCATTTGCAGCAAAAATATGTTTAATATTTATTTATTATATATAATTTAGGCAAGAAATTTGATTTTGTAAAATGGTATCTATGGCAACTGGCACTTTTGTTTTGTATAACCGCTGGCCAAGCAATCGGCGCCTGCCAAAATGGCGGATATTTTTTTTCAATAAAAATATTTAAATTAATCGCTATGGGAGACTACCCTGTTTCAAAAATATCTGTAATTTAATCACAAAAATAACTTCATACCATCCCATATATCTTATACCTAACTGGAATGAGTGTCTGTTGTGCCAAAAACATGCAAAAAATTTAAAACGAAATGAAAAAAATCGTCAATTTCTGAAAAAATTCCTTCCTGGTCCCAACGTATTAATGTAGGACACATATTCCAGTTAGGTTCAATAACTTGAACATGAGTTGCAATACTGACATTTTTTCCAGACCCATCTCCCAAGTCCGTGAAGATTAGCAACATAATATCAGAAATTTTATGATCACGTGACTATCCCCATGGCAACAAACCATTGCAGCTTGTTAACACTAGGCCTATCTAGCATTGTACCAAGTTTGGTGGTGATTGCTCAAATATGTTTTGAGTAATTGTCATTTATATGAAATTTTGCTAAAATGGGCTGGAGCCATGACTTAAGTGCACTGAGATGGTCGACTATCCGGCACAGTCTCACTTGGGGAATATTTCGACGACATGTGTAAAATTAAAGCTGGAGGTATACTAACTAGAACTATTGTCTCAATCTAGGTAAATGATAAAAAATTGAAAAAAAATTTGAAAAATTTGTGATTTGATGATTAAAAAGAGATTATTACTAAACTTTGACATTTCTATATTCAACATTTTTTAGAGAGCAAGCCAGGTGTTGGAATGCCGTCACATTTGCTTCAATTTCAATTTTGTAGCGACGGGGATTCACATTGGTACATATTCCGACCTTAGAATATCCACCGTCTGTCCTGTATATTCAGTTTTGGGAAGGCGCTTTGCAATTGCGTAGAGCAGGTTTTAGGTCGACATAATTAGCATCCCTTATTTCCTTTTAGAAATGTTAGGTTACGTTTCCAATTCAAGTGATAATTAATGATGAATAATTAATTTTCGCTCTTCTTTTAGCATCTATTACTCAATATGTGATGGGGATGAATCGAGCAGGCAATTTATATAAATGCACTTTGAAAACTGGAATCCTGGTGACTTGCATTTCATTGGTTATAACAAGATCCAATGGTATTTATGATGGATTGCAAGGTGAAAAGTAATAAATCTGTTCATCCCGTATTTTCATCGTAACCCGTGCAATCGGGTACTTTACCTTGTTTGTCCTTCTTTATAACCTTTGCCTCAAGGTGAAATTTCTCAAATCTCTTTCCCCTTTTTCTCACAAATCGTCTGCAATCTAATCGCTGATCTCTTTTAGTCATTTTAGTACGTAATAATATCGTGATTTGCAATTCATACCAATACTTTTTACTGTTATATTATTGACTTTTGCTGCTACTATATAATATAATCTAAAGAAACTACGTGACATTCTCGAAAAAAGTTCAGCTTATGGGTCTACAAAGAGACTTACAGTGGCCAATCAAAATATTTTTTGGTGCGATTGGAAGAACGCATGTACAAGGGATCAACAAAATCATTCTTGTCCTATACACGTAAAGTTAACGGAGGATCACTTTGAGCTTACTCCCAGTTCGCGAATGCGAAATGGTTTAGCTGAAGACGTTTTGGACCGGAAAATGCTTATACTTATGAGGGTAAATTTATAATTAATCAAGAGGTATAGTAATTTTTTGTAGGCGAATTAAGGTTAGCTCATATTGCAAAGAAACAATTTCCTTTCAAGACCAGCTTCAGCTAAAACTGTTCATAGGACCTTATTTTTTTACAAAAGTATGTATACCCAGCGATAATGTGTTCCAGAGCTCTCGATTATCAGTAGTTCTTATATAGACTCCCATGAAATATTAAGTATTCAGTAATCTGATTGGCCGGCTACTAGTAAGATATTAGCTCATATCCTACTAGTAGAGAAAACAAGATGGCGCTGAAAGTTTTTCGATCGCAAAAAATATTGTTTTAAGCAATTTGGCAGCCTTTCTTGGCAACACTTAAACCTAGATAAAGTTTTTGAAGGTCAGTACTTTGTTTAATTGTTATCTAAACAAGTATAAAATACAGTTTTTAACGAATGGATACTGAATAAGTCCCCGGAAAGCTGGAAAAGATTATAATTGTTTTGAGTTGCTACAATAACAAAAACTGTGCTCAATTTTGAGGTCAACAAGCGTTTGTTTCGCCCAAAACATTTATATTTTTTTAAGAATTTGAAACCTTTGACAAAATGTGTTTGAAACATAATTTTAAATACTGATAAGCAGTGTTTTATGCGGTATTGTCTGAAGTTGTTTACATTGCTAAACTGACTAATAAGTATATTTAAGTAAAGTATAACTGGGTTGTTTTTTGGTTGTAGTTGTTTTCGATATAATAAAACAGTTATTCTACTCACTCTCATCGTATATGAGCGTTAGCCAACTCGGTCCTAGGCACCTCGTCGGCTATCAGCTCATATATGACTCGAGTTCATAGGATAACTGTTAAATTATCAGCAGTTGTATTTGGTTGTTTCATTGTGAAGGGGCTTAGGAGGGATGCGGGAAAATAAAGGCTGGAGGGAAGCATGAGAAGACGTAGATGGATGTGGGAGTCATGCGAGGGCAAGATGCAAGAGAAGGAGGGGAAGCATTTTTTAATGCCTTTTTAGTCAAACTTTTAAAAATGAGAACCAATTATTACAGATTACTCATTATATAACTGGAAATAATCTTTTTCGTGTGTCATGAGAGCCATGCATCGAATGCATTTTAGTCAACTTTTAATGTCCACAAGTGGCATTCGAGTTGCATCCGCCATATGGGAAATTTAGACCGAACGATTTAATATAGCAAGATATCCAAGTTAGTAGAAGACGGCAGGCAGGAGGCAATTCGCAAAATGGAAACAGGAGAAATCTCCCCCCCCCCCCCTTGATGTTTGTATTGGTAATTGTTGACACTGATTATCAATATCAGATAACTAACCATCGTTTAATCATTGAATCCATTAAAATCTAAATTGCATGACATCAGTACATTGATTGCATATATGAAACCCACAAAAAACCCTGTATAAACAATACCACAGTATTGCAGAACTATTATTACTAATCCGTTTTGTATTTTTGCTTGGCCCTGATATTCTTTCATGAAGTGGAGGAATCTATAAAAAAGTGCAATATATCAAATAATGTATAGCTATTTATAGGTAAACGAGTGTCTCTGAATTCTTGCTGCTCCGTCGGTTAGACTGCAATTAACATCCTTATTATATGCTTGCTATGCTGTAAGAGGATTTTGGGATTTTTATCCTTTTATTGAATTGGTGGATTTAGCAAAACATAATGCACACGTGACGATGAAGTACTATATTATTTTTACATAAACTTTGACCAACATATATGATTCGCTATATTGTAATTTTATTTATTTATTTATTTATTTCAATATATAGACTATAATGAATAGTAATATTATAAGGCAACTTTAATTAAGATAATATGTTATACAGACAAGCAATTGATGAATTTAACAAAAGCTTCACATATATTAGTTATGGTTTTGTGATTTCAAATGAAGGAAATGCTTCTTCGTTGCTGTTTTAAATAAAGAATATGACCTAATTTTTTTCTGATGCAGAGGAAGATTGTTCCAAAAATCAATTCTTTTATAAGCAAGTGTCCGCTTTTCATAGTTTGTTCTGTTACAATTTCTTGTATTATATTTGTGTATATTTTTGTTGGTCAAAAAATAATCAGTAAAGATTTCTGGGAGGTTTTGAAAATTAAAATATCGAAACATAAATTGACATGTTAAGTAATCATTTAATTTTGTGTAAATTAAGTATTTATAATTCAGAAAAGATTGGCTGGGTGTGATCATGGTATGACTTGAAAGTCATCAATCTAACAATCTTTTTTTGAATATTAGCTATTTTTGGAATGTGGAATTTGTAAGCATTACCCCAAATTAGATTACCGTATATAAGATATGGATAGATCAATGCATAATAGATTAGCTTTAAAGAATTCACGTTCGTAAAATGCATAATTCGTGATATATAACTGCTACACATTTGATAATTTTTTTTGACATGAGGTCAGTGTGATCACGCCATGTCAAAAATTCATCTACAATAATTCCTATGAATGTACTGGTTTTCACTTCTTTAGTAAAATTGTTATTTTTTTAAATTTTAAATCATGTTTGGTTTTTTTATTTTTTAATTTGGTGTGAAAAGAATAAACTTGGTTTTTGCTGTATTTAGTGACAGTCTATTTACATTCAACCAATTAACGATTTTATTGATTTCAATGAGTCTCCACACAATCTATGTTGTTTTTTTTAAGAAAAAGCAACAACGTGGTCAATTTTTCCGCGACAATATTTTTAACAGTCAACGAAGATGAAGAATTACATAAACGTAGCAGGTAATGCAGCGAATTTTATCGAGATATTATTAAATTTTTACAAAAAAACAACAAATTAAAGACAAAATTCAAATCATAACCCCTTTGTTCTTTCACCTTATAGTGTGTTAGCATTGTCAAAGCCACATTAATATGCACGTTTATCCTTGTTCTACATTTCTCCATCTATCAACACATCAGCACTCATTCTTACTGGGGTTACCCACTGTAGCGTTTCATATGTATGTATAAAAGGAGGTGTTCGCAAGTTTTTACAAAAGCAAATGAGAAAATCTAAACTTACCTTATACACATTTCCACAAAGGACAAGTGCAGCTGCTTCCGGGAAATGCTGGCACTCTTGTACGTACTTTCGTAGTACCAGGCGGACAATCAATATTTGTAGGAGGACATAATGACACACATTGCACTGCATCAGGACCAGTACATTGACAGTAGCCAGTGCACTCTTCGTTAACGAAATATTCACCAATTTTGTGTGTGCCGCAGAGTCCTAAAAATACATAATAACAGTTCATACATATAGTTTGTTGAAATCTGGGTCGACAATCCGAATGATTATACTGGATAGCTTTATCGTTTTTAAACTATTCTTCCTAGAGGTCCAGTAAGGATCATCTCTTATTGATCCAGTGTTAACGCAGGAGGAAACCTAAATTAAACTAAGTTTGGCGTCCTCCTGCTTTCACAAATGAATGTTTGCGGTATTACTCCACTGGATTACTGGGATTTCTGGCGAGATATTCTGATTTCTTTACAATTTCCATATTCTCAACGTGGTGGAAGAAGGTATTTTGCCTTACTTGTTGGAGGAACAATCTACTATAAATGCAGCACGCATGTTTATAATTGCAACGTAACACCTTCCACATGTTTAAAATTGAAACATACTCTTTCCTTAGGAATACGCTTCGGTGTTTATCATTCAACACTTCAGTGATTTAAGGTGTCGTAAACCGTTGAAAAACTTATAGATTATTGGTCTAGCTCATTTCCGACCATTTTATTTTATTGCTGGTTTGGGCTTGTTGTGTATCTTGCACAATAGGAGACATCCTAGCAGCATAAAAGCAATTCTTTTTAAATTGCTTATATGAAAAAATAAAACTTGCAATAAAATTAGAAAAAATATTAGGAAGTATATATAAATTTGCTTTATATTAAGATTGTGTATATTTACCATTATGTACAAACACAAGAAGCTATACAGAAGAGGCAAATATCCAGCATATGGCATACCAGCTATTATATCAGCAATCAGTAATAAATTTAAAATTGACAAAGATCCTGGAAATGCGCATAAAGACCACGGGCTATAGGACAAACTCATTGCGAATTGCGATATTTATTGTTTAGCATGGTTTCGAGTGAAATTTGGAAAAAGCAAGCACGAGTGAGTTTTTCAATGACACCAACATTACACGAGTCCGCAGGACGAGTGCAATTTAGCGTCATTGAAAAACTCACGAGTGCGTGTTGTTTCAAAATTGCACGAGAAACCATGCTATTACTTGTTAGCAATATAAAAGGAAATATTCAAAACAAGAAAACACGCAATACAATTGTACGTGCATCGCGATCGCTCCCCTTCACTCTTTCCTTAAAAACTTTAAATCAATGCCCACTTTTCCTTTTTTGCAGTCACGGCTAAAGATTGTTAAAGGTCTAAGAGAGTGTTCAACTTTTATTCTTTCTCATTCGCTGCATTGACACGCATGGATTTTTTCCTTTCTGCGCACAATCCACTACATTTTATATGTATTTCATATATAATCTTCGTTCACTGTTCAAAATCCGCGCACGCGATTGGTCAAAATCGATCACGTGTGTTTTGGTTACCTGGCAACAACGAGCTGTTTGAGTGCGTTATTACAATAATGCACGAAAAGTGTGCATTATTGAAAATGGCCAGGAGTAAAACGTCAAGAAAACTGTATTTACCAGTGGATAAAGCTAAGAAGTTGATGAAAATATCGATGAATTCTACTATAAAGACCAAAAAGGAAAACAATCTTGAGAATTTCCATCGTCAGAGGTAATTAAACTTAGTAAACACCGATTATTTTCATTTTTTCGTCTGTGAACTCTCGCATGAAAGCTCATTTAACAGGCTATTTTTGACGTATCGTTGTGTTTATTTGCTTGACTCAGCTTGTAAAGGTTGTTCGCTACAATTCTTCAAATTTGTTGTACGTTTTTCACGTATAATGTTTTTAAAATCGGATTTGTTTTATTTTGTATTGGTAGCGAAAGCGTACGGCTTTTGCTTGCGAGCACGACCAGTGAACTCAGATCATATATTAAATGTGTTAGAGACTGTTAAGTTCGTGTTTTGTTTACAAATACACGCACTTGCTGAATGTACAATGAACTCAAAATTTTGCATACTGCACTCGGCCCCGCCGGCCTCGTGCAGTATGCAAAATTTTTCGTTCATTGTACATTTAGCTCGTGCGTGTATTTGTAAACAAAACACTCACAACAGTCTCTAACCCTTAAATATTGCACCAAAATTAAAACCGAACTTTATAAATTCTGAATTCCTGCTCGTATTCAACCAAAGTTGTCATTTCCCATCCGGCCATATCATGCGTCATATACCAACAAATCATTATTGCAAAGTGAAACCATGCACACTATTTTATATTTGTTAATTATTAGTTATTAGTCAGAATGTTGCCCTGACTTCTTCATTCTTTCTCCAACCTGCAAAACCAGTCAGATCAAAACTGATACCTGAATTGATACATAGGGAAGGGTAGAAATGACAAGACTAACATAGGTTGTGAGGGAATTAGCATGCTGCACTACATTTCTAGGTTTCAGATCACTGGATGTGGAACCCAAACACAGTTTCTCTAAATTTATTAACCCCCCCTCCCAGCCCTACCCTCTATCCATATTTGTTATCTTAGTGTCTTTACAACTTCGGTCTTTTAAAGCCTAGGGCCTTTTAAAACGAGGAAAAAGACCCTGGCATTGGCTGACTTTTAAAAACATCTTGGTTATTGAATAATTAGCTCGACAATTGCATATGCGAAATATTTTTCCAAATGGCCAATGAATCTAGTCCAGCCGTTTGTTGTAAAATGATAAAGCAATTATTGTGCATTTTATGATACAAGCACACAACTTGCCATGATTGTAGAGCATATTACAGCATTTTTGCTATAGGGCCATAACAGGTTTTTTTGCAGGCGCCACAGAATCGAGTTTTCTTACTAATGATATATTCAATTAATATTCCTTTGAAAAAACGAAATTTGAGTTACATTATGAGCGAAAACCACTTATATCTATAGAAAGTTTGGCAAAAACTAAATATAAGACATTTAAGCAGGAAGTACGGGTTTTTAACCAGTTTTCGAATTACAGGAGGTTGAGTCACTAAAAAACAGCCCTTTGGAGTATTTTGCGGCAATTTTCACCTGTTTGAGCGCAAATATCTCTTTGCAGACAAACAAAATAGCAAAAATGACTTAATTATCTTATATGTATTTTCCGAAAGAAATAGAAATATTAGAAATTATAGAAATATTCATGTTAGTAGCTTTTACCAAAATTGAACTAGAAATTTCCCTTTTTCATAACGTATAGTAAATTAATAGATAAACGGGACAAAAACTTGATTTTCTTACAAGCAGATGTAAACATGCAATGGCCCCTATTGCTAAATCACGCACTCACGACTTGTTCTAACTGGACCTTTTCCCTACCTCTATTTTCGACAACGAGAATTAATCTCACATTTGGCGGCAAATTATACATGCACGCATGCGCTTTTCTGAGCGTCTCAAAATGACCACTTGCGCTAGAATTGTCCTAGTCGTTTAACTTCAAGTATAAAAACGACATATATCAAGCTTTACAAATACTACCCCATACATGTAGAGATTTACGCGAGGTAAACGGGTGAAATAAAAATCGTATTTTCAATGTGGAGAAGCGAGTAAGTGTTTTAATTGGCCGTACGATTTTTTTCAATAGTGAAGAATTATCGTATCAGCATTTTGATTGGCTATACAGTTTTTCTCACTAGCAAAGAAAATCGTATTCTCATTTTGTTCACAACATGCCCGCCGTCTTGGGGAAGGCGCGGAAGGGTATTAGGCTTTTGTGCCAAAAGGAGAGTTTTAAAGAACATAATTATTTCACTCTCTACATAGACCAAATAACGAAGAGATAAACCGTATGAGTTCGTTTTGTGAGTTAAAAATTGTGAGTTAAAAATGTTAAATTTTTCCACATTGTTCGCTTTTGATAGGGTTTCCAGTGTCAAAATAAGCTCTATATTTATGGCATACACAAATTACTGTGTGGTTGGCTCGTTTGTACGATTTTTATTATATCCTTGTTGTGAAAGATTTTTACACTCACGTTTGTTGCGCTCACGTCGTTCGTCACAACAAGCACAAAAATCGTACGCTGACAATGCATGAATCTTTATATAATCTTATATGATCAAGTTTTCACTCACTAATCAACTTCGATGTTGAAAGGGGGGGGGGGGGGGGGACTGAAACTGCATTACCATGCACTGCCACAATAATAAATAAGGTAATATAACTATACAATAAATTTAAATGCAATTCCAGTTACCCTTCCCTATACTTAATTTTTGATTGAAGAAATAAGCCTAAAAGTAATAAACCATATTAATTGCCTAGAACGTAAACCTGTCCAGTAGATTATAAAAAATCTAAAGCTTACTGTGGTTCGTAAAGAATATAGGTTGTCCAGACAAAGGAAAAGTAAAAACTATGTACGCTTTCAAACCAGTGCATGCTGGAAATATAGAGGTCAGCCGAATTGAACTGCCAAAAAAATCAAAAATGAAACGGGCGGCGGAATTTTATAGATATGTATGTTTCGTTTTATTTGCTTGTCAGTTATCACTAAAAACTGCAGTGTCTAGTAGCTAGTTCAAATCAGCAATGCCACACTTGAGCGCATGTACGTTCTCAACAATGACTCGTGTCCACAGTGATTGGAGAAATTGCTTAGGAGAAAAGAGGTTTAAGAATCTGCTAAGAATCTGAGAGGAAGGGCCTGCACCAGAAAGATTTATTAACACGTCCCCAGTGCTTGCAAGTTGGACTGAGAAATGTCCCAAACAACGAAGGCTTAATGCGAGGTCAAGTGGGCCAAACTTCCTATAAATCTCAGATTATTCAAACTGTAAAAAAACAACTGAAGGACTCAGAGTCAGATCGATACAACAAAGTTAGATAGAGACATATCCACAAACAAGAAAGAGTGTGAGCCTGACTGTGACTTCGAAGATGTTAGCAGTGACGGTAATGAGCTTGGGAACAGTGTTTATGCCATTAACGAACAGCCTCAGTTACTCACTGTTTGGTCAAAACAAACTGAAATTTTTAGTTTTTAACTTACTAACGAAGTTTGTTTGGTACTTTAGTCATATACTGAGCAACATGCTATTGCTGTAAGATTTTGGCAGTTTGAATATAAAAATGACAGGCGAAAATTTACTTGGCCTGCCAAACAAAAATTAAAATATCAGGCCATATCTTGTTTCTACCTGTCTAAGCACGGCATTTGGCATCCTGTGTTTTTCGTGTTCAAACCTAATCATTATGTAGCTTCTGATGCAGGTATAATCGAACCTAGCTTGCATAAAAGGGTAACATTGTCGATTCAAAGACTAAGATAAATTAGGTATGATTAGATTAGTATATATCTACCTCCAAACGCGCCTGTATCGAACATAAGCAGAACAAAACATAAACAATATATCTTCATCTTTTTACGCAATTTTAACTTTGCTTTCTCGAGGTCTTCTTTAATTCTTGACTCCAACTTTTCAACTGGCGAATAAGTCTGAAATCTAGCTCCTTTTATGCCGGTCAAATGTGCAAAGCGGATATGAACGTGGTTATGTCATGTCTTAATAATCTTGAAATAAACTCGCAAGGCCTTAAAGGGTCCTTAAATTTATAACAAGTGTTATGAAAGTCTTAGAATTCGTCATTCTTTATTTCTGGGAAAATGTTTCCTACATGATAGTCGGCACTGCCTACATGGCATTCGGCACTGCCTACATTATATTCGGTATCGCCTAGATGACATTCAGCACTGCCCACATGACATTCGACACTGCTCACATGATACTGATTTCGGCACTGCTTAGATGACATGCGGCCCTGCTTAGATGACATGCGGCCCTGCTTAGATGACATCCGGCACTGCACATATATATGACATTCGACATTGCTCACATGATCCTCGGCACTGCCCACATCATATTCGGTGCTGCCTGTAAGACAATTGCTGCTACTGATATGTGAACACACATTTAATGATCAGTGATGTAACACTATTTGTGGGCCGCGGCAACATGCTTTGAAACTATAAGAACGCCATGTTAATACAATTTTGTATATTTACTTTTTATATGTATTTTGTAAAACATACGTGCATGCTTAAAATGCTGGATGCCATAAGAAATAGAATTGGGGCATCGCGACTAAATTCGTGGGCAACGAAACTGCTCAAAGAATTGAACAAAGAGTCGAGTATTGAGAGAAACATGTCTGAGGAACTACAAAAACTTTTCGCACCGTACCGGCGACAAACGCCAGCAAACAATCGGCAAATACTTCAAGAAGCAAAACCTAAACCTAAGAGACAGCAAGGTTGGTTTCCAATGTTCAGTCGTTTACCAACCTTGACACATTGATTTGTCGTTTGCCTAACAAAGATACTTCCATAGCCCCAAACATTCCTCAAAAGAGGCTTAAGACAATGGGTCTTGGACAACTAAAGATTACCTTTGATGCAAAAAATGCAATCATCAAATATTTCACGCGTGTGCTCCAGGAGAAGTTCCTGTTGCTAAAGAATGCTGGTTGTTATTCAATTTGTAGAACAGCGTGCAAATGGTAGTCAGCGTTTACAAGCTATTTCATCCAAAAAAATTTCATTACCATACCAGTTGCGCAATGATTCTCTTTTAAAACAAGCAGTAGCTTATATTTGTAACCTCCAGAAATCCAATGGGTTTAATCATGAGTTCAATTTTAAAGAAATCTTACAGGTAAAAGTACATATAACATCTCAGCATGTCGCTGGAGTATTCATTGTTTTGTAACAGTACCACGTACATTTTTGCACAGTGCCAGAGTCACCTACAGCTGGTAGACAATAAAGTATAGTCGACATATAGTAATACAACATTTAAGTTTTTAATCTTATTTTTAATTTGACGTGCACCTACAAATTGTTCGAACTCTAGTCTCTAAGAAAATATCGCTTCCAAACTTTTTAGAGCGACGTAACAGATCTATAACGTTTTTCATGTTTACGATGAAAATGAATGTTCATGTTAATGATGAAAATGAAAATAAATGTCATGAGGTCTGCAGGGAAACAAATCCAAATCATTAAAAAACAGAAAATCAAGAATACGGAAAGACGACGAAAAAAATGCGCCAACAGAAGGAAACAAGAACGGAAACGTACAAAAAGGTAGCAATTTTCAGACTATTCAGTAGCCGTAATGATTCCATATTTTAATTTCGAAGTTTACGGTTCTTTGTTTTGTAAACGCAAGACTGTAGTTTTATTGTAAATGTGAAAATAATTTGGCGGAGAAAATACGACCGTGGCTATTTTAATCAAAAATGCATGGCTTGAAATGGTTTTCATTGCAAAACAAAGATTTAATAGTTCCTAAATATTCATCAAAACGTTTTAATAATGTGGCGTAGTAAATTGTATTTCATACCGTACTAAAGTTCACACTACGCATGATGCACATACGGTCCACAAACATTTAAAAAATCCAGTATTTTGAGATTAAAACTGGTAATTCTTTCATTATTTTCAAAGTTATTAAAAAACATATGAAACGAATTATTAAAAACTGCCGTATCGGCGTGTTGCTATGACAACAATCCGAAGAATACTTCATGTTCCGAAAATATAGTTGCATCTTTGATTTATGTTATTTACTTATTATTTTGCATGCATGCATGTATTTCCAGTAGATTAATACACGAGAGGGGGATAAAAGGAAGCATGTTTCCGGAATAGTGGAGACGTTTGTAGCTTTTAGTACATGCATGCTGGGAGGTGGCTTATAGTCGCAGGTTTAATCAAAGAAGAGGCTTTAATCAAACTCACAAGTTTACAGTACAGCAGGCAAGACATTACGCTGTTGCACAACAGAAAATGAATTTTCTTATTGTTTCTAGGCATGACTGATTTGCCATGCGTTCATACGTTTTATGTATTCATTACGAATACATAACTGCTCCCCTAGGAACAAGGTTCTTATAGTGGGGTCTATATATAAAGAGCTTAGCAGATAGGTCAGATTATTCACGTTCCGAGCAGCAAGAACCACATTTCATCGCCTTAAAAATTCAACATGAGTACTTGAATAAAAAAAATTGATCGGAAAATGCTCCAAAGAGAAAATTCTCCGTAGAGAGAGAAGCGACTCCACTTCGAGCATATAACGATGGCTCTCCCATTATTTAAATTAAAATATAAACCAACTTAAACGAAGAACAGCTTCTCAGACACGTACAGAAGAACAGAACACAAGGTATGGGTGTTTAGTGACAGAACCGAAGCCGAAGTCGGGCTATTATCGTATTCTTCCGTAAATTGAGATCAATCTCAGTAACAGCGGGCAGCACGCGGTCGAACCGCAGTTGGCCTGCAAGTGAGCCGCAGTTCGCCCGTGAGCCGCCCTCGTTTCGACCGCGTCGAGTACGCGGGCGAACCACGGTTAAGCCGCGGTTGGCACGTGGTTGACCGCGGTTTTCTGTTAAGTTACTTCTAGGCAGTACTGTACCTCAAATACAAAGTCCGGAACTCGCATATCTCGTGCCTGGTGTGTCTACTGCTCTTGGAAGATCTACGGCCGCATCCACTTCCAAGTTATATGTGTCCCACTTCAAGAAATGGAAGTTTGGTGTGCTCAATTTCTTGAAGTGAATGACTTTCCTGCACAGGAATGTTACGTTGCTTTATACTTAGTGAATTCATTACTTATAGGTTAAAGCACGAGGGAAAGGTTTTTATTTAACTGTGAAGACCAAGGGCCGTAGGCCCGAAGTCTTTACAGTTAAATAAAAACCGATACCCGAGAGCTTTAACTTGTTTATATGCTCATCAGACCATATTCTTTTGTTTTTCGGAGGTTTTTTTATTGAAAACTCAATTCTATAGCGCGTTTCGTTAATTGTTTATGCATAGATCTTTTATGAGCTGGGGAACTATAATTATATTGAATAGGTTCAATTTCAATGGCTAACCTTTTATGTTGTATTTGTAAGGAAAAATTAATTCTATTGTTGCAATTGTCAAGCCAACGCATCATGAATTCATGTAAAATAGGCGTTCATGCAAAGCAAGACCGCATAAATCTTTTCCTAATAGTGTGCGGCCAGTGATGGACGACGACAGATCGACGAAGAACTTTATCTGAGAACTCAGAAATAGCAGAAAGTGATGTTATATCAGGTGACGATGTTAATATTAAATTGAAGATAGATTTGATTCATTTTGATTGATAAACGAATTATTATACAGTCTGTTCCTTTAGCAACTCGTTACAAAGACGAATGGGCGGTAAGAGCAGGGCCGTCGCTAGAGCGTTAATCGGGGGGTTGAAT
Organism: Muricea muricata; assembly: GCA_963855995.1. Lineage (NCBI taxonomy): Eukaryota > Metazoa > Cnidaria > Anthozoa > Malacalcyonacea > Plexauridae > Muricea > Muricea muricata. The sequence continues at coordinate 17,225,742 of OY979716.1, forward strand.
ATTCATATTTTTGTGTTATGCCTGACTAATTTCTTTTGAAATCAACTTGATTTGAAAAGAAATCAAACGAGCATAACATGAAAATATGAATATTCAGCCCCCCAGTTAACGCTCTAGCGACGGCGGCCCTAGGTAAGAGCCTTCGAAGCTTGTCGTTCAATTAGAGCGCTATTGAAGTTAGCAATCACTGCATTGGCTTGGTTTTCTTTACATAGCGATGCAATCTATGAACTGGATACTCTGTTCATAGATATTAGAAAAAGGGATGGATTGGCAACTCTTCTGTTATCTATATTTTATCTTCAGTTGAGCACACTGGAAGCAAATATTGCCCAACTTGTATGGTAATTATGCTCATGAACTCAATTTCGTTCATGCGCATAATTACCATTATAGCGAATTGTGCAATGTTTGTTTCCGGTTTATTCAAAATAACTGAACCGAAGGTCGTGTACAGTATTGAATAGCATTGCCAATCCATTCCCCTTTCTAATATCTACAGTGTGCTCTGTTCATTTGAAGATGTGTATATTACGTGGGCAATTGAGATTTGAAAGAGTTGAAATATACGTTGAGCCTTGTGTATAATAAGCTGATTTTGAACGTAAAGTTTTCTGAGGTAATTATTTTCCGCAATAACCCAGTAACCGGTTGTTATTTTTCGTAATGACCCAGTAACTGGTTATTATTTTTCGTATTAACCTTCAATCCCGCATTTCCCCCGGAAAAATATCACCGCCTGCTTTTAGGATGAAGAAGGTTATCACGAGACAATTAAAAGTCTGATGAGTTTATAAAGTCTGGATTTACATTTAGTACTATTAATTCGGCATTTTACGCCATAACTTTTTTTCACACCGCATGTCGGGTCATAAACGCCTGTGTCAGTAGTTTGTTAAAGCTGTTCTTAAAGGTTGTAAGCGTCTAGACATCGCTAAGGTTCGTGTTCCCAAGCAGAAGTCTCCTATTCTTCCAGAGCATCTGCTTGCTCTCGTGTCGCGTTTTGCAGGACCATCTAGATCTGCCTTTCTTTCCGCCATTCTCGTTTCCCATACTTAGATTTGAAATGTTTTTTTATTTGGCTGAGCGCAGCAAAAGAGAATAGGACTGTATTTTAACGTTGTTCCAACGCGATCTGTTTATGCCTGAAAGGGCTCTTCTTTTATATTCCTATCAATAAATGGGAGTTTAAGGTAAAGGAATTTCTCTTGGTTTTCATATTGTTGTCGTCTTTCGAAAAGGGTATTTCTTATAACTTCTTTGACAAATCTAATAGGATAGCCATTGTCTATAAACAATTGTTTGATTAACTTAAGGGATAGTTTTTGAGATTCTGAATCTGTGGAACATCTGATCAGGGGCGGATCTAGGGGTCGTCAAATCAGTCATGCGACTAACATAAAAATTGCAAACTTGGTTAAAGTCTTGAATATTTAAACTATATTACAATTACTTTTATTATGCAGCGGTAACTTATAACTGTCCAGTATCTACTTCATGCAGCGTTTCTAATGAATATTCAATGATAATGTAGTCCAGTTAGCAAATTTGATACAGTGGCTGAGCCAACGGGCTTAGTTAAGTCATTGAGCAGCTGACATACGTAAAGTCAGTCAGTCAAACCGTCAAAATCCAGTGTTCTGATTGGTCTAGACCGGTCTAGATGCTTATTTCCATGGAAACAAGCGAATTCTTTCGATCTTGACTGATCTGTGGGGAGTTCTGACCGATTTGCAAAAGTCAGGGGTGCCAGTTAAATTAGAATATTCCAGAATGCTAAAGTCTTTCTGAGCATATGCTCACTTATTCGAATCTTGGAAGTATCACGTTGAAGTTTTGTGAAAAGATTTCTGCGGAAAATTTGGAAATGTCTACTAATGAAATGTCTAATGTCCGAGGCGGTTCAATCGGCATTTGCGGCAAACTGCTTATCGGTTTTGAAAAACTGTTGGACTGATCTCGGAAGGAAAATCCATACTATATCATAGAGTACGATTGAGCAGTTGCTGGGTGCCATGTAGCAAGGACGCAAGTTTAAGCTGGACTATCAGCGCCAAGATCTATATTCCGAAGAGCGTGCGGGGTTAAAAGGACAAGCTTTTTACTGCAATAAGGTGAACTTAACGTGATTTGTCAAGATTATTTTGTTTAGGCATGATAAACATAAGCGAACAGATGTGCGATTGCGCGTCATGCATATCCATAAAAATACAGGCATCCCAATTGAGATTTGACTGCATAACAAATTTGCATATTTTTGCGATTAATGGCTCAAACCGAAGAGGGGAAACGCTATTTGTTAATATCGAGAATGGCCAGGAGTGTTTATGTACCAAAAATATATTATATAAAAAGGTGAAAGGTCAGGTTTTATACCTATTTAGTTGTGACACGATATAAAATTATTGTTAGTATTCTATAGTAGCGCCAAAATCTGAACACAAGGCTGTTAGGGCTTTGCCATTTGGGCAATTTATATAATTCTTGAGTGTAGTGCATTACGATTTGGTTAGACTTATGATAAATATTTAAAAATAATTGCAACTGAGCGCAGTAAAATTACAAGTGTAAATTTAACATATAATATCATAGTATTTCTTGTCTTAATTTTAAAACTGTAAATATAAAACATCCTTAGGTTTAAATTATCACAAGCAATTAAATTTAGAAATTAATTTATATTTTGTCTGTGTTCTAAGATTAAAGGCCTCTAGGAATTGCCATTATAGGTCCATTTCCTTGTTGTTGGTGGGCGACAATACTTTAGTGCACAGTTTAAGGATATTGACATCACTTGATGTTGAGATCATGTAAAATAGACAATATTTTGGAACAACAGTCAATGTTTGTAATGAGGCAGTAACCACAACTTGAAATATGGTATAGCATGAAAGCTGAGTTCGAGTGACTTGTAAATGTATGAGATAAGGAAGGTAAAAAACAATATTCAAATAGGTAATAGGGACCATGTTGGCGTCATGCAAACATAAACAATATTTAGTAACAACAGACCCTTTGTTCCTGATGAGGCAGTGAACATAGAATATGAAATATGATATACCATGCCTGGTAGTTATTCAGAAGGCAAAAAAATAAACAAACAAAATAAAAATCTAGTGTGTATGTGAGTTTAATTAGCGATCAATTATTAATCACAAACGCATACAAGTATAATAAACTAAAGCTTGTGTGTGTATAGACTACACCCTTAAGAATTGCCACACCACTATTACATGCAAAACTTTTTGAATTGCGAATGGTATGCTATTTACGCATCTTTTGTTTCATAAAATAAAAATCTACACTCCCGCGAATATTAGACTGCCATCGTGACGTGAAATGACGTCATCAGGCTTACGTCATCGATCGCGTCATACAATTTTGACTAACGTACGAAAAATCCTAGATCCACCCCTACATCTGATAGCTCGCTTTGTTTCACCCACGAGGATTGCTCGTTTGCGCGCAGCTGATTCGTGACTTTCCCAAGGTGAAATACATCTGCTGTGAATTGACTTCATATAAACGCTAGTCGAAAATGCTTTGTTTTGGGAATTAAACTTAACTAAAGTGTCCAAAAATGGCAATTGGTCATTGTTCGGTACTTCAAGAGTAAATTTAATGGCGTCATTTATTCCGTTAGCTGTTTCAAGAAGGCGTTTGGACGTAAGTTCCTTTGATGTAAAAAAGGTAAAATAATCGTCCATAAAGCGTTTAAGAGTTATTTACACACACTGTAAAAAATGATAGGTTAAAACAATCCAAAAAATAGGTTATTTGAATTGGTCTAGACCAACCCGATTAAAATAGGTTATTTAGGACAACCTAATTAAAATAGGTTAGTTAAATAGGTAAAAATAACCTAATTTAATGGTTTAAAATAAATCATAAAAATTGGTTATTTTAACTAATAAAACAAGGTTAGTTCAACCAATAGGTTATTTGAAATATAGGTTAGTTCAACTAATATAATTTTGGTTGATTTAACCAATAAGATCAGGTTTATTAGTTATAACTTAAAAATATAGGTGTAACACAAAAAGACTGAAGGATATGTTACGTTTAGTAAAAATATTGTATTTCCTTTCTAAAAATAATTACACCAGTTAATAGTTACAGCCATGCGATATATAATTATATTTACTAGAAATACATGCATGCAGCAACCCCTCGCCACTAACTAAGAGCATGCAACTGTATTTTCGGAATTACATGAAGTACTTCAATAGGTTGTTGTCATAGCAACACGGCAATTGTTATTCTTTCTGTATATTTTTTCAAAAAGACAAAGTATTGGGTTTTTAATCCTTGTTTTATTGACAATTTTTTAAAATGGCACAACATTTGTCATCGGTATGTTATTACGCCTAATGTAAGCTTGGGTACTTTACACTTTACCGTACCCAAATAACGTCAGTGTGCGATGGCGTGATCAGTTTCTCGTTCTTTTATAATATGTTTTGATGGCATATGTATCTCGTAATTCCTAGAGTACTGACTACGGTACGGTAAAGTGTAAAATTTCCGTAAGCTTAAATTTGGTATAAAATATGACCTACTAATTACATATATTAGACGTTTTGAAATATTTATGAAACTAAATTTTTATCTACATAAACTTTGAGTTTGACTCAAAACCGTTTCAAGCCAATTTTGTATCTTGGCTCATATTCTTTTACATGTAAAGTTCGTCAATATTTTGAAATACAGTAATAAGAAGACAGTCTTGCATTTACAAAACATAAACTTACTCTGGAATTTAAACAATAAACAGTGAATAAACTGGAGGAGTACGGCTACGCCGGCCTTTATCCCCGAGCCAACGGCGCGAAGCGCCGTTCCGGGCGTAAGCCCGGGGCGAGGGTTACTAATTTTGTTTTGTATTAGCGGAGTTGAAAGTCGTTGCTCGTGATAGGTAGTAAAAGTGGTATGTCCTCACTGATCTCAACAATATGGCGGACTATCATCAATGGCTAACACTGATTGGCCAGATTTAAAATTTATTGTTGATTGATTAATCACGAATTCAACTGACAGCAAATATCTAAATTTGCTTTTTGCACTACAATATTTTGTATTTTTGCAAAAAGATTTGGCAACTTTCACAACCAACGAAGGGTGGTCATTGACTCTTGAAGAGAGATTAATTCTGGGAAAATACAGAGAAGCGCCAAGAATTGACTACGGCATGAAAAACAAGGCAAGTTTGTTGATAATGCGTATTTATACTTGTATTTTAATGCTTTATAAAGGCCGGCGTAGCCGTACTCCTCCAGTCTATTCACTGTTTATTGTTTAAATTCCAGAGTAAGCTTATGTTTTGTAAATGCAAGACTGTCTTCTTGTTACTGTATTTCAAAATATTGACGAACTTTACATGTAAAAGAATGTGAGCGAAGATACAAAGTTGGCTTGAAACGGTTTTGTTTCAAACTCAAAGTTTATGTAGATAAAAATTTAGTTTCATAAATATTTCAAAACGTCTAATATATGTAATTAGTAGGTCGTATTTTATACCAAATTTAAGCTTACATTAGGCGTAATAACATACCGACGACAAATTTTGTGCCATTTTAAAAAATTGTCAATAAAACAAGGATTAAAAACTCAATATTTTGTCATTTTGAAAAAATATACGGAAAAAATAACAATTACCGTGTTGCTATGACAACAACCTATGCAAGTACTTCATGTAATTCCGAAAATATAGTTGCATGTCTTAGTGGCGAGGGGTTGCTGCATGCATGTATTTCTAGTAAAGCATTAAAACACAAGTATAAATACGCATTATCAACAAACTTGCCTTGTGCTTCACGCCGTAGTCAATTCTTGGCGCTTCTCTGTATTTTCCCAGAATTAATCTCTCTTCAAGAGTCAATGACCACCCTTCGTTGGTTGTTAAAGTTGCCAAATCTTTTTGCAAAATACAAAATATTGTAGTGCAAAAAGCAAATTTAGATTTTTGCTGTCAGTTGAATTCGTGGTTAATCAATCAACAATAAATTTTAAATCTGGCCAATCAGTGTTAGCCATTCATGATAGTCCGCCATATTATTGAGATCAGTGAGGACATACCACTTTTACTACCTATCACGAGCAACGACTTTCAACTCCGCTAATACGAAATTAGTAACCCTCGCCCCGGGCTTACGCCCGGAACGGCGCTTCGCGCCGTTGGCTCGGGGACAAACTTGGCAAAATTTTAGGCTAAACAAGTATGTGATCATATAACTGAAAAAGACAGCCCAGCTGAGAACTGCATAGCGATCTGTACTTCTAAAAGTACTTAATATCCTGCGATCATTGTCTAAAGTGCATGAATTTAAAACAAGACGTTACTAACATAGCTATAGCCTTTATATCAACAAAAAGCTTAGGATTTAGAAATGAAGTTCTCTACTACAATTAGCAAAGTTTGACCACTCATGCTCTTACTAGCTGTGACCGCTTGGTTCCTTTGGATATATATTCAGCGTTAAAGACATAATACCACGGTATAGTAAACAGATGACCGCAATAATTATGTTGTGCGACTTGAACAGTTTATTTATATTTCCACCATGCAATGCTTATGGGTTCATTTCCTCAAGTGATCCCGTGGCAAATAATTATGATGTTTATCGTTCTTTGATTTTTGTCGCAGCGTAAACTTTAGAGTCACCCTAAAAAAATCATAATTTGATGTCAGTAAATATCATGTAAGAAACAGTTTCGCACGCGATGCATATAGCGCATGCATACAAAAACAATACATTTCATTTATATTCCTAACTTAGCTTTATCCTGCGTTTGTGGCTGTTGCCGCAACTGTGGTTGGAGATATAAAAACTCAATGATTTGGAGTAAACCACTAAAGGAATAGCTAAGGCGCGCATTAGAATTTTATTATGTAAAGTATAGTGTGGAAGTAATCTCCTATCTTACCTTGAAACCCATGACACAGCCGCACTTAATCCACGCTCGTTTAGCCAAGCTATAAACATCGGCGTTTGACGATTCATTCTTGATATTCACCTTGACATTTTAACAAGATTTTACTAAGTACTTACACAAACAAACTCTTTTACGCTAGCAATAAGCAACAAAGAACCAAGAGAAAACCCGTTTTATCGAGTAAAGTAAAACCTCATTCGAATTCAAAACGAATGCAAATTTTTGACAAGTAATACCCGTTTGACCAACGAGGAATCGGTCGTGTAGTGAATCTGATCCCGGTGAGAGGAAGCGGTGACGTCAATCTGAACAATTAGGCGTTTGTAAATAGACTGACGCAGCTTATCTATACCTCTATGTGCGTATAAGTTTAACGATTTTACTCGGTTGCCCTGCCATATAACTTAATATCAGATCCTATTGTGGTATTCTATTGCAAATATAAACACTGCATAATTATAAAGCTGTTTTGCTATACTTAACTGTTAACACTGCTGACTTTATATAGCCTTATTGTATTTATGTTCATGAATCATCCACTATAACATATTATAAGGATAGCATGTGTCATTTACAAAGTGCAGGGTTATTTTAGTCCATATCCAAAAGAACAGGTCAAAACAACCCATCTTTGTTCATGAGTTCATTCAATCACAATTATTTTAACTTTTTTTAGTATCGGTTATAACAACCTATTTTTATTAGTTACAGCGAATCTCTAAAATTTGACCAAATAATATAGATTAGTTTAACCTATTTACATAGGTTTTATCAAATGACCTAACAAAAATAGGTTATTTTAACTTATTTAAATGGTTCTAACCTATTCACTTAGTTAAAACAACCTATTAACATTGGTTGTAACCTCTAGAAATAGGTTATTTCAAACTACCAGTTTTTACAATGCAACCGTTAGATCTTACTAGGATTTCATTATCCAGTTCGTTCATGTATATTGTAGCCAGAACAGGAGCCAAGTTATTTCCCATTGCTAATCCCGATCGCTGCTTATACGGTTCATTCCCAATTAATACAGTGTCACTTGTCAAAGATAGTCTAACTAACTGATCGAAATCCTCGTTACTTAGGTCGTAAAGATCGATTACAATCTGTTTTATGCCTTGAGAAGAAATTCGTAGCAACAGTAAATACGCTGGGGTATTATCGTTTAGATCTTCCAAGGGAATTGATCCAAATAGATTGCTCACATTAAGGCTGCAAATTTCACGCACTGACTTCCCGTGCACATTAGATAGAAAATCTACAAACTCTTCTGTGTTCCTGAGATGGGCGGGAACGTGTTTTAGCAACGGCTGTACAGCTTTGGCTAAATATTTAGATAGAGATGTGGCAGGTGTATCGACAGCAGCATGAATGGGTGTACCCTTTAAATCCACATCTTTATGATCTTTAGGTAGGCAATCAGCTGTAAAAGGGAGTGGTTCACTGCAAATAGTTGCTTTCAGATCTTTGCATAGCTTTGGGTTACTATATTGGTATTTGTTAGCAACATCGTTAAGGTGGGGTCTCAAAAACTGTCTCTCAAGTTAATCAAACAATTGTTTATAGACAATGGCTATCCTATTAGATTTGTCAAAGAAGTTATAAGAAATACCCTTTTGGAAAGACGACAACAATGTGAAAACCAAGAGGAATTCCTTTGCCTTAAACTCCCATTTATTAATGAGCAATATAAAAGAAGAGCCCTATCAGTCATAAACAGATCGCGTTTGAACAACGTTAAAATACACTCAGATCATGAACGGCAGACCGTTATCTAAAGTTTTCGCTCCAACGAAGAACTGCCCCGTAGTTGTGAAACATGTAAATTGTCCACTAAACCTGGTTGCTGCCTAACAAAGAATGTTGTATATGAAATTAAATGTTCAACGTGTGGAGCAGCTTACAAAGGGGAAACTCGCAAAACAATAGGAACACAGATTAAGGAGCATCTAACAATGGAGAAACAGACTGTATTCGAGCATCTACTATTGCATAAAAAACACAAAGGAAATAAGATCATCTGGAAGATACTGCATTCAAATGTACGCAATGATGAGGAACGAAGATGCACAGAAGCTTTTGAAATCCAAAATTACAAATAACGTATTATGAACGGTTGCATTGGTAGAACAATTTGTACAGAATAGTCTAATTTTAATAATTTTAATATTTTATATCGTACCTGAAAAATATTATAGATTTTTATAATTAGATGCACTTGTATATAAATAGGATCTCAGTATTACTGTAAAACTAATTCCACCGAAGAAGCCTTGATGGGCGAAACGTTTGGAATGTGAATATGTGTGAAAATATGTCTGGTATATATACGGAAGAAAAAATCTGCTACAGGAAAACGATTAAAAAATATTTAATTTCAACTTCCAAACGTATCGCCGATCAAGGCTTCTTCGGTGAAATTAGTTACAGTAATACTAAGATATTTTTTTATATATAAGATATCTTATATATAAGATATATATATAAGATATGTATATAAGATATATATATATATATATATATATATATATATATATATATATATATATATATATATATATATATATATATATATATATATATATATATATATATATATAGAAATATATATATATATATATATATATATATATATATATATATATATATATATATATATATATATATATATATATATATATATATATATATATATATATATATATATAATTAAACACAATAGACAAAATTTTGCTGTCGCTACTCTGAGTTTCACGCGGTTAGGCGATCATCAGGCAACTGACAGATAAGTTTAATTATTCACATATATATTATTTACAGGTAACATGAGCCTAAGTGAGGTGTTTATTTGCATGTCGGCATTTGTTAAACAGTTCAGATCTCTTGTTCAAAATGTTTTTTCTTCGACCTTTGAGGATAAGTAATTTTTCTTCTAGGCAAAGGCGGCATTTTCTTGGTCCCGTTCCGCGTGTTGGAATTTGCCTGATGATGTCCCATGCTATTGTGTATTCGCGCTTGTTGTCTTTTAGGTTCCAAACGTGTTTAGATAGTTCGGTCTCGTTTTTGTACTTTCTGTTGTTGAGGGATTTGCAGTGGTTTCGGTACCTCGTTTTGAAATTGTCTCCGGTTACACCGATGTATGTCCTTGTCTGTTTGCTTTCAGTGGTTGTTACTCTTGCTTCGTAGAGGACGCTGCTTTGTAGGCAACTGCCTTTTACTGGGCATTGCATGGGGTTTCTGCAGTTACATGGGTGGGTGCTGTTTGTGTTAGGTGGGTTGTCCTGGCTGTCATGTCGCTTCAGTATTTTGTTGTTGTGCCTTTTGATGTAGGTTTTCATATTTTCACTGCAGCTGTAGCTGACTCGAACAGTGTGTCTGTTGAATAGCTTGTGTAGTCTGTTGTTACGCGGAAAGTGCTTGTCGATTAGTTGCAGGAAATGGCGCGCGATGATGGTTTTAACGCTTTTGCTGTAGGGCGGGTTATACCATATTATGTGGCGTTGTCGGCGTCTGCGTTGTGTCTGGGAGTGTTTGCTGCTTTCTGGGGGTTCGTACTTCAGCCGGTTGTTGAAATCGCTTCGTTTTAGAGCATCGTTGTAGGTTTGTGCTGCTTCGTTAAACGTTTCCTTATTGCTAGATAGTAGGTTGATCCGTCGGTTGATAGAATGGGGGAGTTCGCGTATAATGGGCGGGGGGTGGTTTGATGAGCGGTTGATGTAGACAGGGTCGTCGTTGGGTTTTCTGTAGGGTTTGTAAATTCCCTCGGTAAGGTCGAACGTTAGGTCGAGGAAGTTGGTGCGTTGTTGGTTCGTTTGCACGGTAATTTTAAGTCCGAAGTCACTGAATATACGGATAAGTTCTTTCCTTTCTTTGTCGCATAGTCTTCCTGATCGTGTGTTGACGACTGCTAGGCGCCCCCGCATACAACAAATTGCTAACTGAAAACGTGACGAAAACCTACAAACACGCGCCTGACGACACCATGCAGAAAATTAACGAAGAACTAAAGTATATCGCTAGCGAACTGAATATCACAAACCGCATTGACCCGATGAACGAAACACCCGCATTCATTTCACTGAAGGACCACAAAGCAGACTTCGAGAATAACCCTAAATGCCGCCTCATCAATCCTGCCAAAAGCAGCCTTGGAAAAGTCAGCAAATCCATATTGGACAACATAAACAAGATTATACGACAGAAAACACAAGCAAGCCAATGGCGCAATTCCACCGATGTCATCTCGTGGTTTAAATCTATCCCTTGCAAAGAAAGAAAATCCTTCATATCCTTTGACATCACAGATTTCTACCCCTCGATCTCCGAACAGCTACTCGACCGATCTATCTCATGGGCAAGGCAATTCACAGATATCACTGAGAAAGACATCAACATAATTAAGCATGCACGCAAGTCCCTTCTTTTCCACAAAAATCAATCATGGTCCAAACGCAACACCGACAGCGTCTTCGACGTAACAATGGGAAGCTTTGACGGTGCCGAAGTCTGCGAGTTAGTCGGTCTGTTTATACTGAATTCGTTACAAGAAAGATTCGGAGATAATGTAGGATTATACCGCGACGATGGCCTAGCAGTCGTCAACACACGATCAGGAAGACTATGCGACAAAGAAAGGAAAGAACTTATCCGTATATTCAGTGACTTCGGACTTAAAATTACCGTGCAAACGAACCAACAACGCACCAACTTCCTCGACCTAACGTTCGACCTTACCGAGGGAATTTACAAACCCTACAGAAAACCCAACGACGACCCTGTCTACATCAACCGCTCATCAAACCACCCCCCGCCCATTATACGCGAACTCCCCCACTCTATCAACCGACGCGGATCAACCTACTATCTAGCAATAAGGAAACGTTTAACGAAGCAGCACAAACCTACAACGATGCTCTAAAACGAAGCGATTTCAACAACCGGCTGAAGTACAAACCCCCAGAAAGCAGCAAACACTCCCAGACACAACGCAGACGCCGACAACGCCACATAATATGGTATAACCCGCCCTACAGCAAAAGCGTTAAAACCAACATCGCGCGCCATTTCCTGCAACTAATCGACAAGCACTTTCCGCGTAACAACAGACTACACAAGCTATTCAACAGACACACTGTTCGAGTCAGCTACAGCTGCAGTGAAAATATGAAAACCTACATCAAAAGGCACAACAACAAAATACTGAAGCGACATGACAGCCAGGACAACCCACCTAACACAAACAGCACCCACCCATGTAACTGCAGAAACCCCATGCAATGCCCAGTAAAAGGCAGTTGCCTACAAAGCAGCGTCCTCTACGAAGCAAGAGTAACAACCACTGAAAGCAAACAGACAAGGACATACATCGGTGTAACCGGAGACAATTTCAAAACGAGGTACCGAAACCACTGCAAATCCCTCAACAACAGAAAGTACAAAAACGAGACCGAACTATCTAAACACGTTTGGAACCTAAAAGACAACAAGCGCGAATACACAATAGCATGGAACATCATCAGGCAAATTCCAACACGCGGAACGGGACCAAGAAAATGCCGCCTTTGCCTAGAAGAAAAATTACTTATCCTCAAAGGTCGAAGAAAAAACATTTTGAACAAGAGATCTGAACTGTTTAACAAATGCCGACATGCAAATAAACACCTCACTTAGGCTCATGTTACCTGTAAATAATATATATGTGAATAATTAAACTTATCTGTCAGTTGCCTGATGATCGCCTAACCGCGTGAAACTCAGAGTAGCGACAGCAAAATTTTGTCTATTGTGTTTAATTGTTCGCTCTACCAGTAATGGTATCGAGCGCTCTATACTTTCATCCTGAAAATATAACCTTCTTGGTAATTACAATCAGTATATATATATATATATATAATATAATTAAAGATTAAAAGTTAAAAACAGTTCGCTCGGTTACTCGATATATATATATATATATATATAATGTGCTAGTTTTGGTTAGCGAAATACAAAAGAGTGCTCAATGACATAAAGACAGAGCGAAATGTATAATTGTGCAAAATACCTGAAAAACTTACCACTACAGTCTGTTTCATCCAAAGGGAATCTTCAGGTGGTAGACAAATTTCGAAAATGTGCGAGCTTCGATACAAGAATCATATCAAATCTTTCACACACAAAAAATATTCGAACGAGACGAAACTTTCGAAACACGTTTAGCACTTAAAGCAAAAGAAAACAGATTTCACCATAAAATGGTCCATAATAAAAAAGTCTATTTCTTACACGGGAGGATCCAAAAGATGTAATTTATGTTTGGAGGAAAAAATCAGTATTTTAAAAGAAAAAAACAATTGCTTGCTTAACAAAAGATCGGAAATAGTTTCGGCCTGCCAACACAAAAGCAGATTTCAGGTAAACAACCTAAACAAAGAAAGGAATGCATGCTATTCAACCACCCACGCGCCCACGTTTCCGCCTTGAGCATAAAAGAAGCTCGCACATTTTCGAAATTTGTCTACCACCTGAAGATTCCCTTTGGATGAAACAGACTGTAGTGGTAAGTTTTTGAGGTATTTTGCACAATTATACATTTCGCTCTGTCTTTATGTCATTGAGCACTCTTTTGTATTTCGCTAACCAAAACTAGCACATTATATCCGCCCCCTACATTGGTTGTGCACTCTCGTTTTCGAAAGCTAATTTTCTACCTTAAAATGAGGCAATTTCGACTAGACTATTCACTGAAAAACATTCCTATACCATCAAGGGACAACTATTTGAGGAATTTGATTGAAAAAGCGGAAAGCGTACTAAAACGTATGAGATGGAAAGCTCATTTCTTTCTAAAAGGAGAAAAAAGTCAGGAAAACACTAGGAATTTCGGCCTTTCATCTAATAAAACACCTCCCACAGTTTTGGAACTGAAACCTTTCGAAGAAGACGTTATAAAATTACTAGAAACCATTAAATTTCGAGACACAAAAGACTGTTTTCAAGACACTTAGGCAAACGACTTAAAAAAAATCAATTCATGCGACAAAATGTTTGTTTTCGCTGATAAAACTAGGAACATATATGAAACCTCGCTCGACACATACAACAAGCTCTTGCACGACAATATCACAAAAACATACAAACACGGATCTGAGGAAAACATTTTGGAAATAAACAACGAACTAAACCATATCGCAAATAAACTTTCGATTAGCAGCCGGATTGAATGCATGAAAAAACGCGAAGCTTTTATTTCTCTCAAAGATCACAAGGAAAATTTTCAGAACAACTCAAAGTGCCGGCTCATCAACCCAGCAAAAAGCGATTCCGGAAAAATTAGTAAATCAATTTTGGACAGATTAAACACAAAACTTCGGACAATTTTGAACGTAAACCAATGGAGAAACACGCAAAACGTCATAGAATGGTTTGGCAGCATCGAGGAAAAAACTAGGCATTCTTTTATTTCGTTTGACATAGTCGACTTTTACCCGTCAATTTCAGAAAATTTACTGGACCAAGCATTATCTTGGGCCTCCAATTTGGCTGACATTTCGGACGAAGACATTTCTATAATAAAACACGCTAGAAAATCACTCCTTTTCAATCACGGAAGACCGTGGATCAAAAACAACAATAGCAATTTGTTTGATGTTACCATGGGTAGCTATGACGGGGCAGAAATTTGCGAAATAGTAGGTCTTTTCATCTTAAACCATTTAGGAAAAAAGTTTGGCAAGAAAAACATCGGCTTGTACAGAGATGACGGTTTGGCGGTTATTAAAAACAGATCAGCACGTTTGGCAGACAAAACCAGGAAAGAGCTACACAAAATTTTCGAACAGTTTGGCCTAAAAATAACAGCAGAATCAAATTTACACGTGGTAAACTTTCTAGACGTAACATTCGACCTTTCTACCGGAAAATATAAACCTTATAGGAAGCCCAATGACGATCCGTTATACATACACAAGCACTCTAACCACCCACCCAGCATCTTAAGGCAACTTCCAGCATCTATCAACAAGCGCATTTCGACGCTGTCATCTGACAAACAAGTATTTGACGATGCAGTACAAGCATATCAAAACGCACTACGACATAGCAGCTTCAGCCACAAGCTGGAATACATGCCACATGTAACACAGCAACCACGCAGGAACAGGCAACGCAACATCATTTGGTTTAACCCTCCATTTAGCAAAAATGTCAAAACAAACATCGCACGCAGTTTCCTCAAGCTTATAGACACGCACTTTCCAATAGGCAACAAGTTACACAAAATTTTCAACAGGAACACAGTTAAGGTCAGTTACAGCTGCATGAGTAACGTTAAGTCAATTATCACAAGTCACAACACACGCATAATTAGGAAAAGCCAACCACAAGACATTAGCGCAGAGAACTGCAACTGTAGGAACAAGCTCACATGCCCATTGCAGAACAAGTGCATGAGTAAGGACATTGTATACAAAGCAACAATTTTTACAGGCAACACACAGGACACAAAGCACTACATTGGCATGACCTCAAACACATTCAAAGAGCGATACAGGAATCATATCAAATCTTTCACACACAAAAAATATTCGAACGAGACGGAACTTTCGAAACACGTTTGGCACTTAAAGCAAAGGAAAACAGATTTCACCATAAAATGGTCCATAATAAAAAAGTCTATTTCTTACACGGGAGGATCCAAAAGATGTAATTTATGTTTGGAGGAAAAAATCAGTATTTTAAAAGAAAAAAACAATTGCTTGCTTAACAAAAGATCGGAAATAGTTTCGGCCTGCCAACACAAAAGCAGATTTCAGGTAAACAACCTAAACAAAGAAAGGAATGCATGCTATTCAATCACCCACGCGCCCACGTTTCCGCCTTGAGCATAAAAGAAGCTCGCACATTTTCGAAATTTTTCTACCACCTGAAGATTCCCTTTGGATGAAACAGACTGTAGTGGTAAGTTTTTGAGGTATTTTGCACAATTATATATATATATATATATATATATATATATATATATATATATATATATATATATATATATATATATATATATATATATATATATATATATATATATACACAGTGGGGGTCATAAGTCTGAATCCACTCGAATTTTTGTGAGGCACTTAGAAATATTGTCATTCCTGCAAAATTTTTACGAATTGAAACATGTACATTAGGTTCTTATTAAACATGTACATTAGATACTCAGACATGCATATTATGTTTGCAACTTGCAAGTGCTTCGAACGTTTTTTGGCAAAATTTTTTGCAATGTTTCCCAATTTTGGCAAGGTTAGTTTTTGCTGTTTCAAAGATTTAAATCGAGTTAGAGGAAAAATGGTTACCCTGAATAATGAAGTGCCTTTGAGAATTGAGATGACAATTTCTAGTTGCCAAATAACAATAATTTTTTCGTCAAAATAAGCATAACATTGTAATTGAGCCCACACGAACAGAAAATTTGAGAAAGATAGAGTGAGAGATTGTGGTGTCAAATTAACATTATAACGTAATTTTAGCAAAAACAGTCTGGACAGATGTTTTAATGATCAGTTTGTGATATTTAAATGGAAATCAGTATTCCTAAACATCATCACATTCACCAAAGGTGTGCCGTACTGCGTGGAAAAGGCTGTGTGAAAGATGATTTATAAACGCTGCTCTAATTTGTATAAACTGCATTTAACAAAGACATGAAAAGTAAATTGATTTAGTGCTCATTTGCTTCAGCCTTAATCTCCTTTCCTTAATCTAATTGCAAACTTATGGGGTCATTTTAAAGAAAAAAATGAAGTAGACAGCCGGCAGCCAGGACAAGTTTTGAGATAAAATCATTCCTTGTTAAATACAAATTACACCTGTTTTAATCCATAATCTATGATGAAATAAATGCAAAAAAACAGCACAAAATATTTCAAAAGCAATGATTTATGGCAGAAAATAATAAAATTATAGTTTACTTAACTTGATTCCATAGAATGAAGATTTCTAGTTTTTTGCTAATGACAAAAATATCAACTGGACTCAGCCTTTTGACCCCCACTGTATATACACTGCACGAAATTTGATCACTTGAGTGCTATTTGAATTTACCATCTTTCAGGCTGATTTTTACCTTAGGATTGATCGCTCTGATCACCGCTAGATCCGCCCTTGCCTCGCACTTTGTTTTCCGGTTATGTGGCCATATTTTCGACGCCATTAGTTGTTTAAAATATCGAGGTCTGTCTGTTTCAAAAAATGGGCGCAGCAAACACATCGACCATATATATTCTTTAAAATCGCCGTTTTTCTACCGAATTCTTGTATATTCCTATCTAATTCAATATAAAATTTCGACGTGCACTTGCCAGAGGTTGCCGCATGCGCAGTATGGAGCAGATCACTGGCAGGTTCGTGAGGGACAGAAATTGCCGCGAATGAGCCATCTTTATACTCCTTATTCTTTGACTAGGGTCTTTACCACAGCGTCATAAGTAGATGAAAGACTCTGGTTAGGGGGCGGTTGGAACGTTCGAATACTTTGCCATGGGACAAAAAACTGCCCTCTAGCTTAAACGCAGAAACGATTGCGAAATTCAAAAGTTTCTTGAAACACCTCCTTCATGTAGGTTTAGTGGCTTCGCCATGGATTTTGTCAAAATTGGTCGTTTAAATCAATGAGATGTTTTCATTGCTTCACTGCCCCTTATTTTCACTCTCACGATTGAAACTTGTTTAGTAGAGGTATTTTGGCAGAATATGTTTCAATGTGTTAATAGTTGATCATTTTGAGTTATGTAGCCGAATGCCTCCATCCATCCGGGACGTTGAACAACAAAAAAATTCTTTTGAACTTAGTGAAGATAAATAGCAGTTTGTGAGAAAACAGCGGTTCTACGGCGCGGAAACTCTTCGGATTTGAATTTACCGTGTTTCAAAGTGTTAATCCCCGTGAAAAAATTTCGGTTCTTAAACATGAACTAGGAAAATCATTTTCTAGACACTTTTCGAGAGAATAACATACGGCCTATTTCCTCACTATTTACTTAAAATCCGAGCTTCGCTTTAGCGCCAATGTACTCTTTGAATAGTTGGAGTGGGAGTATAGCAATATAATATCTGAGTATGAGTCATTGAGTCTCCAGTTTCACTCAGTTTGAATGAGCGTGCACTCAATGAGTGTGAGTGAAAGTGTGAGAGACAGTTTTAGAATACGGACGTAGTGATCATCATTTTCTCCAACCCAACATGTGCTAAACTATTTAGTGCCACTCGTGCGCTCACATGCAGGATGAATACTTGAAATTAAACACACTTGAAACTAATCTTAATACAGACATTTATTAAAAATTAATAGCTGTTCTGAAATCATTATTCTGACTGTGTAGCTAAATACCAAAATGCAAAACCTAAATAAAACATACCGAATTCATTCAAATGCATTAGAAATCCATTTATTTAACTGCCATCAGATATTATACAAAATGTCTGGTAGAGAAAACAATACAAACATTTGTACATTATGCGATTTTGTATTTTAACAGATAAATATCCTTGACATGAATATTATACTTAATTATACTTGTTTTATGCGCTCGGGTCACTTATTTTGTTACAGATAAACAAGAACATCCTGCAATAATGGTGCAAGCGACAGATAATGCATTACGTAGAACCTGGCATGTAATTTTAGAGGAAGGGGTTTCTTTAGTATTTCACTTCTCAATGTACAACATAATAATTGGTGAACTGTTTTTGTGAAATTATATTTTTGTGAGATTGCTTTTTTGATACCAATAACATATGTTTATTGTTATGCACGCGTTTTAAGCAATGAAAAAAGATTCTTTTCAGTAGCATAGGGTTTTACCACATTTCGCTCAACTGCTCTCAAGAGGACCCTTTTCGGATCAACTGTTCGCAATGATTCTCTGACACGTTGCAGGAATCACGCACAGTCGGCACATGGTCGACAGGTCGTACCTCGGTAAACTGTATGTATGTAAATTCACTGTTTTTTACAGTATCAATTATCTTTCGTCCTTTAACTTGTTGACTATGACAGCTATAATTATAATACAAATGGTCAGTGTTCTAGCCAAGAATTAATGTGACTAATAAAAACTGACTGCAATCGAACGAATTTAGTCGTCGGAATGAAACTTATGCGTAACAGTACGACCTTAGATTGTCTTCGACTATTATATAGATAAATAAAGAACTTCTCGAGAATTTCAAAGACGAGAAAGGTGTTTGTTCTGTTATTACTTACCTAATGTTCACGAGATGTATATCTTGAAAAAGCTGTCGTCTCGATTGAGTTGCAAACAGCAAAAATACCCGTGAAGAATTCTAGAAGTGTTAGAGCTTTTCATATTTTCATTCCTTGTGTTTACAAACGTTACCATGGTGACGTGAGATATTTACTATATGTCGCTTTTGGTTTGATATGGGTACACGAAATGTAGCTAACACTAATTATTTTGCTAGATATCAGTATTTTAGACCACCGATATTTCTCTGTTGTCTTCAAGCTTGACCATAGACACATTAACTTACTGCGAAACTATTGAGCTAAGAGTAAGTTTTGACATGCAGATATTATTCTGTGTTCAAGTCCTATGAGTGTAAAGGAATCTAAGAACATTTCGTATTTCGGACTCCTGAAATTGTTTCTTGATTTCCAGCTACTGGTGAATCTGGATTCTTACTAATGGATTCGGGATACTGGTGATCGAATTCCTGACTTGCTGGATTCAAGATTATAGGTTTTCTTTCGAACGTGATCTTGTCAGATTCTTGATTAAGATCTACATAGTTACGAGGTTAAGAGGTTAGATTGAGAGGCATCCTTCCTGTTAAACATACAAGTAAAACATAAAGCATGTTTTATGCACCAAATAATATTTTTACAATATTTTTACAAACAAGAAAGGGATGTGTTATTATTGTTCCACCAGTAATATCCCTATCAGGACAATACAATTCTGCCGCCTGTTTTATGTTCTGATGGCATTGTTAAAACGTTATTTAGGGAACTAAACCTGCTTTTATCTTTTTTGTTCGCATTTATGTATTTGATAGGGGCTTGATGCCTCTCAAAGCAATCTCTTTAGAATTCCCTGATAGCTAGCGCATAACATTGCACTGTTGAGTGGATGTTTATGCACAAAATTTAACAGTTGATCATGAGTGTTTACGCATATGCAATCTGATCCGTCTTAAAATAGAACTAACTATTCCTCGATTTACGTCTCTATGACGTTAGTAAACAGTACATAAGCAGCCGTCATCGTTGTTGCACAGTCACGTATTCTAAATCTAACCACACAGAGTCGTTTAAATTGAACTATTGAGTCCACCAATGGCAGCGGTGTACCTTTACCCGAGTCATTGGTAAGTAATTTATGTTTTGAATTATTTCTATGATAGAGCTTTATATCGTGGCTTTATATTGTATTCAGCAAAGCTTGATTTAATTTTATCTTTATGAAAGCGCATTTTAACCACTTGAAATATGATATAAGTCTGTTGCTTAAGGAAGCTATCAGTTAAGCTAGTCACTAGCCACTCCATGCAAATTTCATCTTTCGGGGAAAAATTTTTAAACATCAGGTGGTGCTGAAACTTGGTCACAAGTGACGTACGTATAGTTTAAGTAAAGTAATATTGTATTTTTTTATTGATTTGCATGCCATAATGAGATGGCTGCGTCTACTATCATTAATTGCATCAAGCAATTCCTATAATGAATATGAAACTAGTGTAGTTCGTATTTATCATGAGAATCCGTTTTCCGCTGGCATGGAGAATATGTCTATTATGCAATGTAGCAAATCGCGAATTGTGTGATTAAGGTGGGAGTTATACAGATATGCAGTGCACTTGGTGTCATTTTACCAGTCAATACCACGGAAAACACTGAGGGTTTTTATAAAATGCTAAACAAAATAGACATTTTAGACATATTTATCACGAGAATCCTTTTTCCGCCTAGAGAGTTTTGACTATTATGCAATGTTGTAAATAGCAAATTGTATGAGAAAAAGCTGTGTGTTTTCACAGTCTACTTTTGGATTGACACCACATGAACCACCTATTAATAAAGCACAAAACAAGATAGACATTTTAACATCCTAGCTTTCGTCCAAGGTCTGGTGATCATCATGAATTATGCTAGATTACCTGTCAGAGTGTTGTAAAGATTCAGTAATTTGATATATATGAATAAGAGTTATGTAAGGATTATGTTCTGGAATAAACATTTATAGGTCTGTGAGGGTTTTATTGATGTATGGCCAGGCATGTTATTTGAAAAGCAATACATTTTATTAAATAAAGTTCAGTGATCTGATCAATGTATCTAATGTAACTAGTCATATCACACGTAATGTTTTGTGTTTCTTTGACATCGATGTCTCTTTTTACTAACATTCCGGATCCACTTAAGTCACACAAATTTCCGTGTCATAGAATTTTTTATGCATAGGGTTATCACAGTTTGATTTTTTATGCCAAGGGCACTTGTTGAAAATCAACCTTGTAACCAGTGTCTTTAACCCCCGCCTGACGCTGCGGCAAAGATTTTGGTTCAGACTGGCATGTCATCTTCGACAATCTGCAAACTTTGAGAAAAATTATGAGACTACCAACGTAAAAGTAGATTTATGCCCCCGTGTCTCGCTATAAATTTTAAAGAATATATTTTAGAATCGTAGAATTGTTTTTTACGTGGCAATCGCAATGTAACTTCGCGCGTGAGGCGAAAAATTGACCTGCTGGGAAATTGCACTAAAATGACGTCACTGATGAGATGCATTTTCTGTCCATTTTTTTGTTCATTTATGTCGCAGTATAAATAAGGAACGTGATTTTGACGCCATTTTGGTATAAATTCGTCGCCATGCATGTTTTTTCTTTGCCTCATGGTTCTTATTTTAATAAGAATAATAGAATTTTTAAAAAACTTTTAAACAGTTCTTTTAGCATCATTTTTAAAAAAAATGAGATTTATAAATACATAGTTATAAGCTGGCTAGCACAGTTTAATATCATATTGCAATACCTGAAAAAGCTGACAGTGGTTTCTCGTTTTTTCTTAGCCGACTAACTTGGGTTGTAGTAAAATGCTGGGATACTTTTCACTTGCAGCTAAAACCAACAAAAAAATTGAAATTCTAGCGTAAAATAAGATTTTTATGTATCGAATGATACTTGAACTTTACCCACGGTACTATAAAACACAAAATATGAGATTTAGAACAAAATAAAAAGGAGTCTAACAAAAACGACAAATATTTTCAAATAGGCTCCTATTCCACTTTTTCCTTAATATTAGTATTTACATGTAAATAAATATTATTATTATTAAGTGAATGCTCATATAGACTAGATCATAACATATCGCGCGCATATTAAAACTGTACTGATTCTGTTTGCATAGAAACACATTTATGCGCAGTAGAGAATACTGTAACGGATATATAATAATGGCTTCATCTGAACGTGTAAATGTGTAAATAGATAATTAGCCGCGGATGCAGCGGCGTCCGTGAGATGTTAATATAACTCTCTGGAAAGTGCAACGCCCTAGGGATAGATATTATAAATAGGCAAAGTAACAGGCAAAGTTAAGTTGGATCTAGACTGCGTTGGTAAACGTGTGGTAGCTCGGCTCGTTGCAATATGTTTTGATTTCAACTGATTAAGAAAACATAAAACATCTTGAAAGTCAGCCAGCAAAAGATGGCGCATCTTGACACAAAAGTATCTGTAAAAGTATATGAAATAATATAGCTACCTAATAATAGCTATACCGCGCGGAATACATGTAAGCACAAACAAACTGTATTTATGCGCAGCAATTTAAGGCCTTTTATCACTTGACTTTGTTCGTGGAGTCTATTCTGCAGTGTTTTCGTAGGCTATATATGTCGATCGGCTCAGAGAATTTATTTGCGCTATATTTCGTTTAATATGTCAAGTGTCTGTGAGTAAGTTTACTGTTGCACGTATGCGCTGGAGTACCGCCGACTATTTCCATGCATTGTTCTGTGTGTGTACTGTATCAACGGGAGTACCAATATACCGAACGATAAAATAGCGAATGCTTGTGAATGTTTAGTTTTTCCCACGTTAAACCAACGCAGTGACTCTGGATTTCACTTACAATCGCGAAGATACTCTATTTGACCAACTTGACCTTTGGGGAGCAATGCAGTCAAAACAAGTTTAACCTCTTTGTTCTCGTCTTATCCATTTGTGCAGGGATAAAGAGTAATTGTATATCCATCTTGTCTGGTTCCAAGCAAAATGAATAAACGCAGAGGTATATGTTTAATTTTTTCCTATAATTAAGGTCAACTGAACCAATCTAATTCGAATTTCGCACCTCATTACCTAAGAGTTTAATTACTTTGTATTTATTTAAAAAATTGCTACAATATTTAAATATTTGACAATTGTGCTAAGAGGGTATGATTATATTACAGCCTACTTTTTTTCACCATAATTGACCAATGATGAAAATTTATCAAACTTAGTCATATATCTATGGTTACAATGCAGTTAAGCTCAATCCTTTCACACGTCGCGCGGCTCTTCATGTTTAAGAGCACGTTGGTTTGGAACTAAATTTACTTAAAATATCTGGTTCTAATAATCAGATTATCTAATCAACTATGGTCAACTGTTCCTGAATAGTATAGCTAACGGTGTTTCTTATCCTGGTATCTGTACCTCGGATAGAGCGTATATATCATCCTGCCATATATTGAGTGGTCATGCAAACGTCATTACGACTTGCTTTTGAAGATTTATTGCCCTTCAAAAACTTGATGAATTTAATAGCTAAAATAACTGAACCGTTGACATTTAAATGAATGTTGCTGCTAATTAGGCATGAAATGTCTATGCTTGAATTACATTTACACTTCAATATTTTGCTAACTACGTCAATTTGAATCTATCTAAGTATCATCAAGCATTTGGATATCATTAGACTTGAAAACTCAATCTTAGAATTTTGGAATTTCTCTTTAATTTGACTGCAAGATATACAAATTCTAGGAACAGGTATCTACAGTGTCAATTGCATGGGATATCGGTTGTTCCAGAATGTATAATTACATCTGATGGAGCAATCTCAAGGTTTTAGAGCACAGACGTTTCTCGTGGATATGCGTATTTGTACATTTTATTCTACGATAATTTCTGGATCAATATGCCTTACCACGGATACACCTACCTTAAGGAACATGGTTTTGCAATTGGACACTTGGATTCGTTAGTACCTCTAGGGTCTATTTCATTTCATATTGACGATATAATTATCACCAGCTAAATCGATTTTGCAAGCAAATGCTGCTGTTTTGTGATTGATTTTGCCTTTGGCTCTCTTGGATTATAACTGATCTATCAATAACATTAACCCCTCATCTACACATTGAGAATTACTTTTAGAAGTAGCTAGAGACTTGGCAGTATGAGATCCCAACTATGTGCTAATTATTATAATTTATAACATATATAACACCTTGAACTAAATATATAATAACTAAATAATTATATAATAATTACCACATATAGGCTATATATACAATCTCACATAATTCTATACTATTTAGTCGGGGGATGTATTAAGTTAATGACGAAACGTTACTGATAAAATTTATTATTTTAAATCTTACTGTAGGCTATGATGGATTTATCAAAAATTATATGTTGGGCTCTCATGTTTATTATAAGAATACTTTTAGTGATATTTGCGCTCTAATTTTTCATACTTTGCTGAGATGCCATTCAACGATTATTATTGGATTCAAAATCTGCACTAACTAGCCGTTCGGCAGATAGGAGGGCCAAAAATATGTTTACTTACCATACCGAGGAACAATTTCATTTTGTTTTTATCGTGTTCCTTTAAGGTTAGTAAGTATATTTCTAAATGTTGGCCGCGTTGAAATTTCTTGTGGGCTCTTGCCAACACGTTTTTCTACGATATTACTATGAAACTGCATATTAGTGTCAAAATAGATGATACTTCAAGTTCAATTTTAGAAAAATATCTTGCATCGTAAAAAACTAAATTTAAGACATATAGCTGGTCACCACGATTTTTCAAGCGATTTTCAAGTTATTGATCCTTCAAACTATGAAAAATGCTAGAATCGCGCAAAAAAACTGGATCCTAGTATAAAAATATGCTTTCACAGGCAATCTTGTACCCAGAGCAATGCCTGTTCGTGGGTTAGGCTGGCATTGGCTCTGGGGAAACCAGTGAACTGTATATAAATACCTGGAACGATAACTTAGCCGCCATCTTTGAAGCCAAATTGAAGGCCGCCATGTACGTCACGCCGCGAAAATATGACCTATTTTCAAAAGCTCTTTTCGACCCTTTAACTTCGTGTTTTAGAGCCAGTTAGGTGCTAAATATTTTCTAGATAGATTGAAATTTTATGTACCTCAACTTTCTAGGACATCCAGTAAGGTTTTAAAATATTTTTTGGCTGCTAAAAATGAAAAACAGTTTCGACGAAAACTTTGTCACGAAATATCTTTTTTAAACAACTGATACCTGTCGAGTTTTAACAGTTAGATGGAAGAGGCTGCCAAGACCTATCCGTAACCGAAGTTTAAAGCTTTAAAACTAATGCTATCTGACGAAAAATATAAGTTTTATACGTATTTTTGAATTAACCATACAAATACACCACTTCGAAAACCTCAATTTACTCACGTATTAGAAGGGCTACAGCAAAGACTAAAAGCTCAAAATAGACAACGATACCTAGACTTTAGCACAAGATACGTTTTGGAAGTGCTGAAATGTTTTAAAGCAATATATTTTTCAATTGAAGAGCGTAGTTTGCCTCGTAGTTTGCTTCGGCACGTTGAAACTTTCGTCAGTTTCCAGAGTAAAAAATTGATAGCCCTAAATTTTTGCCGTAACAAAGTGTAGAACAGTCAGGGCTATCCAGAAAACCAGGATCGAATCTTTAAAATTGAAGTCTTGTGATGAAAATTCTCCTTTTTCAAGCATATTTTCGCTCAAAAACAAACTTTCCACTCCTCGTAACTTTCCCCAGTCCTTTCGAACAAGCCATTTTCCCCGCGCGGTTCCCGCCTTTTGCTTCAAATTTGGCTTCATCCAATCATAGGACGAAAACATAGGAGTTATCGTTCCAGTTGTATCAGAGTTCACTGGGGGAAACGGAATGAACTGCGTATGATTTCATACGCGCTCACTTAATGCGCATGCTCTCTACTAATAGGCTATGCTTTATTTATTCGGGCTCAACTGTTGTATTTATGATTATTTTGCTGGAAATAAAGCACAGCCTATTAGTGGAGAGCATGCGCATTAAGTGAACGCGTATGAAATCATACGCAGTTCATTCCGTTTCCCCAGAGCCAATGCCAGCCTAACCCGCGAACAGGCATTGCTCTGGGTACGAGATTGCTTTCACAGGCGCTGATAACTCACTAAAAATGGGAAAAATTAGGGTGGCTATTTAAATGTCATATATTTAGTTTTTTACGAGTTTTCTGTTGATCCAAGTTATTTTTTCTGAAATTGAACTTGAAATATCATCTTTTTTGACAGTAATACAGCTTTATAGTAATATCGTAGAAAAACGTGTTGGCAAGAGCCCACAAGAAATTTCAACGCGGCCAACATTTAGAAATACACTAAGGTACTAACCTTAAAGGAACTACATAAAACCTAAATGAAATTGCCCCTTGGTATAGTAAGTAAACATGCTTTTTGGTACCCTATCTGCCGAAATATTAAAAAACTCTTTACGGAAGCAATGAACTGTCATTAGAATTGTTTCAATTTTATCTTACAAATTGCACTTAAAAGCATAAAATTGCACAAACAGTTTCGCCCCCTGCTGTTGTTACTTGTGGTGTTCTTCAGGGGTCATACTTGGGTCCATTAATTTTTCTTGTAATTTATGAACAACGGGAGCGAGTGTTTCACCGGGATATCCAAACACGAGAAAATAATGGTGAATACACGAACGCGAAGCGCGAGTGTTTTTGTCCATTATTTTCGAGTGTTTGGATACCCGATGGGACACGAGCTCGAGTTGTTTATATGGCTTCTCAAATGAATCGAGACGTAACAGGATGTTTTGGTTTGCTGATTTGAGTAGAATTTCTAAACAAGCATATCGTAATTATCGCATTAGATTTGTTGTAGACGACAAACATTGATTACAATTAGAGCAATTTTGGGTGTGATTTGTTTGCTGACTTGATTTTGCATGCGTAATTAAGATATTTCAGGAAGATCACTAGTGATTTTCATCAAATATCTTAATTACGTATGCAACAATGAGCTATTGTTGGCTGTGTTTGATGGTGTTTACCGGGTTATCCAAGGCGCATCTCGTGATGAAATGGGCGTTTGTCATTGACTAAATTGCTCATGAATTATTAATGAATTTGAGAAATATATGTAAATAACCTTCCTAATGGTCTATTTATCTTGAGTGCAAGTTTATTTGCGGACCACACAAATTTAGCAACTACCGGTATTTCAGCGGAAGTTGTCCAAAGTCGACTAAATGAGGATTTAAAAAAAGTTCACTGGTAGTTGCTTGGCAACAATTAGTTAACTCTAAATATAAAAAAGCAGAATATGTGTTGATAGGCTCTTGACAATGTTCAAATGATATTCAAATAAATCCTAAAATTATATTAAGTGAAACAAAAACCTTAGGGATTGTGGTAGATGATCAGCTTCTCTGGAAAAATCATCTGGACGCTACAATTGCCAAGGTTTCAAAACGAATCGGTATATTGAGACGAATGTAACTTACGTACCAAAATATACTTGATCAACTCGGTTTCTATTGTTCTCAGAGTGACATTTAATCGCTAAATTACTCAGAAGAGCGAATTTTCTCTAATTTTCCCCCAAAACGGGGAAATTTAGAAATTTTCCCTAATTTGTATGCATGATTGGAACTCAAACAAATCAACACTTTACGCAACAAAATAATCGGATATTTATGTATTTTCAACACAAAATATTATTGCACGCAACAGCACACATTATTGATGAATTTATTCCCAAGCCATTTCTCATAATTTAAATTATACTGTATATCCTCGTTAATCATGGTATTACAAACTAATACCATGATATGTCGGGAAATTAGTGATTAAATCTCCCTCGCCCTCGGGAGGTTTGTGGAATTCCCGAGGGCTGCGCCCTCCGCAGCGAATTCCACAAACCTCCCTCGGCTTTCGGGGACATTTAATCACCAATTTCTCTCATATCATGACATTACTTATAATTAATGTATGTCCATAATATATGTCCTAATCATGCCTTATTTTGACTAATGTAGCCTTGTCTGGGATACGTGCAGCAATTACTTGTAAAATTCAAATTTTACAAAAATTACAGAACAGGGATGCAAAGGTCATTTCGGGCAAAGCGTACGAGACTAGATCATGCGAAATCTTGTCGGATCTTGGTTGGTAGCCACTGGTAAAACGAATGAAATTTAAAAAGCAAATGTTTTAATTTAAATGAGCCTATGAAAGATGCGTTTGAAATAGGTAACAAAGAATTTCACATTTTGTGTAGTAACCATGTTAAATTTGATATCCCTAAGTCTAAAACCAATTTTATGATAAAAGTACTAGCTATTCTGGGGCTTTCTATGAGCAATTTGCAAATGGCAGCAAAGCAACGGGGAATAACGATCAGTCAATTTAAAAATATTCTTGTGAGCGAGTTATTATTTAGTGTGTATTTAAGGAAGTGTGTACAATTGTACTATAGGTTTTAATATTCTTTTCCAGTGCCCCCTTGAAAATCATTTTTTTATGCTGAAGGGTTACCGTTTTTAAGTTTTTAAATTAAATAATTAGCTTAACTGGGGTCTTTACCGCAGCGTCTAAAGTAGATTAAAGACGCTGGTTATGGGGCTGTTAGAACGTTTGAATACGTTGCCGTGGGACAAAAAATAATTCCCTCTAGCTCATATGTAGAAACGATTGCGAAATTAAAAAGTTTGTAGAAACACCTCCTTCCTATAGGTTTAGTAGCTATGCCATGGATTTTGTCAAAATTGGTCGTTTAAAATCAATGTAATTTTACAGGAGCGGTTTCTTAAGTATT
Source organism: Muricea muricata (assembly GCA_963855995.1). Taxonomy (NCBI): domain Eukaryota; kingdom Metazoa; phylum Cnidaria; class Anthozoa; order Malacalcyonacea; family Plexauridae; genus Muricea; species Muricea muricata. The sequence goes on from OY979716.1 coordinate 17,254,792, forward strand.
TCACTGCTCAATGTGTAATATAACAATTGCTGAATTGTGTTTTTGTGGGAAGGATCAAGGTTTTGATACGAACAACATAGCCATGTTTATTATTATGCACGCATTTCAACCAATGAAAGCTTCTCTTTTAAACCACGACAAGCAGACAACTTAAGGAAGTACAAAATAAAACAAATCCGAAAATAGACATCTTGTATTCCTGATATTCAAGAAAGAACAAGAAAACGACGGAGTCGGTGATATTTCGTCTTTATTCCAAAGACATTGTCAAACCAATAGATTCAATCTATTGGTTTGACAATGTCTTTGGAATAAAGACGAAATTATAAATATCACCGACTCCGTCGTTTTCTTGTTCTTTCTTGAATATCAGGAATACAAGATGTCTATTTTCGGAATTTGTTTTATTTTGTACTTCTCTTTTAATATGCATGTATATTATAATTTGTATTTGCAGATAATTTTCAGCCATGATTTTGGAAATATTTGCTGCACTCCTTCTTGCCTATTTCATTCGCTATTTTATCACCACCTCCATGATGAGACGATATATGCCACCTGGACCATTCCCGTATCCTCTCATCGGCAACATTCCCCACCTGTTCTGTGATCCCGCTTATCCGTATGCCAAACTTGCTGATAAATACGGAGACATATTTACACTTTCATTCCCAAGCGTGGAAAAAGCTGTTGTTTTAAATTCAGCTACCCTGGTCAGAGAAGCTAGACTGGGAAAGCAAGAAAATCTTTCTGGAAAAACCCCAGAATCCATATATCCATGGAATGAAATGTTTGGAAACGATTTGATAACCGCAGATTATTCTCCCGCTTATCGGTTTAGAAGACGAGTATTTAAAACAGCGATGCATGTATTTGGTTCTGGCATTGAACAAACAACCGAACGTGCTGGACATGCAGTGAACCTTGCTATGGAAGAGATTGACAGCAAGGAAGGACAACCATTCTCGCCCAGAGACATTTTTGAATCATCAATGGTTGTTCAGCTTTGGGATTGGCTGACGTCAAAAAAATTGCAGTTAAACGATCCGATGATCAAGCAGCTCTCACAATTTAGCGAAATTGTTGCGAAACAAGCTGTGCTGTCTACACTATACCAGTGCATTCCTTTTTTCTCATATTTACCGACGCAGAGCAACTTGGAAATACGGCGTGCTAAACATATCCGAAACACACTATTTCCAGAAGCATACCAGTCTCAAAAAGAGACATACACGCCAGGAGTTATCCGCAATCTTACTGATAGTTTTATTTCCTGCTACGAAAAGGAAATTGCTAAGGAAACGAACAAAGATATTGGATCGATAGATGATATCGCTGGTTTAATGGCCGACGTAACTTTCGCTGGATCGGATACAACAGCCACATCAATAACTTGGTTTCTTCTATTTATGGTCCTCCATCCAGATATACAAGAAAAAGTTCATAAAGAAATCAATTACGTGCTGAACAACACCCGCATACCGAATTGGAAAGACGCTCAGGACATGCCTTATCTGCAAGCTACGTTATGCGAAGTTCAAAGGGCGTCGGGTATGTTGGTAGTCGTTGGAACAACTAATATTCGTGATATAGAAATCGCGGGCTACTATATTCCCAAAGGAACTTACGTAGCAATTAATCTTGCCAAACTGCATGATGACGAACGAGAGTGGCCAGAACCTAAGAAATTTAAGCCTGAAAGATTTCTTGATTCTGATGGAAAATTTGTCGGTTGGAGCAAACTACACGGATTTCTTCCGTTTTCTATTGGTCGTAGAGAATGTCCTGGTCAGTCACTGGCTAAGATAATGATGTTCACCTTCGCTTCCATATTGGTGTATTGCTATAAATTTCAGGTGCCGGAAGGAGAAGATATTCCAACCACTGAAGTGTCTGAGCCCGCTCTGATTAAGCGACCTGGGGATTTCAAAATTGTCGCTAAGAAACGAGACGTCTGACAAGTTCTTCGTAAAGTTTTATATTTTCCTATTATTGCTTGGAGAATTTAGTTTTAGTTTTTTTGTTGAGGACTTTCAGCCATGTAAGGTTGTTTCTCAATATAGTGCAAGTTTAGATTTTATCTGTTCTCGTGTTTCTCATGGCTACAAAACATTATTACCGTAAGAAATTTGACATTTCAGGTTAGCTAATGGACCATTCCCCTTTTAGACAAACTTTTGAATTAGGAATATTCATTAACATCCTAAATTTAGTAAAGTAGTGCAGTTTGGTTTCGAAATAGTGTAAAATGTGTAATAGTGTAAAATAGTGTAAATTTTGTATACTTTTGTTCTATGGGCGGAAAAGTGTGATCACATTTTGAAATTTGATTACACTTTTCCGCACATAATACAAAAGTATACAAAATTCACAAACTTCAAGTCTAAATTTTCCACATTTTACAATATTTTGCAATCAAACTTCATTATTGTACTAAATTTAGGATGCTCTTTTCTGCTGTGCTAATGAATATTCCTAACTCAAAAAGTTTGTCTAAAGGGGAATGATCCATTGAAAACATTTTTTTGTTATTTCAACGTTCATAGAAAGCCACATATTATCCACCACATTATGATTTATTTACCTTTTTTTTTCAACTTTAATACGGTGCTCGTATTTTCCAAGGTTCGACAATGGGTTTGCTATAGTAGTTCACACACTAAATTGACGCCTGTATTTTTTATTAGGGGGACAATATTACTCTTATCCTTCGTCAAAATTTTCTTTATGTAAAGACTGTAAAAATAACAACATACAATACGCGCAGCGGTCGTTGTCGTCGTAGTCGTGACTAAAATTACAACAATATTATTTACAACGACATTATCACGCAGCAAAAGATGAATCTGTTTCGACTTTCTAACCGTTCGATCTTGTCGATCTCTACTGGCACTCGTAATGTATTTACGCTAGAAATCTCCTAACTACTTGTTTTTTTTTTCGATAACGAGTAAATACGGCAAGTTTTTACGGTGTAAGAAGACAGCTAGTACATCATAGAATCTAGTCTTACTCACACGTAATAATATATACATAGCTCCACATTTTAAAATTTCGGATGACACAAGTTATTTTCAAAATAGACAAACTTGAAATTTTACAATTTCTGACAATATACGTGTTCTCAAACTATAGTCCGATTAACGTGTAATCGTTATGTTGGACATTAATGCCATGGAAAATTTGCCCCTCTTTATTAAATCCACAGAATCAGAAATTTTATGAGCCTTTATTATTATCAGCCGAATTCGGAATAAACACCCTTGGAAAAAAAATTATGATCATTTTCAGGGACCTTAAGAATTAATTATATCAAATGAGGAAGCTGTCAGTGACAGTATAGCTAAAAAGTCTTGAATTGAAATGTGACCTTGCCGAGATTTCAAGATACACGTTTGGCAAATGCCAAAATAAGGCAATAATTCCTGAGGATAAAGTGATTTTTAGTTAGAAGTTTAAGACAAGCGCGTTAAAGAGTAGGCAGTGCTTCAACTATTTTTTAGATGATACTTGACAAACAATTTTAACAGATATTTATTGGTAAAAGCGCTTTATTATTTTTGCATTCCCGCTGAAATAAAACGCTACAATAAAAATGTTGTCAAATGTACCTTCTTCCCCTTATTTTATCTTCCGGTAAAAATGAGCAGTGTTGGTTGAGACATTCAATGCAAAAAATATAATTGAGCTTGTTGGTATTATAGTTTTATTATAGTATAAAATTCAAAGTACTAAACACTCATGTGTTCCAGTATTCACTGGCACAAACAATAGAGAAATAAGAGAAATAGCCATTGTAGAACTTGTCTTTTGTCACATTGTAAACCTGATCTTATTGCAGAAAATTGAAATAGGACGTTTATTCAACAACCCTTTTCATTACGTAATTGAATAAATTGTTATAAATGTATGTGTGTATTTTCTATACAGGGTGTATCAAAAAACTCAACAAATTTAAAATCGCTCTCAACGTCGCGAAGCGCCTTGAAATATGAAGTTTTTTTATAAATACAGATTGCTTAATATGTTTTTAAGTCCTATAAGAATTTTTTTTTCGTTTAAAATTTAAATGTTTACAATCCAGGGTGTGCGTATATTCAAAACATTAAAAATGGCCGCGCACGAAGTTGGAAGGCTTCAAAGTAATTTTGAGATGGTAGGTATAAAGGTGTTTATTGCTGTTCAAACGTTCAAGAGAATTGCTTGAATTTAGATCCTTCTTTTCTGAATAATCCCCAGCTTTTTAGGTATGTATTAAAGTCACATGTCTGCTATTAGATAAGTATTCGACAACAGATTGCTTAAATATTAAACAATGCAACAAGATGGACCGGTCAAAAGCCGGTCAATTTATGACACTTCTTCAAATGGATACCAGGGGCGGATCCAGACCGATGCGGACGATGCTAGTGCACCAGTCAGTTAAATATGAATCCTCGAATATATTATAAATATAAGCATACAAAGTCTCATAAACTATAGAAAGATATATTCAAACCCAAAATCATACATTATGAAAGTCTATCTTGATGAATAAACGTCCTATTTCAATTTTCTGCAATAAGATCAGGTTTACAATGTTAAAAAAGACAAGTTCTACTGTTCTAGAATGGCTATTTCTAGATCTCTTATTTCTCTATTGTTTGTGCCAGTGAATACTGGAACACATGAGCGTTTAGTACTTTGAATTTTAAAATTGCAAAAATAAAATGGAAGGCACACTTGGCAGGGATAATTTTATCTTATAAATGCTCGCGTAACACTGTTGTAAACTATAATATCAACAAGCTCAATTATATTTTTTGCATTGAATGTCTCAACCATCACTGCTCATTTTTACGGGAAGATAAAATAAGTGGAAGAAGGTACATTTGACAACATTTTTATTGTAGTTATTTCAGTAGGAATGCCAAAATAATAATTAAAAGCACTTTTCCCAATAAAAATCTGTTAAAATTGTTTGTCAAGTATTATCTAAAAAATAATTAAAACACTACCTACTCTTTAACGCGCTTATCTTAAACCTCTAATTAAAAACACTTTATCCTCAGGAATTATTGCCTTATTTTGACATTTGCCAAACGTGTATCTTGAGATCTCGGCAAGTTCGCATTTCAATTCAAGACTTTTTAGCTATCTTGCATTTCTACACTTCGCAGATTCAGGATGGGCGGCAGTGGCGTACGGCGCTCGATAATTGGGGGTGGGGCACTTATTCATTTATTCGTGTTCAAATACTGTAGAAAAAAAAAATTTTAAAAGAAGTTGTTTATGCAGAACACGAATATATGAATATGTGCCCCCCCCCCCGCCCCCCAATTATCGAGCGCCGTACACCACTGATTATTGTCGCACAGAGCATGGCAATTTAAAAGTACTTCATTCAAAAAGTGACGCTGGTTTCTCGTACGATCTACGTCACAAACTAGGTAAAGCCGTATAAATTGCCACAAACTGACATCTTAATATCGCTCAATAGTCTCAATTTAGACAATTTTCCACTTTAATAAATCAAAGAAAGGACTTAAGGTTGTTACACAAAGCTGATGCACTATATTTCAAGCTTCGTTTTAGAAATTTGTTTTAGGTCTTGGTAATTTTAAATCTGTTTCCGAATGTCCCAGACCAAAACCTCTAGCAAGACCACTAAAAATTTAGTCTTAGTGGGTTTTCCCGCAAACACGTATGGCACTCTTGGGTTTCACGTGACATCCTAAAGTTCAGTGGGGGTCAACTCTTAATCGGGATACAGTCATGAGATTAAATTAAACGTTCATGGTACAGGGGGAGGACCGAAAAAAGTGGCCCCCTATGAAGATAGGGTTTTTAGACTATAATTTTGTATAGCGTGAGGAAAACGTAGAGAAATTCATAAACAGGACTGTACAATTACCAAACATGACCGAAGGACTAACACTTTTGAACCTCAAGTGTAATTTTCCTCACACAAACAGATAAATAATAGTATGTTTTGTGATTAAATTGAATAGTTCAAATGGCTTCCCATCAACCGTTGCTGCAGTTGTTTGGCGGTATTAAAAACGTTTTCACGTAATGAACACGTTAACAACTCAACATTACGTCACATTTGTACAATTTACAATGCCATTGTCACATTAACTTAATTTCTCGTTATCGTGTTGTGTCTTATTTTCAGTACTTTGTTGGCATTCCCTTCGATAACAGCTTTGCATCTACTACCCATGCACTCCACAAGTTTTTTCAAGTATTCGTCATTTATTTCGTTCCATGCAGTTTTAAGAATTTGGAAAAGTTCAACGATCGCAACGATCCCAAACACACAAGTGGAGTTGTTTCCAAATATCTTGCAAATAAGAAGATTGATGTCATGCGATGGCCAGCTCAGTCACCAGATTTAAACCCTTTTGAAAATTTATGGTCTGAATTGAATCGTAAGACCAAAAATAGAAAACCAAAGAATGAAGATGAACTTTTCCAAATTCTTAAAACTGCATGGAACGAAATAAATGACGAATACTTGAAAAAACTTGTGGAGAGCATGGGTAGTAGATGCAAAGCTGTTATTAAATCGAAGGGAATGCCAACAAAGTACTGAAAATAAGACACAACACGATAACGAGAAATTAGGTTAATGTGACAATGGCATTGTAAATTGTACAAATGTGACGTAATGTTGAGTTGTTAACGTGTTCATTACGTGAAAACGTTTTTAATACCGCCAAACAACTGCAGCAACGGTTGATGGGAAGCCATTTGAACTATTCAATTTAATCACAAAACATACTATTATTTATCTGTTTGTGTGATGAAAATTACATTGAGGTTCAAAAGTGTTAGTCCTTCGGTCATGTTTGGTAATTGTACAGTCCTGTTTATGAATTTCTCTACGTTTTCCGCACGCTTTACACAATTATAGTCTAAAAACCCTATCTTCATAGGGGGCCACTTTTTTCGGTCCTCCCCCTGTATGTCTAGTACAGTACGGCATAAGCGTCAATACAGCCGAGGTTGACCCCCACTCAGATTCACTGCATAATGGTATAAGGAAATCCAAGAATACTCTATTAACTGTGCCTAAATCGAGAACTTCTGTTTCTAAAGCAACATTTTCGACAGACGCCATTTTGTTTTGAGCTGTTAATTATATGCAGTAAAGCAGTACTTCATCTTTCAAAAATGTATTAGATCACCATTCGGAAAACTGCTGGAATATAATGAGCCCGCACGAGTGGGAGAAATATTTTGCTGGATAACCAACGTGAATTGGAAAAACTTGAAATTGTGTGAAAACACTCCGCCCTCCGGGCGTCGTGTTTCCACACAATTTCTCGTTTTTCCAATTTCCACTCGTGTTGATATAACTGTATATCAACACGGAAAATGTTTTATATTTCTTAAATATTCAAGAATACCACTAACCTCGGTTATAATAGCCCAAAGATTTATAATACAGTATCATAGCATATGTCCCATGTTTCAGGCGGTCGTATTTCAACGCAGGCAAGAAAGAAAAGTGAAGCATTAAGGCACACATTCATTCCTCAGGGATATGCTAAACTATTATTTATTTCAATAATATCTTAAGCTCAGTAGAAACATTCTCTTACTAAAATCTAGAATTTAGAAACAACAAACTAAAATTCATCATGCAAGACTCGTCCAAAACGAGTACCAATGCTGCTAACAAATATGTGATGGTTTAAGGCAAACTCATCTATAGTTAGCTTCTTGTCCTAAAAATGAAGTTGAATGATCATTATTTTAAAGTGGGCGTTAAGATTCGTTCTTCCTAGTTTGATTCACCTTGACTCATCAACTATAACGAGTAATGCGATTATGTACAAGCTATTTGAAACCCTCTCCTCCGTCCACTTTAGGGTATACTGGGGGAATGCACTCTGTATGTGTGTGAAATTTAATGCTACTTCCTCTAGAAAACGGAGCGAAATTTTACAACAAAACTGCGCGTTTCCTTGTAAAATAGGGTTCCAAATTAATCGCTTCAAACATGAATGCATTATTACTTTAGGTTGGTATTTTTATTCAGAACTGAAAAAGGGATGAATGTGAAGCTCCACTGGACTATGACACTATTTTATACAGGGTCATTCCAGCTACTAATAAACAATTAAACTAAAAATTTCATGAAAAAAAAAACGATCTTCTTACTCCATTTCTGTCTGCATATTCCATGAGATGTATAGCTTCATCTTCTGCTTTGTTGTAACTTCTTGGCTTCTTCCATGTCTCGACTTCTTCCTAAAGGTATTGTGCCATGTTTTACAAATTGGAAAATTTCATGGCGTCTACAAGACCTCTGTCATTTTTGTGGCAAAATGTATGTAATTTTTGTAATAGGGAAAGCTTAAATTGAATACTTTATGATAGTATCGAATCACGAAATATGATTATGACAAATCAATGTGCAGCAATCGTTTTTTATGATTCTCTCAAACTTACCAAGTCCAAATTTCCGTCGTGATTGAGATCTAAATTTTCATGGAAATTTTTTGTCTCCAGCGCAGCAAAGGCCGGTGAAAGGATAGTATCTATATAATCAGTAATAGCCAATTTGATTACAACCTTTTCAGGCATTGAACATAAATGTTTAAATTAAGACATGTGAAACGGAGGCATGCAATTTTCTCAAGACTCTGAACTAATGTGAAGGAAGAAATCATTCAAGACGTGTAAAGCTTAATAATTTCCCACTTCATTATTGGACTATTTTGATACCGTTAATAGTATTATACGCCGTTACCATTTATTGATATTGTCTCACTCATGTAAGGATGATAAACGATGCAATAGCAGGACTGTAACATGTTAAAATGCAATAAAATTATGCATGATTATACATATTACATCGCTTGACTTATACCCAAATATTCCGTCAAGGATAAAACTCCATCTTTGTCTTTATCATACTCATTCATTACCAGCTGCAAAAAAACAAAAATCCTATTATCATATTATCTAAATATGGAATTTAATAAAGATTTACCATAAACGTACAAAACTAATTCTTAAAGTTGAGTATGGAGGGATAACAGAAGATGAACCTAATTCGTATTTTGTGTATTACGGGCACTCCAGTCCAAGCACCCCACAAGGTGTATAAAAAGCGCAGCCACTTGATGTTCTAACTTGCAGTTGTTATGAATCCGGTCCGACGGGATCTAAAATCTATTAATTTTCGGTTTTATTTGATGTACCGCGGTAAAGTCGAAAGATTCTTTCAGAAAAATTTCCTCAAAAATAAATTTGAGTTAGTTCTTAAACACCTCGAAAGTCGGGTGCGTCCTTGGGGTGTTTATATGACAAAGATCGCTCCTTTTCGGTATTAAACTCCAACTTGCAATTGTGTTTGAAAACAAAGTAAATGTTTTCCCATAATAAGGTGGCTCCCTATGGTTTTGTTCAGTTACAACCGGATTTATAGAGATCAGACGTTGTCCGCGCGATACACGCGTGGAATGTTCGTGGCCAGCTATAATAAAATTTTTCATATTCAGAGTTGAAAACATTGTTTTTGCCGATATTTTTGTGTTTCTACACACAAAAAAGACGACAGTTCTTCCTTACAATCGTTTGTGTTTCCAAGTTCAAGTATTAGGTGCTTTAAATCAGTTTTAAAACATTTTAGGCGCTTTTTTATGTCCGGTAATGTAATTTTTGTTGCTCGAAATTTTACAAAAGTGTATGGACTCCGACTGAACCATTTTGTACTGTCTTTATCGACTTCATGGCTCTTCTGAAATGTTACCGAAGCTTATGAAACTAATGTAAGTTTTCTCGTTCAATTGGTTACGATATCTGTCGTGTTTTAAACAAAATCTTATGACTATCGTGAATATTTTCATGGTTTATGTATTTAGGCCGTGAAGTCAAATTGGTAGTTCAATGTCTTGAAAAGATTTTTGTGCATTTGTTTTCAATGATAAAACTAAATTTAAGAAACAGTGGTTTGATTTGATGTCTTATTATGTGGTGTCTTTTCTTTTTGGCAATATGAATGTCTTTTAATCCCTTAATCTCTTCAAGTTAAACCAAAAATATGCACGCGAGATCCTGCGCGGGATTGTTGGTTTCAGGTTTGTCCCGCGAGGAAATTGAAATCCTGACTATTGTGACGTCACATACGTAAAAGTAAATGCATTTTTCCCATCCAACGTCTCTACCCTCCCTATACCCTCCTCCATTGATGTCAGTACAAACGAAAACTCCAACAGTTTACTGACCAATAGAATTAATAAAGGAAGTACTCGGATAAAAATACCCGTCGGAGCATCTAGCAAGAACAGTGTATGCCCAACCAAGAGTAGTCCTAATCATTTTGTCCCTTCAATTGTAGTTTCCAACGTTATGTCCCTAGCTCCAAAAATTGATGAGATAAATTATTTCATGTCTACCGAACGACCGGATATTGCTTGTTTTACAGAAACTTGGCTCAAGGACTCTACAGATGACAGTGTTATTGATATTTCGGACTACTCAGTTGTTCGTAAAGATAGATCGCACGCACAACATGGAGGTGTTTGTATGTACATTAAGAACGGTTTGAAATTTTCGAGGTTAAATGAATATGAATACAACTCCAGCAATGAAGTCCTCTGGTGTAAACTTCAACCTCACCGATTACCGCGAGGCTATTCATGCCTTATTATAGCAGTCGTCTATCATCCGCCAACCTCTGACGACGAATATTTGAGTAGTTATCTTCTAGACACCTTGGGGATAATTGAGAGCTCTTTTCCACAAGCAGCTGTCATTATTACGGGCGATTTTAACCGTTTGAGCATTTCTCATTTAAAATGCCAATTCCAATTGAAACAACTTATAAATTTTCCAACGCGTGGAGAAGCAATCCTAGATTTAATTTTAACAAACTTGAAACATTTTTATCAAGCCCCAACGCGTTTAGCGCCCTTTGGTCTGTCCGATCACTACACTATTTCCCTTATTCCTAAAGAGCGAAAAAAAACTATATCGACAAACAAAACCGTCACAGTCCGGGATATGCGACCGAGCAAGAAACAAGCTCTTGGGAGATTCCTGCACTCTATAGAATGGACAATCTTAGAATCAATGAATAATATGGACATGAAAGCAACATATTTTAATGACATCATTCAAACCGGGTTAAATACACTAATGCCAACAAAGTCAGTTAAACTCCACAGCAATGATGCACCATGGATGACCGGTCATTTAAAACTCTTGATACGTCAACGACAAAAGGCTTTGAACGAAAAGAATACTCACCTTTTTCGTTTCTACAGGAATAAAGTTAATAGAGAAAGAAAACTATGTAGAGAAAAATACTATCAAGTAAAGGTTAAAAAGCTTAATAACCAAGATCCAAAGAAATGGTGGAATGAATGCAAAAGACTGTGTGGCATGTCTAACCCGAAGAAAAATATCTTGGCTAAGCTGCTTCCCGAAGGCTCGCAAACGTTAGAAGAGAAGACAAATTTGGCTAATAAAATAAAATAAATAACTCCCACTTTATCGAAGATCGCAGAAGACTACATAGTTCATGTTCATGTTAAACCAGCAGTACTTGAACAAATTGGAAAAGACCAGTATGGATGTATACCGCACTCTTCCACTTCTCATGCACTAATTAACATGATACATCAATGGACTAAAGCGACAGATGGCACCGGTGCCAGTGTTCGAGTATTTGTTTTGGATTATAAAAAGGCATTCGATCTGATTGACCACAACATCCTCATCAATAAGTTGTCCATGTACAAAATTAACCCATTCGTTGTAAATTGGATCTGTGACTTCCTAAGTAATCGACATCAGAGAGTTAAACTTGCGGAAGACTGTTTCTCGGAGTGGCAAACTGTCCCAGCAGGAGTACCTCAAGGTACAAAGTTAGGCCCATGGCTATTTATCATTATGATAAATGATTTGGAAGTAACCTCAAGCGATGGAGTTTTTAAATATGTCGATGATACGACTACACACGAAGTTGTAAAAAAAGGAGAAAACAGCCAAGCACAAACGCTACTTGACGAAATCAATGATTGGTCTATTGCGAATAAATTTCAGTTGCATCCTCAGAAATGTAAAGAACTACGGATTTCCTTTACCCGTGATGATGTAAGTCATGAAGATGTATTAATCGATCAATCTACCTTAAACATCGTAGAATCAGTTAAAATTCTTGGGGTTACTATCCAGAATAACTTGAAATGGAACTTGCATATTAAGGATACGGTTAAGAAAGCCTCTAAAAGGTTATACTTTTTGAAGCAGTTGAAGCGGGCAAAATTATCAACAGAAGAGTTAGTTAAATTTTATGTTACATGCATTCAATCTGTTATTCTTTATGCATGTCAAGTTTATCACTACAGTATTCCGGAATACCTGAGCAAATCACTCGAACGTGTACAAAGGAGAGCTTTGCGTATAATATATGGATACGACTATTCTTATAAGGAATTATTAAGTCAATCAAAACTCACAACCCTCTCGGAACGAAGATCGGACCTCTGCAGTAAATTCTTCGATAAGATTATGTCTGACCCTCAAAACAATTTATATAAATTACTTCCGTTCAACGAAGATAGTCATTCTTGTGATTTACGAAGGAAAGGACGTTTTCATCCACCCAAGTGTGCAACGAATAGACACCAAAAAACTTTTATCGTATCAGCATCACAAGAATTTAATACAGACTTAAAAACTATATAGATGTAGATCTTTATGATATTAAAATGTTTAATATTATTAATTAGAAGAACTCTTTAATTTGGCAGTTTTTAGCTACTTTTATTGTTAATAGGTAAATCTCTGCAATTCAGTAAATGCTGTAAATGAGATTATTTTTAATAAACCATCTATCTATCCAAAAAGACCATTTTTAAATTACTTTGTTACCATGGCAACAGAGATATTTAGCGATATATTTTATTCTTAGTAAATTGCGATATTTCAGCAGTTATGTGGCCGAGTTTTGTGATCGCACTTTGCAAGATGAGAAAATAATGAACTTTTGAACATGATTGTATTCTACACAATCAAAACCATAGGGAGCCACCTTAAGTAATTTTCGTTTTCATATTCCCGGTAGATCTGTTTATATCTTACCAAAGCAATATATTCGCCCATTGCTTCGTGCTCTGTTGGGTGGTGAAAGAATTCATATTCTTCTCTTGTTAAATTTGTGTCGTGATTTTTGTCTGCATATTTCCACTTTAAACGATCATCTTCAATATATTTGTTTAGATTGTCTCGGTTCCATTTCAAATCTTTTTCTGAATAAAAGAATCCGTATTAGGAGCTTAGGAGAAGTTTAGCATAATCTCACACAAACAGTAATGCCTGTTTGCGGATTGAGGTTAGTATTGGCTTTACCGTAATAAAAAAGGCAGAACCCTTAAACTTTAGGGCTCCGGCTGTTAATTGTGAGCATATCGCAAAGCATATAATCGCTTAGACACAGGAAGGCAGAAATGTGGGCTCCAGCGTAGTATTACAGTATGTCACCAGCTTACTATAATTGTACCATAACAGATAATTCTAAATATTGAAAAGTACGTCATCCAGCTTACCTTTCAACCATTTAAATGCGATTATCTTGAAAAGACAATTTCTTTAGCAAAGAACTTAAATTTGTTACATCGCATAATTATTATAATTCATTTAAAATGGTAATGATACGAAATTTGGCTTGTGAGTGGAAGTTAATTAATTTTACGTTTGAAGATAGACAGTAGATGCGAGAAATGTAAATTGTCTTGTGACGTCATAATCATGACACACACCAAGCTGTGCTTTGTTTACACTATGATTTACAGGAATGCTCCAGCCTACATTAGGCTGATTTTTTAGTTTTTGCTTAAACTCGAAAAATAACTGATTATGGGAAAAGTTTTTCCGACAATTCAAGCGCAAATAGTCCAGGAAGCGAATGAAACGATAAAGACTCGGATTACGGCGTTGTGAGAGCGAACCTCTTGCTCAGCCTTGCGATGTCGAAGTAGAGCAAAGTGACGAAGATAGGCTTTCTCCTTTAGCTTTAGAGATGCAAGGTTACGGTGGAATTCCCCTATCAAAGTGTCTCTATAGACATCGATGTTTGTCTATTTTGACCACAAGTCATAAATGCTACATAGAAGACTCAACTAGTGGTTTTCCGAAAATTCATTCTGTCATAGAAGAACGAAATTACTGAAGAGATCTCAGGATTTTCTGCAAAGCATTGATAAGCACGATCTTTTTCGCATCGAAAATTTGAACACACGATTTCTAAAATTTCTTTTGCTCTGACCATTACGCTATTAAAGTCCAATATTATGGAATTTAAGCAAGTGACAGTTTTGACAACACATGCGTCAACCGGGAGTTAAAAGAGCAGCAAAATTGCAAAAAATGTAAAAAGACTTGTAAAAAATTTTTAGATTTTTAAAAATTGCTGCCTGTTAAACGTGAGCGGTCCGTATCATGGGTTTCCGGCCGCTCAAGTACTAATCAAAACGGTCTGTATTGTTGGATGTACCGCTCAGAAGCACTTGCCATACAATAATTAACAATTATTCGCCAAAAGCGAAGTGAGATTATTGTTGCATATTCACCGAGACGAATTTGAGGTATAATTTCTAGATTAGTATATTTCTAGGTTAGTATGTTAGTATAATTTCCTTAATAAAATATGTATGAAATGCATTTCTTTTATGAATAAATTTTACTTCGAAAAATTCCTAAGTAAACACTAGAGTTTATTTGTAAAAGAAAAATCTTACCACTTTCAATAAAGCCAAATTCACTGATCATGTATTCATCCCACGTGATCCGATTGTCATAATCAGCATCAATACCATAATACAGAGCATCAATGTCTTCATGAACTGTCCAAGGTTGTAACTTGTGTCGTATCCAAATGGCCAACTCATGTTCTTCAACGAAACCATCTTTGTTTATATCAATACGAGGTACAAGCATTCTGATTAAAATACAACATAATTTCAAAAAATAAGTAAGTGAAAAATATTTTATAATTGAATAGTTATTTTAAAGTTCTTGCCACGTTGTGTAGTTGCTACTTGCAATTAGTTCCCATTTTAAAATAGAAATGGGAAATTCTAAAATATCAACAACTAGGTTTTCTATAATATATAGAAGTAACATTATGAGACTAATTATATGATCTCGCTTACTCAGGATTACGTGAAGCATAACATGATTTTGTGGTATTGAAATAAGTCATAACTGACGTTGTAAAACATGTTTATTCCTTAATTAACTGGTTGAGATTTTCGTTTTGCCGAAACATGAAGTAAACAAAATGGTGTCTATCGGCATTAATTTTTGTTAAATCTATCTTTTTATTCATCAATGCTAAAAGCATTCGAACTTTGCTTGTTTCGTTTCATAAAATTACATTTTTCAATACGGCAAGATCATTTACGCTACACTTAATCCCGGGTAAGCAAGACCATATAATCGTCCCCTAACTAAGGATACCGGTGTAATTTAATATTCCAGGGTTTGTTAGTGAATAATTTTAGGAAACGAATTTGGAAAGAATAGATGAATAATTTTCCCATTTCACAGTACAATGTTACTCAAACCATAGATACTAGAAATGGGGAATGGATTTGCACCGCTATTCAATACTATATAAATAGACGATCTTCGGTTCAGTTGTTTTGAATAAACCGGAAACAAAACATTGCACAACTCGCTATAATAATTATGTACATAAACGAATTGAGTTCATGAGCACAATTACCATACAAGTTGGGCATGGTCTGTTTCCGGTGTGCTCAACTGAAGATAAAATTTAGATAACAAAAGAGTTACCAATCCATCCCTTTTTCTATTATCTATGCTTAAGCCTCGTCTGGATTAAACCTCCAGTTAATTAAACTTATGGCATTTGTCATTTTAGTCCTTGCAATGACTCGCTAATAACTGTCGAGTCAACAGACGGAACTGAAGCAAAATTAATAGTAAGTTACCGGAGTCTTCTAATAGATTCTTTCTCAGTGAGCCCATGAAACTCCCGAGCAGCTTCTTCACCAAGAAACATTATGTGATCCTTGTGAAGATCGTGGCCATAGTGAGTTGGTCGTTTTATTTTATTAACGTGTTTTCCTCCTCTGGTAAAAGTGGCTGTGGTTGCAAACAACACAAAGAGAAATATGCAATTGGAAGCCATTAAATGCCTGATAGGAGCTGAAGCGGAACAAGGAACTACCTTTAAGAAACAATCTAAAATTTACATTGAGTCTCTAGCCCTGGCAAAATACTGTGAAAATTGTTTAAAATTCTACCAAAAGTACAATGGACTTAGATTTTCCATAATTTTTCTGTACTACTTTATTTTTTTCATTATGGAATATACAGTGCGTATCAAAAAAAAGGTAATCGCACTTTGCAGTGCTCTAGAGCGTTCATTATACAATGTACAGAAATATTCTTTCGCAAGCGGAAAGACCAGGCTTTTAGCTTTCAATTGTCATCATTTTTGTGAAATTTGAAGAAAGATTGGGCAAATACGAACCAAATGAAAATAGCCGGTCGAAATCGCATATTTTCACCTCTGAGCATTATTAGAGCAGCGAATAAGAAAAGAAAATTTCATTAATCATTTATCTGTCACGAGAAAAATTAACATCACTAATAAAATGCCAGAAGTTTACTACCTAAGCTAAAATTGGCAATTAATTTTGTAATTTAATCCCCTAATGGGTTTAAATTTCAACAGATTTTCAATGAACTCCCAACGGTGAAAAATGCGATTTCGACCTGCAATTTTCATCGCTTTTGTATTTGCTTGATTTTTCTTCAAATTTTATAAAAACAATGGCAATTAAAAGCTGAAAGCCTGGTCTTTCCAACTACGTAAGAATTATTTCTTTTTGTTAAATATTGAACACCCTAGAGCACATCAAAGTTCGATTACCTTTTTTTTGATACACCCTGAACATGGTAATGACTTTGCCAGAATCCATCATTTTCTAACTAATTTAGCAAATTCATAGCGCACATGTAGAAAAATTCCCATGATAAAGCTATATATGTGCATGTTTCTCGTGTGGATGTCATTAGTTAAAATTTGAGTGGGTTGCTTACTGTTCATTTACGTTGATTTCCATGTGACCAAGTAAAAAAGGGTACATCAGAGACATAGTTATTCATATAATTATATTAGCTAGAAGGATTTAGCTTTATATTTTTGCAACCAGTTAGGTCGGCTATACAGTTTGGGTAATTTGTCAATATTGCAGGTATTTTTAAAAAAATGGCATCCCCCATCTGACTAGGTATATCGGGATATGAAAAATACTTCTTGAAGTTATCTGCAGGGCCGTAGCTAGAACGTCAATGAAGAGGGGGATTCATATATTCATGTTCTGCCCGACCAGTTTCTTTTCTCGTCGAAACACGTCGGGCAGAACATGAACATATGAATACATATCCTCTATTAACGTTCTAACTAGAAATACATGCATGCAGCAACCCCTCGCCACTAAGAGCATGCAACTATATGTTATTTTTTCTGTATATTTTTTCAAAATGACAAAATATTGAGTTTTTAATCCTTGTTTTATTGACAATTTTTTTAAAATGACACAACATTTGTCATCGGTATGTTATTACGCCTAATGTAAGCTAAAATTTGGTATAAAATACGTCCTATTAAATACATATATTAAATTAAACGTTTTGAAATATTTATGAAACTAAATTTTTATCTACATAAACTTTGAGTTTGAAATAAAACCGTTTCAAGCCAATTTTCTATTTTCGCTCATATTCTTTTACATGAAAAGTCCGTCAATATTTTGAAATACAGTAATAAGAAGACAGTCTTGCATTTACAAAACATAAACTTACTCTAGAATTTAAACAGTGAATAGGCTGGAGGAGTACGGCTACGCCGGCCTTTATAAACCATTAAAACACAAGTATAAATACGCATTATCAACAAACTTGCCTTGTGTTTCACGCCGTAGTCAATTCTTGGCGCTTCTCTGTATTTTTCCAGAACTAATCTCTCTTCAAGAGTCTTGTCGCAGTCGTTTTCGTCTCAGTTCTCGCCTTTTTGGATGCCTTAAGTGTTTGCTACTCCTAATAGTCCGCCATACTCTTGAGATCATAAATGACCTCCCTTCGTTGGTTGTGAAAGGTGGCAAATCTTTTTGCAAAAATACAAAATATTGTAGAGCAAAAAGCAAATTTAGATATTTGCTGTCAGTTGAATTCGTGATTAATCAATCAACAATAAGTTTTAAATATGGCCAATCGGTGTTAGCCATTCATGATAGTCTGCCATATTGTTGAGATCAGTGAGGATGACGTCATGACATACCACTTTTACTACCTACCTATCACGAGCAACGACTTTGAACTCCGCTAATACGAAATTAGTAACCCTCGCCCCGGGCTTATGTCCGGAACGGCGCTTTGCGCCGTTGGCTCGGGGACTAGGGTCCTTAAATATCTGTACTATGTTGCATACTTTAAAATACTCGCTATTTTTAGTGTTCAGCGCTGAAATTCTCTTTTTTATACTCAAGTAAAAATAAAAATTAACACTAATTTGGGATCACCATAATTCGCTAAAAGCTGTTGCGATCAAAGTAATTCGCTAAAAGCTGTTGTGAAATAACCCCATTAAAGCAACAAAGTATCAAGTATGATGCTTTTAACGTTTAAAGCATCTACTTTCCAAATTGTTTAACGTCTCTGAGAACGGATGAACCAACCTAGCGGTACAAATGACTAGATTTATAGCTTTGTGGACAAGAAAGTTTCATAACATAATTTTAAATATAATTACTAATATTCAAGTCACATAAACTAATATATTTACTAATATTCAAGTCACATAAACTAATTATAAACTGGTATGAGTCTGTTAAAACCACTTTTCCCACAGCGGGTGGTTAGCGCATAAGGGTGACAAATAAGGTTATGTTGCAATGTCATGCTTTCTAGATCTAACGTTGAAGAAGAATGGTTTATTTATTTCATACAGTCCCAGTTTCTTTAAGTTGTTTGTGCATTTTTTTATTATTTTTTGAGTTGTTCATTTTTTTTAAGTCGTCTCATTCACAAACATATCCTTTTGAATTTTAGTAATCCTTATTCTATTCAACTTATCTGACATGCTGAATGTACTTTGAAAGAGCTAACATGCTGTGACTCAATTAATCAAAATAATTTCCACTAATGTATAATGAATGCTTAGACGTTAACGTAAGTTTTATGTCGCCATGGATATGATCAATTCTAGGGTTTATTGCCAAGCAGGCCTGGTGTACTGCGCATAATGTGTCGGTAAGCAGAGCATTATATTATAATACTATGATTGCCGTTGTTTACCGAGCTAAAACGTTGGCAAAGTAAAGAACTTTGTTCTTGGAGGTAAGTAATGCTTTCGCAATTTCTTGTTCAACTTTCTCGGTCCAAAATTAAAAGACCCCACCGTTTGTTGTATGTTTACCTAAATTCCTCCTTTAAATTTGCTACAATGATTTTTGATTATGGTTTATGTGTAATACGACTGAGGATAAATTTGTGAAAAAGATACAAACTGGGAGAAAAATATTTGTGTTGAGGAAAACTTGAGGATGTAACACTCAGAACGATTGCTGGGAATAAGGAAAGATGAAAACGACTCGATTTGAGTGGTCTATTTTAAAGATGTCTATAAAATGGTCTATTTGAATGGTTTGTTGCTTATTTACTCTGACAAATACGAATTTTAGAAGCGAACTCAAAGCAAGTGTAGATTAAACATCGATTAAAAATATTCAAGGGCAGTGTCATGAGTAAAATTATTTGTCTACTTTTAATTTCTATCAACGATAATTTGAAAACAAATCATGAAACCGCTTTCAGTTTCTCAATAACCCATCTTGTTGTAAAGATATTTATCTTTTAAAACAGCAAAGTAAAGCCAATTTGCGATGTCGTCTACTCACACATTTGAAATGAGATTTACTAAAAAAGAATTTCTCTAACAAAACTAGCATTATGCACCTACAACATTACCATTCTTTGATAAAGTTTGAAAACATTCTACGTCATTGTTTCGAAAACATTTCTGGTTTGTTTAGTCCGCTTGGTAATTAGTATGCATGAGTAGATGACATTTGGAGAACGGGACAATTTATTCAAAAACTAAAAATGCCTTGGTACCTGACTCTGACAATATGTTTGTATTGCAAACGATTTTCATGACACTGCTTCTTTATACGTGAATTTATAGTGTAGTTGGGAATCAGATTGTGGAATATGATTTTGGCACTATAGTGCGAGAGCTCAGTAGAATTTACGCAAAAGATAAAAATTTGTATTTTCATATTAGACATGCAAATTATATAACAAAAGAAAAGCTGGGCATTTATGATTGGGATATAAATATTGCATACAAATTTTTCAAAACGTTAACTTTGAATAAGCGAAGCAAAGTGTTATGCTTGTTGCTATACAATTAGATCGATTGCCCTAGCGAGTCCTAATACATTTAGCCAGTTTTGTCAATAAGTATATTGCAATAGATGAGTAAACTTTGTCTGCGTTTTACGATTTGGCAGGCAAAAATGCTCTTGAGATTATGTCGTATTGTGTTCTGCATTGGTCTGATTTGTTCTAAATCACTACAACTTGTTTGCATGCCAACAAAGTTTACCTTTAATGACATGCATGCTATACTTAAAATTGTTGCATTTTTATTTTTACTGCTAAAGACAATTAAGGTTACCCGCCGCCATTTACATGTACTACCATTAATATTGCATGGTCTCATGTTGTTTAACAGTTTAAATAAAGTGATGTTGTTTTACAGTTTAAATAAAGTATTATTATTATTATTATCAACAGGCCTTTGAATGATGCTTTAGATAGATGTAAATTTTTACAATTATTTATGTGACATCTATTAGGATACGTATATAATTACTCACGAAAGTGTACATATAATTATGTACATGTTTTGATGAAACTATAAATGGGACGCAACTTAGAGCACACAAGGACGCGTAATTATAATGCGTCAATCGCTAGGTGGCGTTAATACTATTGTGTAATCTAATTGGAATATTCGTTTGCTTTTAGCGAATTTTCAATGATTCCATGAGGATTTTGCACGAAAGTTGGCCAACGTAAAATAATATGATTCGGATGAAATTAATTTTTGTACAAAAATTAATGTTTCGCAACAGGAAAAACTGAAAAGTTGTGTATCTCTATAAAGCAAGTTACTAAAATAATTTCAGTAAATTGCGATTAAGCCATGCGCACTTAACAACAGTATATACAACATGCAAATTTTACCTTGAAGCTGTGATAAATTTGCATGAAACTGCTTATTTGCAAGGACTCACAGAACCGGACGAATTTCAACATGCCAATCTGCGACTCCTTAAAGACCAGCAACTGTTTAATAAGTTTGTATTTGACTGGCTAACTTTGCCAAGTGTTCGTGGGTATGTGCATCTTATTTATGATTTGCACAGAACGTTAGTACAGAATGTACGTACAATACACCCCTCGCCAACGGGGAGCTCGATTTACTTAGAAACATTTCTTTGCTACCTGTACAAATGTACAATCAACGGGGATGTTTTTAGTTTGCCAATTTTCTGTATGACAGGCGCACTTGCTAAAAGCTGGCATGCTAGGCTTTGAAGAAGTGTACTTGTCATAGAAAAAATGGCATAGTGGCGATACAGACGAGCAAATAAAGGCCGTGAGTGGCTTTTCTCGGCAATTGCATGCTTTTTACACGAACAAGCGAGAATTCAATAGGAAAACAAATACGAAGATTGTCTGAAACTGTCCGAAGATCCGTTTAAGTCACAGGCCAAGTTTCACCAACCAATGCCATCGAAATTCTTTATCAATTGGGTTGAAAAACCTGCTTTCCGCCCAACCGGTAGCAGTAAATTAATTACACGAAACTAAACGATAAACCATACTATAATTTTGTTTTGGATTAATATCTCTCAAAAATCGAGATCTGCAATAAAGTACGAAGGAGAAGCCAGTAACATTGCTACGTTTTTCAAGCACACGAGTTGCACTTGCACTTTAATATTGTGTGCAAGAGAGACAGCACACGCTTAAGAATGCCATCGAAACTGTATGAGTATGCAAATTTATAGATGATGATTTTACCAACACTGACACCACCATAAAATCAGTATTTACAGACCAAGGCCCCTTTTCCACTTCGCCCGTGCCGTATAGCCAGAGTATAGTGAATAGAAAGTGGAGGTACTCAGTTGAAGCTTGAGTGTCCACGCATACCGCGTTACGCATTTTATTAACATTATGGCAGCCAGTCAATTACATTTTCTGGCCAATAAGAACGCTAAACTGGCTGGCGGCAGCCAGTAAACAGCACAGCCGTAATGCACTGCTGAGTGGCCTACTGTACATTCCCTATACTGTGCCGTAGCGAAACGTAGCGTATTCTATTGTGTTGTGTCCATATCATTAGTTCTGCCTGAGTGTCACGAGACAATGAAATACGCTACGTTTCGCTACGATTCGGCTGAAGTGGAAAACGAGCTTAAGATAGAACAAATGCACATGGGTGTAGTAACTTGATCTTTTAATACTTAATTATCATATATATCAATCAACCAGCACATGTATCTAGTTAGTTGTGATTTATGCACCGATCAATAAACAAGTGATTTTAACCTTGATGTATGAAATGCGTGCTTTATAACACTACAATGGGCATTCTCCGACGTAGAAACTGCGTCTCAAATATTAAATTGAAAGTCTAACTCGAAAGAAGGTTTGTCAATTTACAAGGGAATGCTTGGATAAAGAGGCCTATAGCAACTTTTCGAGTTGTTTTGATATTAACAATTATAATTTTAAAAGTACTCGAAATAATTCCATGCAATGATTTATAACGAGATGCAAAGATTTTTTAATCATTAAAAATTCACGAGGAAAAATCAAAGGAAATCATGGCCGCGATTCAAGGAGTATTCAAATCTGGCTAAGATCCACGTTTATTTACACAAAATGCTTGCTATAATTTTCTCGGTTTAGACGATTAATAGCTATAGTGCGAATTTCTTCATAAATGAACTCACAAGATAGGGATAAAACGGGTCATTTCTGATGGTTAAATACACGTTTTTTCACGCTTTATCCCATATTCTTGACTTGCGCGTCAGCCACGTTGGGGGTGAAATACTAAAGCATATTTTACTAATTTTTATGGCACCAGCCAGCGTAGGTAAGTAACATTGCTCGGTGAGTCCCTAGAGATTAATAGCAAGTCAAGAATAAAACGTTCGGCTGCATCTTAAGTCTCACACGCTATAAACGCTTCATTACTGCATGTGATAACCGTTAGAAGCTTCTATTTTTGTTACTTGCGAACAATTTTGTCTGCAGGCTGAAACGATGCAGTGCCTGCATAAGATAGATTTTTTAAACACTTCTCACGTCCTAACAAGCTATTCCGCTGGCCAAGGGACCTCAAAACGTTGTATTCAGCATTGCTAATAAACAGTTGAGAATGCTCCTAGGACCACAAATTATTGGCATCTTCTGTAAAAATATGATTTGTTTTAAAGTCGCGAAGTCAAGGTATACGGCGTCGTTAATCTGAAGGCCTCTATAACATCTGACGAAGCACATGGTGATCGGCTACCATGTTTTAAACATTACCAAATAAATATGGATTTATTATTAATTTTATTTTAACAAACTACTGCCTCAAACTACAGTATACAGTAACTTTTCTCTGAGGGCATTGTTTTCTGTAAATTTGTTTTAATTCGCCATGCATGCATATACAACGAACTGACTTGACAAGAAATTACACTAACCTGAGCGGATAATTCTGGCAATAGTTGTTTCTTGTTTCTGTTATTCTAAGGAAGCCTTGCGTTTTTTTCTCACAAATAACTCGGTATATCCTATGTAACAATATTGTGCAAAGAACGCTGCTTCTTACATAAAATTATACATGTGCACTAAACAAATATATATAATAAGAAGTTAATTGCCCAAACGAGAATTTAAAGAGAGCTATCATGAATACAAAAGAACTAGCATATACCTTCCTGGTTTTGAAAAGAAATGATGATTGTTAATTATTTCTTGCTTCTGTTAGTCATTCGCATGGAATGATATTTTATTGTAACAGTAACAGTTTGCAAAATCTCATATAGGAAATTATGGCTTGTAACTGAATGATAAACACATCAGAATCATTGCTTTGTGTGCTTAGCAGGTGTATTGACTTATTGAGCGCCTTCATTTATATGCTTATAATGTATGCATGTCATTCAATCACATTCGGTTGAAATTACAGTGACTATATATGTATGTAAAACTATATTTAGTTGTATTTAGTTATCCACCGAGTTAAATTGTCATTTGATTAGCTACATTACTTGCTTCTATTCCAAAAGATAGACAACCCAGAGTAGCAAAACACAATTTTCCTGAGGTCAGTTGTACGAAAGATGGGTAGTGCTATCTGTTGAATAGTGATTTTTCATCCTGTCTTAAAAATGCATTTAAATGCAATAAAACTAAATATACTTTAGCCAAATTATAAGTTCCACCTTCAACTTTAAAATGCTAAACACTAGATTTGACCATTTCAGTAAGTCAACAATTTGAGGACGTTTGAAAAAGTCGCTATCGTACAACCGGACCCTGGTGTGTTTTTATATGCAGATCAAAAACAATTAATATTTTGTAGTACCTATCGATACGAAGTTTTGTTAAAAAGGCTATAGCCCAGGGGCCGGTTGTATCAAAGGCGTTTAGCTTAAACGGTGGATAAGTCAAAAATATATAACAAGTTTGCATATTGTATAAACAAAGCAGCTAAAGGTATTTGACCTGAGAAGAGCAATTATATATAAAACTAAATATTTATTCTATTACACTCGTAATTTCGGTTCCGTACTAGGTGTAAAAGTGATTTTTAAATTTCCCTTATCCACCGTTTAAGCTAAACGCCTATGATACAACCGGCCCCAGATAACTATTTTTAACAGAGCCATATAAACAATATCGATTAAGTCTAAACAAAAAATTTATTGAAGCTAACCTTTTGTTGCTACTCGCAACATCTTCAGAACGTTATGAAATTATCTAACATGTACAAAAGCTTTTATATACAGTGAAACAAACGGTTATAAAATTTGAATTTGTACAGGCGAATTGAAAACTAACAAGCATAATACAGGATAATATTGCATATACATACAGATACAAACAAATAATTATATGACATAGCAGAAAGTTAATATACAAGGTACAGATCGAAGATTAGCATTAAGCGATAGTTGAAATTTAGAGATGAGACTCTCAATAAGAGTTCAAAGGAAGAAGAACAGGAAGTCAAGACACAAAAATCATCTGGTGTAGTTAGATGGCAAGAAGATTGACGATGAGACAAAATGTTAGAGAAAGAAGGTTATGACAGAGGTCTGCCGGTACAAGCCGAAATTCCCATGTGTTCAGAAATGCGCGGATGTAAATGGGGAATGGCTTCATAAAAATACAATGCATGGCAGCATTGACACTTAAATTTATAAACAACGAGAGACCTCAAAGCGAGAGGAATCCGATCTTTAAATCGAAAAAATGATGACAATCTTTGTACCGGTCGAAATATGCAACGTAGTTATGCAGAGAGGCGGATGAAAGTAATTTAATAATTTGTTTTCGGACTTGATTAATTATAAGAGAGTGCAGACCAGTATATGGTAGAGAAAGCAAAACAAATCTTTTTGGAGCAATTAATTCAATAGGCGCTTTTTCAAAAGATGATTTTATCAAAACAACTTTTCAGGATAACCATTTTTAGTCATAATCTGTCTAAATTTCTCAATTTTGGCGTAAGGAATTATCTTAAAATGTTTAATGAACCCCGCTTGTACGTAGTCTTTCAAAACTTGCGAAAAGCCCAGTAAAAGTAGGTTCACGATAAACAGATGTCGACGTCCCGGTTCATAAAGAATGAAATGAACTAAAAAATCCTTCAGAAATTTCGAAATTGTTGCAGGCTTTTGGTTCCAATAATTTTAGGTTTAATATTCCCTTTCATAATGTTCTCATTATGACAGAAATATGACAACCTGCAAAGATGTATCAAAATTAATTAAAGTTATACAATATTTTTGAACAGCGCAATATGTATGCAAGGAGCAATTAATGAGCGGAAATTAATTTTCGACAAAATACAGTCAATAAAATTTACTCCCACCCTTGTCATACAGCTCCATCAATGCCTAAAGCTTAAGAGAAAATACTGTAGAAATGTGGATGTGTGCAAACTTAAAACAAATCATTTGCAATCGCGTTTTTGGTAAATATTTTGTCGGTTTTACCAATATGGCAATAAGTTTATCCGAAATAAAAGTCCAGTTAAGATTATCTCCCAACCATTTCACCTTCACCGGGATTGGCACGCTGTTCTTAGTTATAAAATTAATACAGAAAATCTCTGCGTTATTGCATTTCATGTATTAACTATTTCATTTCAATATTTAATAAAAATAGAAATTGTCTGGGCATTGCATACAAAATGGACGAACCCGCTCAAACGGGATATTATCGTGGGTATTATCAGTTTAGTTTTGTGGAAACATTACGCCAATTTATTAGTGTCACTAAAGCTCTCTATCTTTAGCTCGTATCTTCATCAGTAATATAATAAGGCGTTCATTAGCATTGATGAAGATCCGAGTTTAGGAATTAAAAAGCTAGCTTTACATACTAAATTTACGTGGTGTTTCAAGAAATTAAAATGTATTGTTGTTTGAATTCGCCATATAGACTAACAGCATTGATATTTTATATAAGGAAAAGAAAAAATGTACACTGGATAGACATCTGTTCCATAGATTCTTGTGAAGTAATCCATTTACTTCCTGTTATTTTAGGGGAAAACTACCATCGCAGAAAACAGCCATTCAAAACGTATCACAATCATATTATGTGGTCTCTATTTTGGATTTATGCATTGTTGTCAATTGCTGAAAACGGAGCAAGCAAAATTTCACAAATTTGTTATAATTCAAGCCTTCAAGGTGGGTAGAACTTTGACAACTAGTTTTGTAAATACATGAAACTTGCACACTGGAAACAAGGAGACAATTGTTGCTTTTTTGCGTGAAATTTTCAACCTTCCCACAGCTGCTTTACTATTTGTTTATACTTTATTTCATTTGGTTACGTGCTGCAGGTTTTAGATTGAATGCAACCATCATTAGAAACGTTGTCATTTCTGAATGGATAGACTGCGTACTCGAATGCGCCTGTGAGCCATGTTGTAGATCAATCAACTATAAAAAGACGTTGGACTTAAAGAATGAAACGAATTGTGAAATGCTGCATGACATGGTTTATAACACATCTCAGCTGTTATTACTGGATAAAAACAATTCGTACGATCACGTTTACTTGGCAAATCCACGAAAGGTAAATTATTAATTATCATATTACTCGGACATGCCTACACGAAAAAAGGTTTTTTGTGTTTCGCCACAAAACAGGATACGATCACAACAACAGCATACCAATTACTGAGGGCTAGTGCCTATATATGTTGATTTTACTGAGGAAACAAAATCGAAGTACCCGGAAAAAATCCTCGAAGCATAGGCGAGGTCAACTAGGGAACTCAACTCACATGAAGTAAGTGTACTACTCACGCTAGACTTGGTTTCAGTGGCGAGAGGCACAACGCCTCCATATAACTTTATATGAATATGAACACAAGCAAAAAAGATTCTGGCCTAAAAAGGATAAAATAAACTTCTGGCAGTTTGATGACCAAAGCTACGTTGCTATAGCAGCACTTGCTCATGAAATTTGCTCAAAAACTAGTTACATCTTGCTGCATGAGTAAAAGAGAAGCACGCTGACTCACAATTATTTTCTTTGCATTGTGTTACAGACACAATAGACTGGCATTGCGCAAAGTTTTTTTTAAACTGCGAAAATGTTGTTTCCTTGAAAAACATTTTTTTCACCGATAGCTCACCGTGGGAAATATGGAGATATGGTATATTCATTTTTAAACATCGAATGTTTAATGACATCAACAATTAGAAAATCCGCATTCAGTTTGCTTTTTGTACGTGCAAAATGGCGTCAGAATCTCGCATGACATGGAATATTCGATGTTTTACGTATCTATTAGTTGTAAACGTGATATATAGTGGGATTTGTGTAAACGACATTAAATTTGGTGCATGCCGTCTTTATTTGTGAACATTGCTATATCGGACCACCTTAATCAATTTTTCTTGATAAAAGCACCGTATATAGAGATTATAACCGTTTCGGAACTGATTATATGAATATAATTTGTTAGCAAAACTAAAAAATAACTAAATGTCTGACAATTCATTAATATTGTAAAGTCTAGTCTTCATTTAGTCATGAATGCCCTATATGACTAATGTAGTATAGAGTAGACATTATACCCCAAACTATAAAATATAATTCTACTCAATTTGAATAGGGCCTACAAAAAAAAGGTGGATCTACTAGACTGCATCACATTCTCTGGAGTGACTTTGCTACGACAGTGAAGACCAAATTGCTACTAGAAAATTTAAAAAGTTAAAAAAACTTGAGTCCTGATTTTTGTGGATTTTTGAGAATTTTAACGAGCAGAATTAAGTCCTGAAAATATTTTTGTGTCGAGGCGAAAGAAGTTAAATAAGCGTGAAGTTTTTCGCCTTTTTCCTTTCCACTAATGCTAGAAATTCCCTACATCAATAGGAATACAATGAAACCTGTCTACCAAAGATTTTGGAGCAAAATATTACAGGTAATTAATATTAGTAATAATGAATTATGTGTCATATGTTAATTTCAATAATATATTATGTGTAATTAGAAGACTTTTCACGGTGCAACTCTATTGTACAGGGACCTAAAGCCTGAAGACAGCAACGTGACGATGACGACATAGATATAGATTATTGTCAATAAAAACATCATAAATAAATTTAAGTTCCAATTTTTGAAACCGTCAAATTGAATTTCGAGAATCTTTCGTGTAGCAAACCCACGCACGTGCGATCCGAAAGAATCGTCACAGCTGAATATTTTTTGTCGAGCCGACAGAAGTACCTCTCATGTAGCTACTTCAAATGAAAAATACGAAACCGTGAACGATTATCTAGCCATTGAAATGCGTTAGCACAGCGTATATATCTCATGAATTGTCAAACCTTTAGTTAACCATGGTGTTAAACCAACAGTTCTACAAAATAGCTTCATATGACTTCTTACGTAACCGACACAAAAGATTGAAGATTGACTCCAATTGTTATCCTGACTTTCTGCACAGTGGCGGAGCGAGGGGGGTGGGACTAAAGTATCGAAATAAAATAACGGAAACGGAAAATTGCACGGAGATGTGACGTCTAAAACAGGCCTAATACTCTTGCATCCTATTTCGGTATTTTAATCTAGTACTTTAGTTAATTCGTTACTTCACTATTTAATTCACTAAGTTGTGAATTTGGCATTTGAAGATCCCACGCAATATTCTAAATTAGCTGATATATTTAGATATAATCAAAACAAACATGGCGGTTTCAAAAGTGACCTGAAATCGACTGTAATTTTGTTTCAGCTAAATGTAGCGTAAAGACAGTAGATGGAAAATGCTGTGTATTTCCTTTCATCTATTTGGGTATATCGTATTCTGAGTGCACGAATGTTGGTGAATTTTGGAGTTCCTACTGGTGTTCAACAACCCAAAATTATGACGTAGACAAGCAGTGGGGACATTGTAAAAGACGTAATATCCTCTTATTGTTAACATACAGAACCATAGGCATGCCTTGCAGCTACATCACTTTTGAGTCGCGCTAAATTCAGCTTCAAACAATGTAAAATGAGATAGCTAACCTCATCATTTATTGTTTGAATTAAGCTCGACGCGACTGGAATGTAACGTATATAACAAGCTTTGTCACACAAATGAAGTTAAATTGCGATTATATATTTTTAGCTGAATGTGCCGTAAAAACGACTAATGGAGAGTGTTGTGTTTTTCCTTTCATCTACGAGGGCAAAACATATTCTGCATGCACAAAGGTTGGCTATTCTTCACGCTGGTGTTCAACGACTGAAAATTTGGACTTGGAGGAAAATAAGTGGGGGCGTTGTCAAGTAAGATCTATTTTCTGCAAAACCTTTCAAATACAACGCTTTACAGACATCAAAGAGTCATTTTGAATATGAAGTTTTCTTTTATTTTCAGACTGAAGGCCCGTAGCATCGACAACGTAAAACGAAAAAAAAACTATGATGTCTCTTTAGACTAGCACCACTGGGTAGCATGTTAATTAAGTAGCATCAGTAATACAACAAATTAGTATTACAAGATGGATGTACAAAGGCCTTAGCACTGCGTGGCACTATGCATGTGTTGCTTCCTACAAAGACGAGGAATTGGAAGCATTTTAGATTTTTTCATTCTCTAAGTTGTTTCATTTGCTTGTTTGCAATATACTTCAAGTCATGTCTTGTGCGGGATATTTTTATTACAAGATTATATAAATATCATTTTATTTGATAGCACGTCACGTGTATTATTTCACCCAAGATTAAAAAACATGAGATTTATCAGCAGATTAATTCCAAACAAATAAGATAGAAAACAAAAAACATTTCCGAAGCATCATATCCAAACATAATGACATAATAATTCTTTCTCGCCGCTCCTAACTTGCAATGTTAAAATCTAACCAATGACATATCTTCTACTGTATATGTACTCTCGTGATACACATGTACAATAATTATTCTCAATTTTAATTACCTCACTTTTACATAATTTGACATGATTATATATAGGGCATTACAGTAACTGAACGTCGTTTTAACAACTATTAGAACAACTTAATGTTTAGAATTTATTTCTTCAATGTTGTCTTGAATATGCAATTTGAACTAATTTGTTTCAGATGCATTTGAAAGAAGATTGTTCCATAAATCAATTCCTTTATTAGCAAGAGTATGCTTTTCATCGTTTGTTCTATTATAGTTTCATGCAACATTGATGCATTTCTAATTGTCTTTAACAAAAGCCATTCTAACATAGTCATAGCCTCATTTGAGCTGTGTCGCCTCGCTATAGTACAGGCCACTGCGTTTTGCAAAATTTTGAGCAGGGGCGTAACTAGAAAAAGGAACAAAATAGGTTTTAGCCCAAATGTAAATTGCAAAATTTAATATATTTAATGCCTTACCCTCAAGCATTAAAGCTCTACCTCATCAGCATCCTTTAAGAGCTTTATCTGACAATATGACTTTTAGACGCTAATGTGTTTCAAACTCTTATTATTGTAGTTAAAATCATTTACTATATCATGATAATTGTAAATGCATATTTGTCATGCAGGACACTCAGGATACTGCAGCGTTCCCTGAATCTGCTACCCTGTTTAAATAAAGTTTTAATTCATTGCCTCAAAACGGCTGTTTTGAATTTACAGTTTAGGGAATAATAATGATGTTTAAAGGGGAAGTCAGGGTTCAGAACAAGTTGTGATCAAATGAAAGATTGTACAATGCCTACCTCGCATACAAAGTTTCTTGTCGCCAGATTAAATATAACCCCAGAAATAGAGCGACGAACTAGCTTAAATGTGCATGTAGAGCGGCCGCCATAATATACATTGAAGCGAAGCCGCGATCGTGCAGCGGATTTACTCTGTGACGTCATTGCGCGGTTAGCTCTTAATGTTTCTTCTCTTTCATATGCAGATTATAACATATTTTGGTATTGTAAGAATATATGCTCTGATATTCTATAAGATATTTTTAATTGATATTTGGCGACTGCTGCAATAAGCATTGGTAATATAATCATTCCATACCTATGATGCCATAGAGCTTAAATGTGTGTGAACCATATATATGTAACCATGTAAGGAAAAGTATGGTGAACTAAATATGCTACCAAGTAAGTAAAAGTATGTGCTGTAATAATACTCTACCACAGATAAACTCCTGCACATATAGAGAACACTTTTGTAAAATAAATATATTCTTCTGTGAAAACTCAACGGTGTATGTTGTGGTATTAGAATGGCAACAGCTCAGAACTTAACAGGTTATGGGCCCAGGAAAGGACTAGTCTTCAATGGAGACGAAAGTAAATTCGAGTTGTGGGAAGTGAAGTTTTTGGGGCAAATGAGACTCCAAAAGCTTTACAATATATTTATTCCTAGCCCCAGTGAAAAGGAGCTAGATGCAGCAAAGAATGCGGACGCATTTGCTGAATTGGTCCAATGCCTGGATAACAGAAGTTTATCTCTCATAATTAGAGAAGCAAAAGATGACGGCCGAAAAGCCCTGGCTGTTCTTAGAGAACACTATCAAGGTAAAGGGAAACCAAGGATCATTGCTTTATATACAGAACTGGCATCACTGAAGAAGGCAGAAAACGAAATGGCAACAGATTACATCATCCGCGCAGAAACTGCTGCAACAGCACTGAGGGCCGCTGAAGAAGTGATCAGCGATGAGTTGCTGGTCGCAATGGCACTAAAAGGCTTACCAAGCACGTATAAAACGTTTTGCACGGTCGTGATACAGAGAGAACAGCCGATGACCTTCGTTGAGCTCAAGACGGTATTACGCAATTACGAGGAAAACGAAAAATGCGGCAAAACAGCAGACAAAGATAGCTGGATGAACGTGAGACAGAAATTC
Organism: Muricea muricata; assembly: GCA_963855995.1. Lineage (NCBI taxonomy): Eukaryota > Metazoa > Cnidaria > Anthozoa > Malacalcyonacea > Plexauridae > Muricea > Muricea muricata. The sequence continues at coordinate 17,287,486 of OY979716.1, forward strand.
GACGGAAAATGCTTCACGTGCGTGAAGAAGGGGCACAAAAGTTCAGAATGTTGGATGAAAACCAAGAAATGGTGTACTTTGTGCAAGACTAAGACACACAGCACGAAGGACTGCAGAAAAAGAAAAGATGGCGCGAAGCTGGCGGCGGAGAAACGTGAGGATTCAAGAACATTTGTATTTGGACTGAAAGATAAAGGAAACAACCAAAGTAGAGGTGAGATCAATCCAAACTTATGGATAGATACTGGAGCGACGAGTCATATAATTACCGGTAGATCAATGTTTTTCAACTTTGACGAACATTTGACCCTTGCAATCATTTCATTGAATTAGCTGATGGCAGTAAAGCCAATGTAGTTGTAGGACGTGGTAATGCTGAAGTTGAATTGTACGATATAAATGGTAGCACACAAGATGTAATGTTAAATAACGCGCTATATATACCATCATATAAGCAAAATATTTTATCTGTACCTGCAGCCGTAAATGGGGGAGGGGGGCTTCCATTAATTTAGACCAACAGGTAAGTAATGTATAAGGACGCCATTGGTAAGCTGTTTGACATAGAGCAGAGAGGTCGTTTATATTACTTAAATAGCTTATCTTCATCTAAAAATAGCGCTTCCTCAGTAATGGAGTGGCACAAGATTTTAGGCCATTGTAATTTGAATGATGTACGAAAGCTTCAGAGTGTAGTTGAGGGCATGAAAATCACAGATGATAAAGAAGTAGATTGTGAGGTCTGTACACAAGGAAAGATGTGTGAATTCAGAAACAGAAAGCCAGATTAGAAAGCAACAGACTCGCTAGATTTGGTGCACTGCGATTTAGCAGGTCCTATTGACCCCGTAGCAAGGGATGGATTTAGATACGCTTTGTCATTTGTAGATGACTACACAGGTATTATTATGGTATATTTTTTGAAGCAAGAAAGCGATACCTTAGAAGCGACTGAAAAATTTCTGGCTGACGTCACGCCGTTCGGCAAGGTTAAGCGCATTAGGAGCGACAATGGAGTTTACAGGTAAGTTTTTCAAGCCATTGTTGCGTAGGAATTCGATCAGACACGAGACAAGCGCACCGTATTCACCGCACCAAAACGGTACTGTCGAAAGAGCATGGCGGAGTTTGTTTAGCATGGCAAGATGCTTATTGATTGAAGCGAGTCTGCCCAAGGCATTATGGGCATACGCAGTGCTGGCATCCGCGTATATTAGAAACAGGTATTTCAATGCAAGGCTTGAGAAAACTCCGTATGAAGCGCTAACAGGCAAGCAGCCTAACCTAAGTAGCATGCATGTTTCCGGATCAACTTGTTTTGCTTATGTACAAAATGCAAAGAAATTAGATCCTCGCAGCCATAAGGGTATTTTCATAGGTTATGACAAAGGTCCTGCGTATTTAGTATATTATCCGGAATCAAACAAAATCGGTTAGGTGTGTAAAATTTATTGATAAATTTGATACTGAAGATTCCCCCAGCTATCAGGATGATTTTACACTCAGTAGAGCTAAGGATCCTGTTCAATGTATGGAAAAAGAAACCAACAGTAATCTTAAGAATCCTATTCAATGTATGGAAAAAGAAACCAACAATAATCTTGAAAATGTTAGCACGCCAGGTAATACACCGAGGAACACGGTTGAAAGTAGCAGTGAGATAAGATATCCAACTCGTACTCGCGATGGGCCAAACTACTTTAGTGGACAAAAGGATGACAATGCAAATTACACTGTTGACTATTGCTATAGAGTTGCAAACATTCCACAATGTTACAAAAAGGCCATAAAATCATCTGAGACAAATAAATGGCAAAAGGCCATGCAAGATGAGTTAAACGCATTACAAGATAATGAGACATTTGAGTTAGTCCCTGCCCCAATAGACCGACAACTAGTGGGGGGTACATGGGTTTATGCAGTAAAAATAGGTTAAAATGGCGAAGAAATACATAAAGCAAGATATGTAGCAAAAAGGTACTCTCAAATTCCGGACCGAGATTGATTATCAGGAAACATTTGCACCTACCGCACGCATGAGTTCAATCCGTATTTTATTACAACGCGCTGTCCAAAATGACGTGAGAGTTCACCAAATGGACGTCAAAACCGCATATTTGAACGCACCTATAGATTGCGACATCTATATGGTACAACCTGAAGGCTTTGAAAAACACGGTAAAAACGGTGAGAAATTGGTATGCAAATTAAAGAAATCATTGTATGGGCTAAAACAAAGTGGTAGGAATTGGAATAACGTACTGCATGAATATTTGCACCAAGAAAAGTTTGTCCAGTCACTTGCAGATCCATGTGTGTGTGTAAAAATGATAGACACAAAAAGATGTGTGATCATAATTGTTTGGGCCGATGACTGATGACATTATTATCGCAGCCAGTCATTTAGAGTTTGTGACAAGTGTTAAAGTGTATATGAAATGAAAATTTCGATATCGGGTTTTTTGCATTTTCTGAAAATTTGGTCTTTTCTGATCATAAAAATACCAACCTTGTTGAAAAATTCGAACTAGAAGTTTGTTAATTTTACGGTTAAAGTTCGATTTTGAGACCATTTAGTGGCGAAAGACTGGTACCTAGAGATCCGGGTCTTGTGACGTATGCAGTGTGACACATCGAAGTGTTTGGCTATACTATAACTATACGAAAACAACAAAATATAACAAACATCAGACAGTTCCCTGTATATTTCGCTATAAAAATGTTCGATAACGAAAGTTTCGAATCACAGACAGAGACAGAAGGGTCAACAGATAATGAGGACATCGCTGAGCAATCGTCTGTTGTTCAGCCATATCAATTTGAGCAATTTGAGCCAGTCGGAGATAGTGACTACGAAGAAGACCAAACGGACGAAGACGGCATTCTTCGTGAAACCCTCGAAGCGAGATTTAAGAAAAATGTAACTGTTAATTCATGGTAAGTAAAGTTATGAAAGTAATATTATATTAACCCATTCCACGACTATCTATTACCCTGTTCGTCTGATATGCGAGTTTATTTTAAGGTGCACGTGTGGACATTGCAGCGATGAACTATTGCAGGACGCTAGAGAGTATAGATGCTGTAAGGAGATTTTGGAGTGCACTGGCAAATTTACATTCGAGGGCAAGGACGCACGCAGAATGTATCACGCAGCACTGGGATTATGCGGTGGTCACCCATCGAACAGTACTGGAGACTGCAGGGGCTTTTCTCTCTGATCAGTCAGGGAAAAAGTATCAGAAACCAACAAGCAGAACCCAAGATGGGCAATTTATTCAACAATTATTTTCAAAAAAAAGCTTTCGATTGACTGCAGCAAAGCAAAACTATTCGCAATAATTTTTTCTATAATAGCCAATTGAATAATGATTTCCTCTGTAGAACATGACTCACCCTTCTCTTCGTGCGCGAAGTCGCTGGGATCTCTTCTAGAACGACTGAATCCTTCGTTGGTACCGACCCTTCTGATAAGCATCTTGCCTTTGCCCGGCTTTGGTTTTAGCCCGTCTGGTACGTCAATGTGATACGGTGCTCTGAAGCAAGATTTCACGAAGGGCGCTGAGCACATTACCGACGAATTCGTTGGAGTAAAATTCGGCCGATACTTTCGCACAACTAGATCTAATAGATTCTTAATGTGAACTTAACGAACGGTTGTCAGAGAACGTAAATTATATAATAAAGTAGACTGGAGATCATCATTAGAAGCAGCTATAAGTCCTAAAACGCTATTGTATTTTGCCACACTTCAATAGGCAACTCAAAATTGTAGATATTTATTTGTAGATATGCAGATATTTATAGTATTAATTTCCGTGTTATGCTTACACCAGTTATACAATGTTTGCTATAATTGTAGCCATGGGCCTATGGCCTATTTAAATAATATGCGGTCTGAAACCTACAACGTAGACATGTGTCTCGTCTCATATAATTTGCATTTTCGGTAAATTATACGCTACAACTCATCATGTTGTATTTATATTGTATCTATACATTGAAAGCGATGTCTACAGGAAGTGAATTCGTTTACATTTTTCTTTAAAATCTCTCAAAAACCCAATTCTACCCAGACGAAGCCATAATTTTTATAGTGTTTACATATGGAAAGATCACACTGTGTCACACTGCATACGTCACTGGCCACGCGATGGAATGTCAGGAATTTCGCCACTAAATGGTCTCAAAATCGAACTTTAACCGTAAAATTCACACACTTCTAGTTTGAATTTTTCAGTAAGGTGGGTATTTTTAAGATCAGAAAAGACCAAATTTTCAGAAAATGTAAAAAAACCCGATATCGAAATTTTCATTTCATATACACTTTAAGGAACCTCTATGCAAGAGATTCAAAATGAAAGGTTTAGGCGAACTGTCCTGGTTCTTGGGAACCGAATTTAAATGCCATGAACAACACATTGAAATGAATCAGACGCAATACATTGAGAAAATTGTATCGAAATTTGACATGATCGATTGTAAACCCAAACCGACACCATGTATATTGGGAATAGGTAAAATGAACGAACATTCACCCGAATTAGATTACCCACATATATATAGGGCCATAGTAGGCAATTTGATTTATGTCATGACAGGAACAAGACCCGATCTGTGTTATGTTGCAACCAAATTATCGCAAAACATGTCAAAGCCCACTCAAGCAAATCTTAATATGGCTAAGCACGTTTTAGGATATTTAGAAGGCACAATTCATCAAGGCTTAGTATTTAACAAATCAGAATTACCTCTGAAACTAAGCGGATTTTGCGACGCTGACTGGGGATCTTCTACGGAAGATAGGCGCAGCATGACAGGCTACAGCTTTCAATTATCCGAAGCAGGGCCACTAGTATCTTGGAAGAGCCGTAAGCAACAAACTGTTGCATTATCAACATGCGAGGCTGAATATATTGCGCTTGCTAACGCTGCACAAGAGGCTATAATTCTGCGGCAATTATGTATAGACGTGAAGGTAAGTATCAACGGGGATAGTGTACTTATACATGTAGATAACCAGGGAGCTATTAACTTAGCTAAGAATCCAGTGCACCACCAGAGATTAAAGCATATTGATATAAAATATCATTTCGTTAGATCAGAGATACAAACAGGTAAGTTGAGCTTAAATTATGTCCCACCTGAGGAAAACCTAGCTGATATATTTACAAAGCCAGTGAGCATAGGAAAGTTGAGTAAGTTTAGATCTGTAATGTTGGGGAAATAAACACATAGATAAGATTAAGGAAAACAGGTAAGTAATTATAACGTTGATGGCCCACCATGCTGCATGCCATTAACAAATAGCGTAGATTTTAGAACATAAGAGCAAGTGGGGGTATTAGAGTATATGCTCTGATATTCTATAAGATATTTTTGATTAATATTTGGCGACTGCTGCAATAAGCATTGGTAATGTAATCATGTAATCTAAATAAAGAACACTTGAACTAAATAGTGAACATTCTGGACCGTTGAGATACTTCATATTATAATAGTGAATTTATTAATAGGTAACACATGATTTAATTAGGGAATGATTGACATTTGCACTGTAATTTGACGCACTTAATGTTGTTAAGACAAAACGCACATGCATGCTAACCTGGATTTATGAAAGAGTTTTATCTGTTGCTAACCTGGACAAAAGTATTGATTTGTAGATCGTAAAGACCCGGCAAAGAAGTAAGTTAGTTATAATTCAATTTAAGACACCGAAAGATTTACGCACAGGTATATTCAAACTCATAATTTTCATTGCACAGTTGTATTCATTATCCTTCACATTTATTTATTAGATCGAATAGAAAACATTAAGAAATTATTCGAAATAAAGCACAAAACCTTAATGTGAGTTATACGATTCCGTGTCTTGCGAAACTGTTGCTACCCTGAGAATTCACAACATTCGATTTCTGGAGATTATTATATGCGTGGAGATCCTGTAAAATATGAGTGTAGACACAGACGAAGCGCTGAAGACCGCAAAGATACAGCGCCAAGCCGCGAAAGCGTCCTTGACCAGATTGGGAAATGCGTTGAAGCATCTGTATGAAAACGAAAGACCGGCAGACGAGGTAAGAGATTACCTTACTAAAGTAAATCACGCATTTGACAATGTCGTGAAAAAACATGAGATATATGCCAACTTGATTGTCGACGACGAACAGTTTGAAATTGAAGAACAATGGTTGAACGAATGTCAAAGTTACTTTTTAAAGCTTGATATTGATGCAAAATGTTATGTAGAACAAGTTTCAGCAAAAAATTATAAAGAACATCCTAGTAAAAACGAGCAACTTTCCTCAGGAATGATCGGAATGCAAAGCTCAGACAGTGTCAGTAATACGAGCCCCATAGTTACTGAGGAAATCCAACCAAGCGCGAGCGAAGTCGTGATTGACAGTCCCCCGGCAAATTCTATTACTATCACGGAAACTTCCGATGAATCTGTCAACAACCTAACACAAAACAATCCAAGTAATAGTGAACAATCTTCGAATCAAATCGCATTGCAAACTGAAGTTAATAGCGAAATAGGAACTGTACAAAATTCGCCTCCCTGCGGGTTCCGAATGGAAAAGCCAAAATTACCAAAATTCTCGGGTGACGTGCGTGAATATATGATTTTCCGCGCAGATTTTAAGCACGCAATTGAGTCAAGATATACGAAAAGAGATTCAATAACATTGCTTCGGACTTGTTTGAAAGAAAAGCCACTTGAACTGATAAAGGGGATTGGTGCCGACTATGATGCGGCCTGGGAGTATCTAGACACGATATATGGGGACCCAAGGTTTGTTTCGGACACAATTACGCAGGACATAGTTAAATTCAAAGCGTTAGAAGAGGGGGAAGATGTACGTTTTTGCGACTTAGTTCATCTGGTGAGACGGTGCTATAACACGCTAAAGGAAGTGGGACTCCCGAGCGACATGGACAACAGTCATATGTTGTCCATAATTGAACAAAAGATGTGCGCAGATGATCGTAAGGTATGGTCAAGAGATTTGGAGAGAGAGAAAAAATCGGCTACACTGAGCGCATTAATGAACTGGATGACGAGCGAGATGAAGTCCCGAATGCGCGCGACCGCTCCTGTTAGGAGTGGTGGTTTACCGACTCGACGTAAAATTAATCAAGTAAATGGCAACATTCTCGAGAAGAACCGAAACAAATGTTGGCTGTGCAAGGACTCAAGTCATTGGCCTGATCAGTGTCAAAAATTTGCGACTATGACGTTTGACAAGCGACTACAGGCTGCGAAGGAGAATCACGTGTGCTTTAGCTGTCTAAAGAAAGCAGGTAGAGACCATCGCCAAGCCAACTGCAGCCGACGAAAGCAGTGCGACAAGATTGAAAACGGAAACCAGTGTACCTCAACTCACCATCCCTTGCTGCATAAATCTAATAAAGTTGGTGTTTCCCTTGCGTCAGTAAACAGCCAGAAAGATTCCCTGCTGCCAGTGATTACAGCCAACCTTAGTGGATTAAATGGTTTATACAAACGTGGTAATGTTCTTCTGGACTCTGGAGCTCCGATAAGTTTAATTCGAACGAAGACAGCAGACAGCCTTGGATTGAAAGGAAGAGACGTATCGGTGAACATTGTGAAAGTAGGAGGCGAAGAAGAATTAATCCGCACAAAGAGTTATAAAGTTCCAGTAAGCAGAATCGGTAATTGGAAGAAATATTCAGTTACGGCAATTGGTATACCATGTATAAGTGAGGATGTAAAAGGAATTCAAACAGCCAGCATTATTCAGAAACTTGGGCTTCCAAAAGATCAAGTCAAACGTGGAAAGGGGCAAGTCGATTTGCTCATTGGCATCGATCATGCACACATGCATACCGGACAGACAAAGCAGGTCGAGCAAATGATCGCGAGAAAGTCACCGTTAGGATGGGTTATATTTGGTTCATCAACTGAAAATGTGGACAATTTAACGACAACTGTCCTACACGTGAGATATTCGGAGCCTGTAGATCTGTCTGACTTTTGGACAACTGAAGCGATGGGGGTCACCGTGAAGCCATGTACATGTGAAGCAGATAAGCAGAGCCAGGTAGAAAGAGAGGAACAACGAATCTTAGAAAATTCTGCTCGAAAGGTAGGAGACCAGTGGTTGATCCCATATCCATGGAAAAGAGATCCTCAAAACCTGCCAGACAACAAGAGTCAAGCTGTAAAACGCCTGGAATCAACAGAACGACGACTACTGAAAAGCCCTCAGCCAGCAACAGCATATAACGACAAGATGAAAGAGATAGAGGAAATGAACTTCTCGCGTAAGTTGTCTGATGAAGAGATTAAAGAGTACAAGGGACCAGTCCACTACATATCTCACCATGCTGTATTGAGACCTGATAGCACGAGTACCCCAGTCCGAATCGTGTTCAACTCTTCATCTATGTATCAAGGCCATCGACTAAACGACTATTGGCAAAAGGGTCCAGATCTTCTCAATGGTCTGTTTGGAGTTATCCTTCGTTTCAGGGAGAATAAAGTCGCTATCACGGCTGATATTTCAAAAATGTACCACCGAGTCCTTATCCCTCTGAAAGACCAGCATGTACATCGATTCCTGTGGAGGAATTTGGAGGTTGATAGGCCACCGGACACTTATGTCATGAACGTCCTTACGTTTGGAGATAAGCCCGCACCAGCGATGGCGCAAGTCGCATTACGAAAAACAGCAGAAGAAGGAGAGTCTGATAGTCCGAGAGCAGCACAAACGATTAAGGACAATTCGTACATGGATGATATTCTTGATTCGGTCCAAACCAATAACGAAGCAACAGAATTAACAGCTGAAATTGATGGTATCCTCGAGAAAGGTGGATTCCAAGTAAAAGGATGGACGTCTAACGCTGAATTAATCCCAGAGAACAACCGGAAAGAAACAGAAGAGATCAACGTTCCTCAAGGAAAGCAGGATGCAAAAGTGCTAGGTCTAGCTTGGAACAATAAAGATGACGTACTCAAGTACAAGGTAGAAGTCAAGGTCTCCCAGCAATCCAAGTTAACTAAGAGAAATATCCTCAGCCAAGTCGCCAGAATCTATGATCCAATAGGCTTTGCAGCTCCTTATCTGGTAAGAGCGAAGATAGGTTTGCAAGATTTATGGAAAGAAGGTCTTGACTGGGATGATGAGCTGTCACCAAATGTTGAAACGAAATGGCAAGCCTATTTTACAGAGATGCAGCAGTTGAACAGCGTATGGCTAGATAGATGTATATGTCCAGCCGAGACCGTGGAACCACCAATCCTGTGTGTCTTTGCTGATGCGTCGCGTGGAGCCTTTGGAACATGTGCATACCTCCGAAGTGAAGAATCGACTGGAGCAGTTAATGTTAGATTCGTCGCAACAAAATCACGAGTGGCTCCTTTGAAGGAACTGACTATCCCCCGACTTGAATTACAAGCAGCAGTTTTGGCTAGCAGATTATGCAAGTCCACAGAGAATGAAGTCCGTATCCCTTTGCAAGAAAGTATACTGTTCACAGATAGCGAGATTGTCCTAGCGTGGATCCGGAATCAAGGTAGAAGACTAAAACCGTTTGTTTCAAGTCGTGTCGGAGAGATACAGAGTAACATCCAACCGGCCCAGTGGAAACACATTCCTTCCGCGCACAATGTCGCTGACGATGTATCCAGAGGTATATCTGTTGCTGAACTATCAAAACGATGGAAGAACGGTCCTGAGTTCCTGAAATTACCGAAGGAAAGTTGGCCAATCGAGAACACCGAACCGGACCAAGAGGAAGTGGAAAAGGAGTGCAGAAAGACGGAAGAAGTCGGAGCTGTAACAATGGTAACTACAACGTGCGCAATCGATTGCGAAAGGTTTTTAAGTTGGAGGAGACTTGTACGAGTTACAGCCTGGGTCCTAAGGATGAAAAAGAAGTTACTGGAGATACCCGCGAAAAACAGAATTGTAGGAAGAGAACCGTTGACACCGCAAGAGCCTGAACAGAGTGAAACGAAGTTACCAGAGATGCCCACGGAGAACAGTAGTGTAGGAAGAGAATCGCTGACACCACAAGAATTAGAACAGAGTCAAGAATTTTGGATCAAGAAAGCCCAGAATGGTCTTGAAGCCAGAGTGAAAGCCAAAGAGCTGAAGATGTTGAGTCCATTTAAAGATAAAGACGGAATTTTCAGAGTTGGTGGAAGGATTGACAACGCATTAGTTTCTTATGAAACACGGCACCCAGCTCTCCTGCCATATGGGCACCGAATTTCCAAGTTAATAACGGAAGAAGTTCATCAGAAAGGTCATACTGGTGTGGCAACCACAGTAGCAAAATCAGGAGAATGTATTGGATTGTGCGAGTACACGATCTACGGCACCCAACTCTCCTGCCATATGGGCACCGAATTTCCAAGTTAATAACGGAAGAAGTTCATCAGAAAGGTCATACTGGTGTGGCAACCACAGTAGCAAAAATCAGGAGAATGTATTGGATTGTGCGAGTACACGATCTAGCGAAGACCATTAAGTCAAACTGTGTAACGTGTCGTAGAGCAAATCCTATGACTGAGACGCAAGTAATGGCCCATCTGCCTCGACAGCGATTGCAGCCCCATTCCCCCACCATTCCACTACACGTCGTGCGATTACTTTGGACCATTGATAGTGAAAGTCGGGCGGAACAAGACCACCAAGTATTACGGTGTGATTTTCACTTGTCTAAACACCAGAGCTGTCCATCTTGAGGTCGCCACAGATTGTCCGGCGATGGAGTTTATTCAGTCATTGCGAAGGTTCTTTTCAATACGTGGATATCCGGCAGAGATCCTAAGTGATAATGGCACTCAGTTTGTTGGTGCGTTAACTGACCTGCGCCAAATGATTCAAGGGATTGACAAGAAGAAATTAAAGGATTACTGTGGAGAACGAGGAATCAAATGGAGGTTTATCACGCCAGCAGCCCCACATCAGAACGGATGCGCCGAAGCATTAGTGAAGAGTTGTAAACGAGCCCTGAAGAGAGCAGTTGGTGAGCATGTACTAACTCCATTTGAACTGTACACTTGTTTACTGGAAGTGGCGAACCTAGTCAACCAAAGACCAATTGGACGACCGCCAAACGATCCCGATGACGGCTCCTATCTATGCCCCAACGATATGTTACTAGGTAGGGCATCCCCTCAAGTACCACAAGGCCCATTTGAAGAAACGAGAAATCCCAGACGAAGAGTCGAGTTTGTACAGAAGATTGTAGGATCCTTTTGGAGAAGATGGACGAGAGATGTATTCCCGTTGCTTGTGCCCCGTAGAAAATGGAACGTAGAGAAACGAAACGTGCGAGTGAATGACGTAGTAATCGTGGCGGACAGTAACGCAGTACGAGGAAAGTGGATTGTCGGTCGTGTAATAGAAATCTATCCGGGAAAAGACGGGAAAGTTCGGAACATCAAGGTAAAGACGGCGACGGGAGAATACTCGAGACCTGTAACAAAGATTGCAGTGATTCAACCAGCAGAGGACGTAGAGGCGGTAGAGCAAAAGGAATGATAAGGAACAGTCCCTTATGGGGGCGGAGGATGGACCGTTGAGATACTTCATATTATAATAGTGAATTTATTAATAGGTAACACATGATTTAATTAGGGAATGATTGACATTTGCACTGTAATTTGACGCACTTAATGTTGTTAAGACAAAACGCACATGCATGCTAACCTGGATTTATGAAAGAGTTTTACCTGTTGCTAACCTGGACAAAAGTATTGATTTGTAGATCGTAAAGACCCGGCAAAGAAGTAAGTTAGTTATAATTCAATTTAAGACTCCGAAAGATTTACGCACAGGTATATTCAAACTCATAATTTTCATTGCACAATTATATTCATTATCCTTCACATTTATCTATTAGATCGAATAGAAAACATTAAGAAATTATTCGAAATAAAGCACAAAACCTTAATGTGAGTTATACGATTCCGTGTCTTGCGAAACTGTTGCTACCCTGAGAATCCACATTCCATACCTATGATGCCATAGAGCTTAAATGTGTGTGAACCATATATATGTAACCATGTAAGGAAAAGTATGGTGATCTAAATATGCTACCAAGTAAGGAAAAGTATGTGCTGTAATAATACTCTACCACAGATAAACTCCTGTACATATAGAGAACACTTTTGTAAAATAAATATATTCTTCTGTGAAAACTCAACGGTGTAAGGTATACAAATAATTTAAGATATTTATAAAAGGAACATAAGGCGAAATGGATGTCGATTACTCAAACGAATCTTCGTGAACGTCCGAAGGGACGTAAACACTATTCAACCGTATGCCTTTGAGCCGGTTGAAACTGACTCGGGTGGCGAAGGTTCAGGATCGGAGGAAATGGTTTCAGAGTCTTCATCGAATTCTGAAAATACTAGACTTCAGGATACAAACTGGTAATTAACAATAATATTTAATTCTGAATTATTTTGCATAAACGTTGCATTGTGAGGTACTAGATATAAAATATATTTACAGTATACACAGTTTATGAATGCATATGAACGGATGAACACTGTAGTTCTGTTTGTCACGTACCCATGATGGTTCAAAATTCTAGAGTTAGAATGCGGATTAACATATCACAAATGATCATAAAATTTGGCCCTGGCTCAGTAGCTCTATACATGTAGGTGCCTTTGTACCCACTGCCGAGTAATGGATAGGGAAGAAGAAAGTGGTAACGTTTGTTGCCAGGAGATTCCAGCTTGTGTGTCTATAAACCAAAAATCAGCAGAATTTGAGGGAATAGCCATTCCAGAATGCATTACTAATAACCCTGTATTTCTGAATATGTGTTTAAGTTTTTGGGTATTGCGACTTGCTGGAGTCAATATCTGCAGCAGTATGGTGCAAAAGCTTTTGAAGGCCCTGAACACAAAAAACATCGACATTTTGCATATAGGCAATTTGTTAGGTGGTGTCGGGATATTCTAAGCAAGGAGATAAAGGTCCCCTTGCCATCAGGTGCAGTAAGCTGTATTAGAGCGCATTTTCTACCACCAGGCTTAGGGCCTGTTCATATGGGCAGAAGTTATCTCGGTTCCCGAGAAAACATTTCGACAGGTCAAATAATGTTGTTCTGTTCATATGGAGAAATGTTTTCTTGCTTACCGGGTAAAGTTTCCCGCGGTGATGTAGGTTTTGTAAAGTGTAAACAGAAAGTTTTCCCGCTAAGCGGGAAAGTGGTGTTCATATGGGATAAAAATGATCTCGGTCACCGAGATCTCGCCTGTCATCAAGCGAGATCTCGGTCAACGGAAAAACTTTTCGTCTCATATGAACGTAAGGTAACTTTTCATACTATTTTCGTAAGAAAGCGAGATCTCGCTTGTAAACTTGTCGAAATGTTTTCTCGCTAACCGGGAAAACTTCTTCCCATAATATGAACAGGCCCTTAGAAGAAGACTTTTTGAAGGGTTTAAGTTTGCAGATGAGTAGGTGATTCAGTTTCTGTAAATATTATATTGTAGCATTGGTTCTTTGTTGTTTTTACATGTTTATAATCTACTTCATTTAGTTCTAAATATAATTTCAAGTTATCATGAGCAAGACATGCCAAGTATAATGTAATTATTCTGCGCATTTGTTCTGTTCATAACAAAGGTGGGTCACCAAATATATACATTTTCCCAATTTCGCATTTTTTGAACTCTTTTTGAATTGAAACTCTGGTTTACATTCATTTATAAGCATAGCAAACAAAAAAAGTGTCAGATATTCATTTAGTAAGTCATACATGACCAGAAATCTGATACAGCATGGCCGCCGCGCACGCGCATCGTATCAAATTCGAGTAATAGAAAATTTGGCTGAAATAAAATCCTACCAGTAAATACTATAAGGATTCTGTGCGCCTCAACTTTAACCACAAATTTAAGGAAATGTATTAGGCAAATTAACTTTCCACAAATCTTAAACTACAATTTAATTCGTGTTCTTTCAACGTCGTGTTGTTTCAGATTACGTCGCATTGAATGTGGTCGAATCATTTCACGTTTAGCTGAATCATATCGAATTCAATTAAACGATTTCATGTTTTGCCAAGTGATATCATCATGAAACGCTGATATCAAGCGTGGTCAGACGTGTCGTTTTGTAGCTCCGTAAATTGTTATGATTTTGAGGCCTTTTTACTTAACTTTCCTCCGATTATGGCAGTAAATCTGGCTAAAAACTTGAAGTTAATCGATGACAAGTTTCATTGGGACAGTTCAGCAAGTAATTTAAGAGAATTTGTCTCAACTGCCTTGGGGCTAACTGGTAAATGGTCTTCACCTGGTGGGGAAGCGAAGCGCTTCACTAGTGTTGATTTAAACATAAAATGGCTTGGGAAGAAATCTAAACGGTAATCTTTGTCTGGTGATCCCATAAAGATAAATGATCTATCTGAGGTATTTAAATCTTTGATTAATCTATCGGCTGAGAATTTGTCGAGCGAAGCAGAGGTATGTAATGACTTTTTTATCGCCACCGAGCAAGAAATATCGACAAGCTCTATTGGTGAGAATTCAGCTCACTTAGTTAATGATTCAACACTGGTGAATGATAGCACAAAGCTTCTAGACAGTGGTGACTTGCTCTCATTAAATAGCATAAAGCCAGTAGACAGTAATGCATCAGAAATAACTGTAAATTCAAGTTCTCTATTCTCAGCGAATGAATCGACACAATGGTAACGGTAAAACGAATGTTGTAGTTAGTGATGATTTGCTCCCAGAAAGCATTTTAAAATCGATGGACACCAGATTTTGTCAAACCGAATCGAAGATTGAGCATCTTGAACAAAATATGCATGACAGCTTGAGCGGCATGTTGAAAGACATCAGTAACCTAAAAGATCGTCTTTCTATGAGTAATTCCGGTCGCTTTACAAAATGAAAATGAAAAGTTAAAAAAGAAGAATGAATTTCTTGTCGAGAGACTTAATAATGCATTGTTCGCTGCTTCAGACCTCAACACGCGAGTAAAAGAGCTTGAGAAGGAAAAATCTTGTTTAGTGACAGCTATTAAACTGGTTCAGTCAAGCGATAAATTACCTTCCGATGATTGCGAAACCAGCAAAGCGTCAAATTCTAATGATGCTGAACTAGTTCAAGCGGATCAAAACAATGTTGTTCAACACTCAAAACCTGAATCAATTACATTATCAGATGACGAAAGCATCCATCATATTCGTCCTTTAAAACGAAAATATAAATCCAAAAAAGCGAAAAATCGCTCTAAATCTAAAACTCAGCAAGACTCCTCTACCGTTAAGCAATCTGCACATGTCACTGTGGACTATCAAAATGATAGTGTGATAATCAATCATGATGCTAGTTGTAAACTAGAGAGTGATCCTAACTTTAAGTCACCAAGTAATCGAGAGAAAAAAGTTACAGTTATTGCTGGAGATTCTTTTATAAAGAATATGCAAGGCTGGCGTTTGTCGACCCCCCAAAATCATGTTGTTGTTAAGAGCTTTGCAGGAGCCACCTCGACAGATATGGAAGACTATCTACGGCTAATTATTCGTAAAGAGCCTAATAAAGTTATTCTGCATGTCGGGACAAACGATATAAGTCATCAGCCAGCTAGTAGAGTAGCACAAGGAATTGCTAATCTCGGTACTCAAATTGTTCAGGATTCGCCTGCAACCAGTATAGTCATATCTAGTATCCTACCTAGAAGAGACAAGCCTGAGCTTTCGAAGAAAGTGATTGAGGCCAATAAACTTTTAAAAGCCTTTTGTGATCAAAATAATTGGGAATTTATGAATCATACAACAACTATCGACTCCTCTAGTTTGAATATGAGAGGTTTACACCTTAATCGTAAGGGTACTACAACTATAGCTAGTAACATCTCCAACTATATCCATAATTCATAGCTTATTGACTGTGCACAGTCAGTTTCTATATCCTCATTAACTTATAGTAATAGCGACAAAGTCAATATTGTTAATAATGTCTTTCGTAAGGGCCTTACTATGGCCTCTCTTAACATAAACAGTCTGCTAGCCCATATTGACGATTTAAGAGTGTTTATTGATAACTCTAACATTGATATTTTAGCTATAAATGAAACCAAGCTTAATTTCTCTGTCGATGATTATCAGGTCTATTTAACGGGGTTCGATATTATTAGAAAAGATCGATTACATAATGGTAGGAGTAGCGGTGGAGTATGTATATAAATTGCGAAGCAGTTTAAACTTTCGTATTCGTGAGGATTTGTTGAATGACAACCTCGAATGTATTGTAGTTGAGATCAGTAATACTCGTTCAAAGCCATTTCTTGTCGGTACTTGGTACAGGCCCCCAAATTCTCCTTCTGATCTCTTTTCTTACTTCGAAACCCTACTGGATAAAATTGATTCCGAAAATTACGAATTTCATTTGCTTGGTGACCTAAATTGTAATATGTTGTCATTACTGCCAGAACGTAACACTTGTAGTTCGGAGCTCATGAATATTCTAGATATTTTTGACTTTCATCAACTGATCACTGAACCAGCTAGAGTAACGTTAGACTCGCAAACTTTAATTGATTTATGTATTATAAACTCTCCTGATAAAATAACAGCATCTGGTACACTTTCGCTTGGTATTAGTGATCACTCACTTGTCTATTTAGTTCGCAAATCCAACTACCCTAAAGGGGGGAGGGTAATAAGCCAATTATTAGAAGAGATTTTAAACATTTCAACGAAACTGACTTTTTGCGTGATTTGAATTTGATAAATTTTGTCGAAGCGTGTCATTTCGATAATCCGAACGAAATGTGGCAGAATTGGGTAACCAAATTTATGTCGGTAATTAACAAACATGCACCTCTTAAGAAAAAGCGTTTAGGGAAAAAGAAATCGCCGTGGATTACTTCGGAAGTTATCTCAAAAATGCGCCAAAGAGATTCACTAAAAAAGAAGTTTGACATCACTAAACATGAACATAATATTTGGAGTCAATACAAAAAAGTTAGGAATGAAACCAACAATCTCATTAAACAATCAAAGCGAAGCTATTTCATATCTATTATTGATACTGTAGGAAATGATCCTAAGAAAACTTGGAAGCTTATAAATGAATTGACGTCTCGTAAACATAAGAGGTTGAGCAATATCAGCAAAATTAATCTGGATAATAAAAAAAGTAGTTACAGAAGCGACAGAAATTTCAGATACTTTCAATCATCATTTCACCAATATTGGCGAAAATTTAGCGAATAACATTGGCAAGTCTAATGTTAATCCTACTCAGTATCTTATAAGCCCAGACAGCGTCTTTACATTTAATGAGGTTGACATTGGCAAGGTTAGGCGGCTTCTAAATCAGATTAACACTAAAAAATCTCCTGGTCTGGATAACATTCCGGGTAATCTGTTAAAAATTGCAGCCGACATTTTAGCACCGTCATTAACGAAAATATTCAATAAATCTCTATCTACCGGCATTTATCCCAATGATTGGAAATTGGCCAGAGTTGTTCCTGTATTTAAAAGTGGCGATAGGTCAGATATGAACAACTATCGTCCAATTTCCATAATTTCAAGTGTTGCAAAAATTTTCGAAAAAATAGTTTGTGATCAGTTTTATGAGTATTTGTCGTTCAACGGCTTAATCTCACATCATCAATCGGGATTTCGACCTACCTATAGCACTACAACGGCTCTACTAGATTCGACTAATGACTGGTGTATAAATATCGATAATGGTCTTGTAAATGGAGTTATCTTCATTGACCTGAAGAAGGCCTTCGATACAATAGACCACGAGATTCTTTTAAAAAAACTTGAATGCTATGGAGTTGATTCTAGTGCTCTGGGTTGGTTTCGTTCTTACTTATCTGATCGTACGCAGAAATGCTTTGTAAACGGTACACTCTCCAGCAGTCGCTCCTACAGTTATGGTGTTCCGCAGGGGTCTATAATTGGACCTCTCTTATTTTTGGTCTACATTAATGATCTACCAAATTGTCTTAATGACGGCCTGGCGAGAATGTATGCTGATGACACCAATATAACTTTTCATAGTCGTGATCTGACCGAACTGGAAGATACAATGAACATGGAATTAATTAATTTAAACACTTGGTTAACATCCAGTAAATTAAGTCTTAAAATTGAAAAAATGAATTCCATTGGCTCTCGTCAGAGACTTGCAACTTTTGAGAATAACGATTTGAATATCTTCGTAAATGACAAAAGGATCAAAAAAGTTCAAACATCAGAATCCCTGGGTCTGACAATCGATGAGCACTTAACCTGGAAGAACCATATTGATAATATCCCAGCTAGCACACAACGTTATCCCAACGTTGGTTAAACATTGTAAATACGTTAGGTCGTCACCTAACTTTCATACAACGTTCCCACAATATTGTAATATTTTCAGGTTGTATAGCAACGTTGTATCAACGTTGATTGAACGTTGAGATTGACATTAGATAATGTGACATTTTTAAGTGGTATAGTAACGTGGTATCAACGTTGGTTGAACGTTGAGATTAGCGTTCGCTAAGTTGAATTTACGTTGTATAGTGACATTGTCTGAACGTTGGCTGAAGGTTGAAACTGACCTTGGTAAATGCGACATTTTTACCTTTTATTGTAAAGTTGTGTCAACATTGGTTGAACCCTAAAGTGAACGGCGTTTGATCAACACGCGATATCCACATTTTGGCTTTTTAGTGATGAACGGAGTCGGACGTAAATTTTCAGATTATTTTGCAACTTTCGGTCTTAGTAAATATCAAATTAAAATAAGTATGGAACGCACGGCTCATTGAAGGTCTGAAACCATAATTACGACTGAATATGAGCCGGAAGTCAATTATGATTTGTCTAAAATTTATGCTTGAAGATAAATCGTACGGTGTTACAAATTGCTTAAGTATATATATATATATAAGCAACAATCATTTGATTTTTTTATCAAATCTTCGGATTGAAGACTTTATAAATTTTATATTCACACACAACTCAAAAAACGTTCCATGCCAGCTGCACATGTATATATACCGATTGCTCTTGTATATGTATATATACCGCGCATGCTCAAAGCCAAATACCGTATAAAATAAGGCCAAATTTTACCAAAAAAGGCCAAACCAATAATTTTTCAAATTGCATCTATCCCCCCCCCCTAGCATCTTGGGTAAGCTTCCCCATAATCACCGAATCAGAGTGACTCATAATCATCCGTGAGGCGGACGTCTGTGTACATTCGATCCTATACTGTGATTGCCTGAATTTAATGATTATGTTTGGGGGGGGGGGTACCAACCAGGTTATCCCAACTTATCCCGTTCTAAGACAGAGTTTGTAAGATGTAGTAATGTAAATATGTAATATACTGTTGAAATTGAAAAAGGCCAAAAAAAAGCCAAATAGCCAAATCTATTTTTCGAGGCCAAGGAAGAAAATAAAAAGCCAAATTCGAGTTATTTGGCCGCAAAGGGGCCAAAAATTTTCTTCCGGTATTAGTGCTCTTAAGCGTGTCAGACCTTTCATCGACAGAGACACAGCTGTGAAAGCATACGGGGGCCTGGTCGAACCCTATTTTACTTACTGCTCACCAGTTTGGGACGGACTTGGTCGTAAACTGAGTGAGAAACTACAAAAGCTACAAAATCGAGCTGCTAGGGTATTGACTAGGTCCTCGTATGAGGTTTCATCTGCATCCCTACACTGTAAATTTAATAGAGCTGAAACGACCCCAAATTTCGTTTTGGCCCCCTGAGGGCTAAAGCTGTTTTGGCCTTACCCAAAAGCCGTTTTGGCTTTCAAAGTCTGAAACGACATCCACAAGCCCATTTAGCTCTACAAATTAGCCAATTTGGCCCTGCCACTTGCCATGACGACTTTGTCATTTTCCAATTTAGACCCTCGCATTTTAAATCGGCCCCATGGAGCGAAATAGCCCTCAGACCTAGACCTATTTCGGCTCCTTTAAAACGACCCTGATGGTGTACGTATCAGCCCTATATAATTGTCATTTTGGCCTATTCGAGTGATTCGACGTGCCACTTGCCATAACGACACTATCATTTTCCAATTTAGCCCCTCGCATTTTAAATCGGCCCCATGGAGCGAAATAGCCCTCAGAGCTAGACCTATTTCAGCTCCTTTGAAACCACCCTGATGGTGTACGTATCAGCCCTATATAATTGTCATTTTGGGCCCATTCGAGTGATTCGACGTGCCACTTGCCATAATGACGCTGTCATTTTCCAATATAGCCCATCGCATTTTAAATGGGCCCTATAGAGCAAAATAGCTCTCAGATTAAAGCGAATATAAGCGACCCTCAGCGTATCTTTTAAGTGTATTAGCCCTATAAATTGTCATCCTAGCATTCGTTTGCAAATTGATCGACTCGATCTCCGTGCTAAATCGAGCGTGAACTTAGTGACCGAATACTTTATATAATAAATCGATTTATAAACATGTATATTAAACGTTTATTAATTTACAGATATTTTGACGCAAAGCGCGATACTGACATCGCGTGATATAGCATTGACATGTAATGCGCATTTATAGAAGGTCCGATACGTTCTATGAGATTTAAACACACACAACATCCAAAATATAGGCTGAAATTTATAATAATTATATTGTCACATTGCGAGACGCGTGTGCTGATCGACTAGCCGGTGTCCAATTACTGTATTGCAACGCGCAAAGCTTCTCGGGATAGTGTCACCACACCTCGGCATTCCTCGCGGCCATATTTTTCAAATTCATATTTTGAATCGTTTACGTCAAACAAAATGCTTTTTAACAAAGCTAAAGAGTAATTTTCAAGAGGATCACATCGGAGATGGATGCGTAACACTAAGGTGAGAATATAGTCATGTTTTATGTATAGATAAGGCCAATTTAAAATGAAATATTTCTCATCCTACGTTCATGAATATTTTGAGAATGTGCGCCAGGATAAAATTTGAATTTGGCGCGACAATATTTGAAGTAAATGATGATGTTATTACATTATTTGTATACAAGGTCTTACGTAGTGACTCGGACTTGAAATTAGATTTTGATATTGAGATTAAGCCAACAGTGCGCCGATTTAAAATTTGCATTTGGCGCGACAAGCCAACTGTATTAGATTCCCAGATGCTTATTTATTAAACATATATTAATAATACAAAGCACGCTCAGTGGCATAGCTTCAAATCACTCGCATTTAGTTTGCTTATTTTTATACTTCATACATTGGTATGGCAGTGTTCCACATTTGAGAATGCTGTATTTATACTGTATTTTTAAGACATGTAAATCAGTAAAATCACATGATAGTTTGTATTATAAAACTACATTACATGCATTATAATCTTAAAATATTACAATTGCTTGAACGTGTATATTTGTTATGGAAATATATTTTGATTGATATTTCTATGGTCTGTACTATGATATACATGGGCTACACAGTCTTTGGGAACTTGCAGGGCTGTTGGGCAGAACAATTTCATGTTTTGGAACACAGTCCTAAACACGATGTGCAGGTGCGAATATTTTGTGTAGGAACAGAACTGTACAGATTAGAAATCTGATTCTTAATATTCTTCCAATACATGGAGCACAACACAACATGCATGATGCTTTCCATACATGCAGCACACAACATGCATGATTGAAAAAAGTACCAACTTGAATGAGATGAGAGAAATTCATGAACAACCACCCTATCCTCCATCTTCTGCTACAGATCTATATATAGCTTTACATATTTCTTTGCCAGATTTCCAAATTTGCAGCTAGAGCTGGGATCATTAAGAAATTGTCTATTTTATATATGACTTGATTTATCCTGACCACTTATTTAAGAAGCATTTATACAAATAATATAGAATACATGCAGTATATTGTATGAATCAACTTTGAATGAATCTTAATGATGGTAACAAACAGCATAACAATGACAAACCTGTGGCACTTATGGGTTCTCCATACATTGTATAAGTACAGTATTGTAAAATACATAGGTAATAAGCTGTTTGAAGGTCTTTGTTGTAAGATAATGGTATCCCTAAAGCCCACCACATGCAGAAAAGCCTCAGGAGAAACTTAAAACTGTAGTAATTACTATAGGTTTTCACAAAAACATGTGAGGTGCATGTGCATACAGAATTGTCTATTTCTATATTTTCAACTTGTATGATACCAATACTTAACTGATTGCACAAATAAACTGGACATCCTAAAAAGGAATATCTATAAGTATAATTCAATTGTGTCATGGATGTTGAAGAGTTTAAACTATGGAGTCATGTAGCTGGTATTTGTAGGTATTTTAGTTGCTCTTTTCCTTTGCAAAATTTTAGCTCAAATCCCAACCTGGACAAAACATATTAAACTGCCCTATATGGTATGCAGCATAACAGATGGTATGTACAATAATGTCTGATCTAAACTTTTATGTCTAAACAAATTTAACTTTTGCTAAGCATAGTTCATTACACAAAACAAACATATATTAAATCTTCAAGGTAAAATTCACCCCTTTCACTTGTAGGAAAGTTTGCTGTGTTCTGGCAGGGTGTTGGGCTCAAGTTCTATTTTCTTTGTTGGGCAGTTAAGCATCAATGTGATGCAATTCCTGTGTAGGTAATAATCACAAACCCTATACCTCACAGATTTTTTCTTATATTGCATAATACGTACGATACCTCCTGTAATACATGTGATCCCTATGGCTATGCCATCCACTGTGACTGTGTTAATACTGTATGTTAACAACATTTAATATTAACATCTTTAGGAGTCTGAAAATCTTGACGAGTTTCTGGCACAGCCTCATCCTGTATAATTATTTATGGCAGTATGTTGGCACATTGGAATGTATATCCACAGCCATGTATTGGAGGACAACCATTTCGTACCATCACCAGTAATGCAGTGTGTGTTGTTGCTCCCATTATCTTGCTGGCAAGTTTGAATACCTGTATTTTGTACAGTATCACAGAGACAGTATGATCATGTACATGATTCTATATGATGTACTTTTTTTCTTAAATTCAGTTTTCTGTGCTGTGTGCAACGAAATGTTGTCCAACGTTTTGTTGTTGCATCCACGAAAAAACCTTATATTGTTGATCTCAATGTAAATTTAGAGGCAAGTTATTAGCGCACCTAACCATGCTTTGTACTTTATTATACATAATACAGTATAACTCAATCAGAACATTTTGCATTTGACATTTTGTCTGCTTTTAATATATGTCTTAAAAAGAATATTTTAACTGTGTTCGTATGATCCTTCTTAATTAAATGGTCTAGATTTTATTATATTACTGTTATATTGTAGAAACAGCGCTAGCATATTGCAATTTACTATTCAGTTTGCGATTGATACAGCCTAACGTTCGACACCTTAGCTGTTTAGGAAAGCAGACTTTTTAGCCCCATGACATCTAAAGCGGCGTAGATCGACTCTTTCTAATCGCGACCCCACATATTTCAAAATGTCGCTAAAGTGGAGCTAAAACGGAAGTCGAAACGGCTATAACAACAGTACTTTTAGGGGCAAAATCGACTCTTTAAATTCAGCCCTATTTATTTCAAAACGTCGCTATAGTGGAGCCAAAATAGCCCTCCATTTTAGGAGCCAAAACGGCTGTGACAACAGTACTTTTAGAGGCAGAATCGGCTCTTTAAATTCAGCCCTATTAATTTCAAAACGTCGCTATAGTGGAGCTAAAATGGCCCTTTATTTTAGGAGCCGAAACGGTCTTTACAACAGTACATTTAGGGGCGGAATCGACTTTTTAAATTTAGCCCTATCAATGTCTAAACGTCGCCACAGAAGAGCTAAAATGGTCCTCTATCTCAGGAGCTGAAATGGCTCCCAATATCAGTACTTTTTGGGACTGATATGCCTCTGAATGAGAGCCAATTTGACTTTTTTCTTTTCCAAAATAGCCCCGATATTTCGATATTTTCCAAAACAGCCCCACCTAAAGACCAAAACGGCAGCGTCGTTTTCTATTTTGGCCCTTCACTAGAGTTAAAATGGCCCTATACTACAAGAGCCGAATCGCCCCTCAGGGGCCGCCACCTCATAGGTGCTGTTTTGACCCCAAAAAAAGACCTATTTTGCGGTCAACGTTTTGGCCCCAATTTTGGGGTCGTTTCAGCCCTTTTAAATTTACAGTGTACTCTCTGAGTTGGGATGGAATGTTCTGGAAAAAACTCGTATAAAGTATAAAGCTAGTCTTATGTATAAGGTGTACAATGGCTCTGCTCCTCAATATTTGCAGCAGCTAGTATTTCCACCAAGATATAGCGAATATAATCTGAGAAATTCTTTAAACAAAGTGTGTGTTCCAAAGCCTCGAACGGACTATTTAAAACGTTCTTTCAGCTACAGTGGTGCTTGTCTTTGGAACAGCCTACCAGAGCAAATTAGATTGGCTCCTTCTCTTAAATCATTTAAGGTCGCACTAAACAAATTTATATACAACTCTGACTGATGCACGGCAATCATGTAAAACAGTATCCATTACACCTATTTACTTATTTATTTATGATTATCTTATGTATATATTTTTAACTCTTTTTGTAACTTTGTAAATACTGATTATTTTTCCGTGTTTTAAATAAAGTGTTGATGATGATGATGATAGCGCAACATTGTTCCATTTTCGCGTTTGCATTAGACTATGACACTGGAAAACCCCCCATACTAGCTTCTTCACGCATGCAAAATTATCGTAAAATTGATGCAAACAAGCGCTTCTTGCGTTTTTGTACAAAATATCATGTACAAAATATTTTGAATATCATATTATAAAAATATTATTTTTTACGGTTGTTATTGACGTCGCCTATTAAACAGAAACAAACTCCATTTTTGCAACAACGTTTTTTTGTGGCGAAAAACCATTTAAAATTTCCATTTTATCTTTAAAGAAAATAATTTTGCAATTGTGTTGGCAATATTCGAGAAAATGATAAAATAATGCAGGAATTTTACTAAATAGAATATTTCACTTTGCTCTAGAACGTGTTGTAACCGTTAGAACATAGGATATCATTGTTTAGAGACGCAGCATGAAGCATGTATTAATAATGTTCATAATGAACAAATATTCGCCTTGCCTGCCACTGCGCGACCAGTTGTATTGTATTTAGGTGCAGACATTAAATGCATAACTCGCACTGTAAACCTCACATGCGTTAAACAGTCGGCTTTATTTCGCTATGCAGGGTAAAAATAATGGACACACACATCGCTTTATTTTCAATTTTTACAATTGTCTGCAACATCTATTTAAATACTCGTAACGGCCTCTTCCGATGCCATATGTAAGCAATTAACCTTGCCAATGACAATAACGCAATTAAAAAGGCGTCGTTTTGATTATAAAAACAGCTTTTCGAACTTCGCAGCGCAATAGCTAGAAGTTGCGAGCGTACCAGGGAACACGGAATAAACCCTATAAGCCTGCTCTCTAAACTCGCTGTGTGTAAAGCAAAGGTAGGCACAACAATTGTTTTAAATAGTTTGCTAAGTTATGAATTTTTATAGTTTCAATTTTCGGTAGCCATTATTAGAGTTTTTCATATGATATATACTTTTTGTCAGGCACTATCGTGAATAAAAATTGCTCTACATATAAATATATCACACAAAAATAAGCGTACATCACTTATAACTAGAGATTAAATGAAACACGCAAATGCAAAATTGTCACGCAGTACAAAATACCAAATAGATTTTATAAAATGAAAATAAAGTTATTTTTAAGTAACCAGCATCGAAATATCTCTCATATTATATAAAGATTAATGGAATTGTTTGTGTGAGCTCCGTTTGCTGGTGCAAGAAATGCGCTGGATTGACAGTTGAGAATCGAAATGTCGCAGGATATAATTATGCAGGTTTTTCAATCAAACATGTTTTTACAATACTAAAAATCATTGACAAGCATACTGTGCAGAAAAATATCAATTTCTACCGGGAATATTTGTGCCTTAGCTGTTGCCTTACTGGATTATTTTACGGTAACTTTTGTTTGCAAGGCAATTTTCAGTCCAGCAGAGTGAATCCCTGTTGGAATCAAGTGAGACCCCCATCTTGAAGGGCTATTATTATATATACATTATTTGGGTCTTATTATATTTACTTCTGGCTGTCTTTTGGAATTGATGATCGTAACATGGCATGAGTTCTTGGCAACATCGAACAATTTTGATGATAGTGGACGATTATATTATGAAACGCTCTTTCGCATTTAATTTATTGCAAAACAATATTCAAACGTAAAACCAGGTGAGTGCAAATAGTACATAAAATCTACCGGACGTAAAATCTATCTTTTAAAGATTTTTTCTGTTAATCGTATTTCTGTTGCCCAAGGCAGGCAACAAGCGCACTTCAAGTTTTAAACAATTAGACACCACCTGCAGACGATTTTATAATTCAGCAGCTTGACGTATATGCATTCATAATTCATCATGTAAATAAAGTTTTGACCGACCGATCGTTCCCTAAATCCACTTTTTTGGGCTATGGAAGAAAATCAGAACACACTATTGTGAAAAGTAATTTGTGATAAAAAAAGTTGGCTTGGATTGGTGAAAACATGTCATGGCAATCTTAAAAAAGCACAGTACTGACCTACCTATTGCATCGCCCATTCGAAATCCCAATTTAAAACATTGCAAGCCAAAAATCACAAAATATCGAAATGCTTATTCTATCTTTTCAATACGAACTTCACACCAATCTATTATGTTCATGTGTACTGCAATTAATAGCGTATCCAGTTCGACGATTTAAGTCCCGCACAATAAATTTCTAAAGTAATAAGTAATGATAACAAACTGAATTTTGTATGTAGCGACAAATTGTCAAGAAGGCTACCTTATAACTGCTGCAGTGCGTGCATTTGGTACTTAACTCTCCTGATTCAAGAATAGAACGTGTCCAATATCTGCGCTTGATTCTCAGACATCATCACGCACACGGGATATTCTTCTGAGCTCTATATTTTATCAGTGCGCCGATGTCACGAAAGCCAGCATGAAAGTACTTTTGAGAAGATCCATATCTCCCTCTTCCCGCCTTCCCACCGAATTTCTATCCGATTTTGACTGCATTAGAAAACGGGTTCGGCTTGTGCCTCATCTTTGTCCTTTGTGGGCTGTTAAGGGGGTCCAATACCTTTAAAAGATTTTTTTGCATTATGCTTTAAATAGAAACAAGTTAATATTATGGTAGGTAACAAAGCTTTGATAAAAAAAATACATTTGTTCACATGTGTGTTGTCATGGTTATCGTGATAATTACCCCCTAGTCGCAAAATAGGCACCTATTTCGAAACACGATTAGGGCCTGGAGACTGGTGAAAAATCTTTAACCTTTGTTTCACATTGTGACTATAAACAATGTTTAGGAGACAAACCTAAAATAATCTTAAGTAATGGCAAGTATCACTGTTTTTTGAAGTTTTTCCTGGAAAATAGCAATTTCTGAAAAAATAATGTGGTATCAAAGAAGAAATATAGGAATATTTCTAAAACATTTTTCAGCTTTTTTTTGTTTAGTACCTTGCCTAATGTAACATTTTGTACGGTTGAAAATTTCAGTCCAATTGGTTAAAATCTGCCATTGATATCGCTTATGAAAAATTCATTATTGATCGAATTATACAATTCGAGAAATACAGCTTTAAAGTTATGTTGCAAAGTATCTGCGAATTTATAATTTTAAAGCCACAAAATTTAAACGAAAAGCCTCTTAAAAGTATCCTGGTTTAAGAGTCGCCTTTTATTTTCTATTATCTGGTAATATTTTCGGTTATCGGCATGCTTCCAAGGCTTGTTGTAGTTCCTTTGTTGCTATTTTCGTGTTGCTGTTTTTGTACTCCTTCACTTTGTTGACATAATATTCGTTTGTTTCTGCATTTATCCTCTAAAAAGTATTTATTGCAGCCGAACCAGCAATATTTATTACACGATCTTTGCATTCAACCGGGTTTCGCCTGAATTTTAAATGTGCAACATCCCAATTAAAAAATTACTTTTCCAGCTGGCACTTTTCTTATGCACGTTCCTAATTTATATCGATTGAGACTCGCGCATTACTTTGTTTAAGGCTTTTGAAAGAGATTAATTATAAAGGATATTACGACTATAAAGGATTCTGGGTAATTGTGAAAAATTTTGGCATGACCCATAGCCCCCTGCCAAAACAAAGAAATTATAGCCACAAAGTCCACAAGCATTGTACAATACAAACATTTCGAAACACTAGAGCGCTACTTCAACACCTCTAACTTACGGATATGAAGCCAGTTTTCATAAAATTTCAAATGCTTGCGGACAGATTTAACATCTGCCTCTCAGCACTACCAAGTCGTGTAAAAATTTGTAAAATACTCGACAACTTACGCAGAGTTTATATCACACACTTCTTCGTGCAACAGAGATCGGGCTCCTCGGACTTTATGATGTCATTACAAGCTTCACGCTTCGAAAAGCTTGTTTTACTAACCGCCATTTTGTCCCTGGTGTCAGAAAACGAAACTAGTTACCAGGAATATACAGCGCGGTAAGCTCTAAATTCCATAAAAAAGCTTTAAAAACATATTAAAAGTTTTGTTATCAATCCCAAACTTTAGTAGTAGCATTATTCTTAACTGCTTAATGCTTCATATAAGACAATTTTTTTTTTACTAAATTGCTAAATTTTTGGTATTGGACCCCCTTAACGAGTGAGTGAGCTTGCCAAAATATATTGCAATGTATTGCTAATATTTTATAAACTAATAGCAAATTGTACACTGCATGTGTCAATGTACAATCTACTTATACCGAAGGCGAAGCTAGAGCGCTAACTAAGAGGTGGCATGTTTGTCAGTAGCGAAGCCAGCCCGACAATTTGCTCATGCTTTGCAAATTTAGATCCTTATCATTTTTCATTTCTTTCGAGACTGATTCCGTATACGGTCATAAACACGGAAAAATTTTCATTTCCATGACCAAATGTCTGGCTGGCTTCGCCACTGATGTTTACATACTCGTCTTCTGCCTGGCTATTTTCTTTTCACATCAACCTTTTTAAGAGTAATTATTCGTGTTGAACCTGAATATATGAATGTGCACCCCTCCACCCCTCCCCCAAAAAAATCCATAAAGTACAAATGTCAGGTTTTCGTATATTGCATTTAACCACCATTGTTCGATTTTGAATTCAGGATGAACATTTAAAGCCACAAAAAATAAAATTAGGTGCTTTTGGCCGCATCGTAAAGCATAATTCAATAAAATTTTTAATAAAGAACTGTGTAAATAACACAAATTATTATATAACATTCGCCAAAGTCCTCTTTTTCATGTGTTTCATTGGTCGAGAGCGTATTAGGTGAAAGTAACGAAATTAGACTGTCTCTATTGCATCAGCGCGAGAGGGAGACAACGAGTTTTTCACCGGTGAATAACGAAAAGTTCACGTGCACCGTCACGTGAATACGTGACCTTTGGACAGAATTATCATTGTTGTGCGCCGAATTAAATTTATTTTTGCATTAACGTCGTTAGTTTAGCAATAAAATATTTCATGCATTATCATATGTATTTCACATTATTATGTCATTTCTTCGCCTCACGAAAACCGACAGTCTCGGGTCCACTAAACATACTGTTACCCTCGGTCCCAGTCAATAAGGGGTAATTAAATTTCTCTAATAATTTTGAATTGATATGATTTCTTGATCGACATCGTGGTATTAATCATTTTAGGTGAAAAGATTAGCGTGGAGAAGTGGGAGATTTATTAAGAATGTACCCAGTCCTTTTAATTCTGACATTTGCGTATTTGTCAATTACCGGCAAAACAGACAAAATTGAACTGGACTTTTGTTACAATCATACTCTTGAAGGTTAGCATAGTATAACGTCTATTATGCAACTATCAATAATTAAATATCAATAATATTCTACCAACTGTGATGTTAATTTCTATCTCAGAAATTCGCTATTGTACCTTCAGGTTTCATGGAACTTTTAAGAACAATTGTTCTGGAAATATTAACATATACAGTGAAATATGCAATTTGGTTGGTCATGATGGACATATCCCCCCCCCCCCCCAGGGGCCTCCAAATCATTGCGGTTTGTCTGGAAAATGATTCGGCAGCCTTGCTGTTTGAAGTCATTCTGATCTATTAGAGTCACACTCCCACGAGAAAGGCGGGGGAAAGGTATTCTGCGAAAATGCATACAAACTCGTGCTCCATGCCACATAGATTTATTCCAATTTCAAATTGCTTTGATGTGACTGGCTATCAATGGCTATTTCATGGTTAAATTGTGGGTTTTCCCTAAGTGTGGGTTTTCCCTAAGTGTAGGTATTCCCAAATATGTTTTTTTTCTGTTAAGTAGTGATAATTGCTATATTTAAAGTCGCTGATCTGGAAATGTAAATGTATAACGTGCTTCGTGCTTCCGCGATATTGTGAAACATAATGACAAAAACTTTAATTTGTTGATAGCTGAGGTGCTTTTAATGTTAGGGAAGAACTAAATGCTCTTAATTTTGGCATAACATCGAAGACTACATCGCCGTTGTTAACAAAAAACGGTAAAAAAGGGACCTGCACCTCTTCTTTCAATCAGTTTCAAGGTCTGTGTCAGTGGGAAGGAAAACCTCCAAGAAATCAGTAAGGTGACCTGGACATTTACGTGTGATTGCCAGGTTTTGGGGTTGAATTATTCAGGCTTAGGATTGCCAGCAAAGGCGAAAGGCGAAGGAGTCATATATCTTGGTCACAACATGGGTCATACAGAATTTCATTAGGCTTGTGGCACTTCAGCATGCCATCCTTAACAACTATTTTCCCTCCTAAATTAATTGCTTGAAAAAACGTTGCTTGAAACCTCAAAGTTATGTATTCAAGAGCAGTCGATCAGTTCGGTGTTATAATTTAACAGTACGTTTGCAGCCAAAGATTATTTCTACAAATGTCTAATAATGGAATACATACTGTATCAATATATTTTTGCTATATCAGAGAACTGACTTATAAGTTAGCTTTTTAACTTAGTCACAAAACCAAATAATTTACTATACTTTCTAAAACTAATGCTTGAGTAACAGGATTCTTAATTTCCTTGCGTGATTGTGGGGCCCAAAAATTTACTCCGTATCTACACACTTGAAGGCACGTAAGGACGTGCAGCGCTTCGTTTACCCAGTTCATACATTCTATCGCTCTCGGGTACCCGGAAGTGATTTTCGCATAAAATTCTGAGACATTAGAATCCAGTTTATACTGTGAGATCAGTGCAAGGAACACGAATTTCTATGCAGTTTCGCAGACTACTTTTCCTCGACTTTCCGGTGGGAGGGGAAAGGTAGTCTGCTCGCAGGCTACGCACTATCAGCTTCAGTTTTAAAAAACACAAACATTATCTTATAAATATTGCACGTAATAGAACAGCCATTACACAATTATAGGAACATCTTTTGTGAGATACTGGTATTACTGAGATACTAGTATTATTACTACTGGGATTAGTGATTAAAATAGATTTAGTGGCATGGAGGAAATATTATTATTAAGGATAGGTTTTAATTTGGATATGAGGAGACTCGCATTTCAAGATCAAACTTAGAGTTGCCTGGCGTTAGTATAGTAAAGTCCGAGTCAGAAATGTTGTGTCCAGAGAGATGATTGTGAGTCAGAACAGCCAACATTTGCGAGACTGAAAGCTTATTTCCAGTTTTGGACGAAACTCACATATGTTCTGAGATTCGTGTGTGTATATGTCGGCGTATTCGACCAACATACAATGCGCCACAGCATTGACACTTATATTTACACACAACATGCGATCTCACAGCAAAAGGAATTCGGTCCTGAAATGGAAAAAGTCAGGCAGTCTGCACGTAGGACGGAAGACAAAGCGAATAGATATAATGTGGAACTTTATTCGCCAACATATTCTTGTCATTTCATGAGCGTACTTGGTTAGCTGACTATCCTCATACCTTTAAACTGATGTTCGACAGTATAGGCGTTATGTTGATTATTGTTTCCTTATCTTTCAATCTAAAAAACAAGTCACGCCGTTCCTTGACTATCCCAACTCTAAACATCCTAATATTCTGTTTACACATGAGTTAGAAAATAACGGTTCTCCACCATTCCTTGACATCAACATCAGATGAAAAAACGGTCATTTCTCCACTTCTATATTTCACAAACCAACCTCAAGAGGACTCTTTATTACCTTTAACAGCTTCATTCCAATGACATATAAGAAAGACGTACTCCTTTCTTTGATCTCACGCTACTTTAATATCTGCTCACCTTATCAGTCTTATCACTGTGAACTCCAGGACCTAAAACAAGTATTTTCTCGTAGCGGTTATCCATTCTCTCTTATTGATAGCTGCATTAGGACTTTTCTCGACAAAATATTCTCGCCTAAACCACCTGTTTATTCCTGCTCTAAAAAGATTCTTTTCTTTTGCATTCCATACACTGGTCAACATGGTTTACAAATTCGCACACAACCCTACAGGTACTCTCATCTGCTTACCCACATACACTGCGACTCACGATATTACTTGTATGAGATATTTATGCCGTACGTGTTCAAAATGAGCATTGCTATTCATCCCCGAGCCAACGGCGCGAAGCGCCGTTCCGGGCGTAAGCCCGGGGCCAGGGTTACTAATTTCGTATTAGCGGAGTTGAAAGTCGTTGCTCGTGATAGGTAGTAAAAGTGGTATGTCCTCACTGATCTCAATAATATGGCGGACTATCATGAATGGCTAACACTGATTGGCCAGATTTAAAATTTATTGTTGATTGATTAATCACGAATTCAACTGACAGCAAATATCTAAATTTGCTTTTCGCAGTACAATATTTTGTATTTTGCAAAAAGATTTGGCAACTTTAACAACCAACGAAGGGTGGTCATTGACTCTTGAAGAGAGATTAATTCTGGGAAAATACAGAGAAGCGCCAAGAATCGACTACGGCGTGAAACACAAGGCAAGTTTGTTGATAATGCGTATTTACACTTGTGTTTTGATGCTTTATAAAGGCCGGCGTAGTCGTACTCCTCCAGTTTATTCACTGCTTATTGTTTAAATTCCAGAGTAAGTTTATGTTTTGTAAATGCAAGACTGTCTTCTTATTACTGTATTTCAAAATATTGACGAACTTTACATGTAAAAGAATATGAGCGAAGATACAAAATTGGCTTGAAACGGTTTTGTTTCAAACTCAAAGTTTATGTACATAAAAATTTAGTTTCATAAATATTTCAAAACGTCTAATATATGTAATTAGTAGGTCGTATTTTATACCAAATTTGAGCTTACGTTAGGCGTAATAACATACCGATGACAAATGTTGTGCCATTTTAAAAAATTGTCAATAAAACAAGGATTAAAAACCCAATATTTTGTCATTTTGAAAAATTAATATAAATAACAATTGCCGTGTTGCTATGACAACAACCAATTGCAGTACTTCATGTAATTCCGACAATATAGTTGCATGCTCTTAGTTAGTGGCGAGGGTTTGCTGCATGCATGTATTTCTAGTTAATACTTACGAACATCAAAACAAAGTTGTGAGAAGATCTTTACCATGTTGATATTTGATGTAGTCACATGACTGAAAAAATATGGCGTTGTTCCATATTTCAGGCGGACCACGCTATTATCCCTGAGCCAACGGCGCGAAGCGCCGTTCCGGGCGTAAGCCCGGAGCGAGGGTTACTAATTTCGTATTAGCGGAGTTGAAAGTCGTTGCTCGTGATAGGTAGTAAAAGTGGTATGTCCTCACTGATCTCAGCAACGGCGGACTATCATGAATGGCTAACACTGATTGGCCAGATTTGAAAATTTATTGTTGATTGATTAATCACGAATTCAACTAACAGAAAATATCTAAATTTGCTTTTTGCACTATAATATTTTGTATTTTTGCAAAAAGATTTGGCAACTTTCACAACCAACGAAGGGTGGTCATTGACTCTTGAAGAGAGATTTATTCTGGGAAAATACAGAGAAGCGCCAAGAATTGACTACGGCGTGAAACACAAGGCAAGTTTCTTGATAATGCGTATTTATACTTGTGTTTTAATGTTTTATAAAGGCCGGCGTAGCCGTACTCCTCCAGTCTATTCACTGTTTATTGTTTAAATTCCAGAGTAAGTTTATGTTTTGTGAATGCCAGACTGTCTTCTTATTACTGTATTTCAAAATATTGACGAACTTTACATGTAAAAGAATATGAGTGAAGATACAAAATTGGCTTGAAACGGTTTTGTTTCAAACTCAAAGTTTATGTACATAAAAATTTAGTTTCATAAATATTTCAAAACGTCTAATATATGTAATTAGTAGGTCGTATTTTATACCAAATTTAAGCTTACATTAGGCGTAATAACATACCGATGACAAATGTTGTGCCATTTTAAAAAATTGTGAATAAAACAAGGATTAAAAACCCAATATTTTGTCATTTTGAAAAATTAATATAAATAACAATTGCCGTGTTGCTATGACAACAACCTATAGAAGTACTTCATGTAATTCCGAAAATATAGCTGCATGCTCTTAGTTAGTGGCGAGGGGTTGCTGCATGCATGTATTTCTAGTTTTAAAAATATGATAACACGACAGGACGTCGTTTTTAACTTAATTGGAAGTGGAAACGACATTCTTTAACCAAAAACAGCATAGGTAACAGCAAGAGAATGTTTTAGCTAGAAAATAATGATGTCATAGTTGAAGGATTTTTCAAAGATTACGTGGAACGGTGGAAAAGAGGGATTCTGGACTTCTAAAATGGATAAGAATGGGAGGTATTAGGCGTTTGAAGGAGAACTGTTCGTAAATTATCATGATCAACGTCTATCAACATTTTGAGAAAGTTTGCTTCGCCATATTTCTTCAAAACTAGCAATGATGGATTCCTGGTAAGCAATAATAATTCTAAAAGTACCTCCACTGGTGCCGTGGAATAAATGTTTGGCACTGGATTGAGGCAAAAAAATGCTTGAGAGCACAACAAGTCGAGACCGACAAGACAGACAAGTCGAGATCAACATGATAATTCCCTAATGCTGGAAAAGGAACTTCTGATGAAAGGTTTTAGGTACCTGCCAAAGAAGTGGTAGAACGATCATTTAGATCCGTGTTATTAGCAACCAACATGTCTTCATATGTGCTCAAATGTGCAAAAGGGATCTCTGATCCCTATTTCCGCTGTTAACAGCAGAACTCGTTTACTTTAGAACTTTTTTGTTGACTCCTTAGCCTCGCTGGTCACATACCATCATTTAATATCAATAATCTAACCCATGCATGCATTTTCCAAGCTTTATCATGCTGATTTCGTCTGCCCGTCAAAAGGACAAACTTCTGTTGTGCTCTCAAGCATATTTTTGCCTCAATCCAGTGCCAAACGTTTATTCCACGACACCAGTGGAGGTACTTTTAGAATTATTATTGCTTACCAGGAATCCATCTTTGCTAGTTTTGAAGATATATGGCAAAGCAAACTTTCTCAAAATGTTGATAGACGTTGATCATGATAATTTTCGAACAGTTCTCCTTCAAACGCCTAATACCTCCACTCTTATCCATTTTAGAAATCCAGAATCCCTCATTTCCACCGTTCCACGTAATCTTTGAAAAATTCTTCAATTATGACACCAAGTTCGTTTATTTTCTAGCTAAAACATTCTCTTGTTGTTACCTATGCTGTTTTTGGTTAAAGAATGTCGTTTCCACTTCCAATTAAGTTAAAAACGATGTCTTATCGTGTTATCATATTTTTAAAACTAATAGCGTGGTCCACCTGAAATATAGAACAGCGCCATATTTTCTCAGTCATGTGACTAACATCAAATATCAACATCGTAAAGATCTCCTCACAACTTTGTTTTGATGTTCGTAAGCTTTAATGAATGGCAATGCTCATTTTGAATACGTACGGCCTAAATATCTCATACAAGTAATATCGTGAGTCGCACTGTATATTTATTCGCTTTGTCTTCTGTCTTACGTGCAGACTGTCTGACTTTTTCCATTTAAGGGCCAAATTCCTTTTGCAGTGAGATCGCATGTTGTGTATAAATATAAGTGTCATTGCTGTGGCGCATTGTATGTTGGTCAAATACGCCAACATATACACACACGAATCTGAGAACATATGGGAGTTTTCAGTATTTCCAAATTAAAATCTATCCTTAATAATAATATTTCCTATATGTTGCGATGATGTTGCGATGTAGCGACGAAACGTTAGCAAATTCAATTTAATATAAACTTGAATTGTTTGACATGTATGCATTTAGAATTACTTGCATTACGCCATTAATATTCATATTCAGAATACGTTTTCCACCTGGTATTTCAATTGCCACTAAGTATAAAAGGCAGTTTTCTCCGAGCCAACGGCGCGAAACGCGGTTCCAGGCATAAGCCCGGGGCGAGGGTTACTAATTTCGTATTATCTCAGCAATATGGCAGACTATCATGAATGGCTAACACTGATTGGCCAGATTTAAAATTTATTGTTGATTGGTAATCACGAATTCAACTGACAGCAAATATCTAAATTTGCTTTTTGCTCTACACTACTTTGTATTTTTGCAAAAAGATTTGGCAACTTTCACAACCAACGAAGGGTGGTCATTTATGATCTCAAGAATATGGCGGAATATCAGGAGTAGCAAACACTTAAGGCATCCAAAAAGGCGAGAACTGAGACGAAAACGACTGCGACAAGAGTCTTGAAGAGAGATTAATTCTGGGAAAATACGGAGAAGCGCCAAGAATTGACTACGGCGTGAAACACGAGGCAAGTTTGTTAATAATGCGTATTTATACTTGTGTTTTAATGCTTTATAAAGGCCGGCGTAGCCGTACTCCTCCAGTCTATTCACTGTTTAAATTCCAGAGTAAGTTTAAGTTTTGTAAATGCAAGACTGTCTTCTTATTACTGTATTTCAAAATATTGACGGACTGAATATGAGCGAAGACACAAAATTGGCTTGAAACGGTTTTATTCAAACTCAAAGTTTATGTAGATAAAAATTTAGTTTCATAAATATCTCAAAACGTCTAATATATGTAATTAATAGGTCGTATTTTATACCAAATTTAAGCTTACATTAGGCGTAATAACATACCGATCACAAATTAATGTTGCGCCATTTTAAAAAATTGTCAATAAAACAAGGATTAAAAACTCAATATTTTATAATTTTGAAAAAACATACAGAAAAAATAACAATTGTCGTGTTGTTATGACACCAACCCATAGAAGTACTTCATGTAATTCCGAAAATATAGTTGCGTGCTCTTAGAAGCAAGGGGTTGCTGCATGCATGTATTTCTAGTTTACGAATTAATATTGAATAAGTCTCCTGAAAGCTGGAAAAGATTATAATTGTTTTAAATTGCTAAAATAACAAAAACTCTGCTCAATTTTGAGGTCAACAAGCGTTTGTCTCGCCCAAAATGTTTAATAATATTTTTTAAGAATTTGAAACTTTTGGCAAAATTTTTTTGGAACATA
This sequence comes from Muricea muricata, assembly GCA_963855995.1. NCBI lineage: Eukaryota > Metazoa > Cnidaria > Anthozoa > Malacalcyonacea > Plexauridae > Muricea > Muricea muricata. Next base: position 17,325,063 of record OY979716.1, read on the forward strand.
ATTTTAAATAATGATAAGTAGTGTTTTATGCGGTATTAGCTGAAGTTTCTACATTGCTAACTGACTAATGAGTATATTTTATTAAAATATAACTGCACTGGGAAGTTTTTTTGGTAGCAGCTATTGTCTATAGTTATAATAAACCAGTTATTCTACTCACTGTCGTCGTATATTAGCGATAGCTATCAGCTCATATACGACTCGAGTTCGTAGAATAACTGTTAAATAGATAGCGAGTAGAGTAGCCAATCAAATTTCAGCATCATTAGTATGCTAGTATGATTCTACTAATAACTGATATTCTATTTTGTACGAACTGTATAGGTTTTAGGCTTGATACAACCATCCTGAAAAATATAGCCGTTTCTGATTGGTTTGACTGCGTTGTGGAATGCGCTACTGAGCCCTGTTGTAGATCAATTAACTACAATAACAAAGAGCCGTTAAATTTGAAGAATGAAGCTAATTGTGAAATGTTACATAACGTTGTGTACAACACATCTCAGAAATTTTTGAAAAAAAACTCCTCGTATGATCATGTCTTTTTAATGAATCCACAAAAGGTAAGTCTATTGTTAGTACTAGGGTATATACAATTAGTAATTTCTTATTCGTTAAGTAGTGAAAATAATTTACGCTTTATAATAAATGGGTGAAATCGAAACTAGAATAGAATTCTAATCAGCAAAAATTCTTTTTAGAGAATATCTTGCTTCAAAAATAGCAAATAGTGTCTTATAGTTTTAACTTTTAAAATATAATTAATGGTTTACACGACACATTATAGCATAGCAATTTCAAAGTATACACGTCCTTAGCTTGGTGCTGTGCATGTAGATAAAATATGTGTCTATACTGAAAATTTTCCCGCCACTTTTTGCTCATAAACAAAAGAATGCAATAGAATGCTGTTATTTGCCATGCGTAAGAGCAGAAAATTACCTTGCAACGATGAGAAGTCATTTTCCCGTTTTTAGCACATATTTGCGTTAAAATATAGCTAAAGGTTTTGTAGAGAACGCTGTAACGAATACACTTTTAATAGGAACGATTTAAAAGTCAAACCAAATATGGACGTGCGAAATAAAAGTTAATACATTTCTCTGGTTATAAGACCATTCCTATAGCGCTCTACATATATATCTGGAGATGGCGTTTTTGAATAAGCGCCGAAGGCACAAAAATGGCGGAGCAAGCTACCATTGATGTGTATTAAGACTGCATGGATAGTGCATCCTAATGAAAAGACCAAATAAAAATTTAAGCCGGAAAAACGTCATGTATTGAGATGGGCGGCCATGTTAAATGGGCCCACTCATGGACGTAGTTTCTGTGAAAAAATTATTTTAGGCAGCTTTTGCCTGAAGACGAAAAAATTTTTCTTTTAAAGTGAAATCTTTCATCTGGTAAAAGAAATATATAGCATTTGCTGCTCAGGCGGGGCCATCCAAATTGGCCGCATGTCTTGAAAATGTGACGTACTTCCGACTTCAAAAACCCAATAGATGTGTTATCACGCTTTAATACATATCAGCTAGTGCAAGCCATTTATTCGCATGAAGTTCTTATTGATCTTAGCGAAACGTGAACTCGCGTCAAAACGCGCACCCACCTAGCTGATTCTATCGAGGACATCACGAATACAGACTTAACGGCATAATGGCATATAGTAATAATGTCGTTCAAATTCGAACGCTGCATGTTGCGACGCACATCTCTGGTTTGGTACAAGCTATTTACAAAGGAAAACACCATGTTAAACCGCACTAGAACATCTTTCAATCCAGGTTATAACTTAAAAGTTTACTATGCCTATAAAGCGAGTATTTTCTCTTCAAACACAGCAAACTTCGCAGTTTTCAAGTTAATAAGTATGCAAACTTAAACGGTTTACCAAAAAACGTAATCGGACTTCGAGTGCTCTGACGCGTGCAATATTTAATCTACAGAAATCATTCTTTAATAACAGGTCAAAAGACCAGTGACGGATCTAGCGTGAGTCAAAATAAATTACCACAGCTCATTCTAGGATATATTTACATTTTAAAATACTTTCAAAGCAGCTTCATTGGTTAGATTTTATTCTTTTGAGATTCATAACCTATGACTTTGTTATAAAGTTATTTTGAATTTAAGATTGAGCTACTATAATTTATTTTGACTTACCCTGGATCCGCCACTGTTTTGAAAAGACAAGGCATTTAACTTTCCAATGCCGCTATTTTTGTGAAGTTTGAAAATAAAATGAGGAAATGCGAATCAAATGAAAATAACCGGTTAAAGTCACACATTTTCACTTCGTTGGCTTATAGCATATTTTTTCTTTAACAAATCTGCTGCTTTAGAGCGAAAAATATTCAATATTGAAGAAGCTAGAGAAAATTCTTCGCCGTTTAAGACCAGGAAATTTCTATCAATTCCTGACTTTTTATAAACATATGCAAATAAACTTTTACTTAGTCGAAGTAAATGGAATTTTTAGCGAAATAGTTGTACATGTGGTCATGGATACAATATCCAGATTCCGTTGTGATATGCCCAGAATAAATTGCTTAAAATTTTCAAGATATTCGAGAGTGGATTTTGAATATAATATACTGAATAAATTTCCAAGACAAAACGTGAATGAATGTCTGATTCAGATACCATCGCTTGCACACTATATTTACAGCTGCATGATTCGTGTATCGTTCGAAACCTCGAAAGGTAGGAGCATTACATGACATTAATACTGAGCCAGAGATATGTTTGAAACGACAATATATATATAGTTCAAATTCGAACGATATTGCTATTTCTGAAAACAGGAGGGAGTCAAGCTTTAAAATTGCAGTCGTTTGGTCGGTGGTAAATCACCAGAATATAAGTCGATTGTGATGTTAAAATAAGTCGATTTTGACGCAGACGCAAGTTTGTGCCTTCACGTTTTGACTGACAAATGTATACAAGCGTATTCGTCAGATATATACATAGAGCCAAGTTGTCATGCTTCGTTCTTTATAAATTTTGGTGAGCGGTTTACTAAAGTTCGTGGTATTGTTAAGAGCTCAACATCGAGATTTAGTGAAACATGGTCCAATTACCAATTATCTGCACCCCATTCACGCTGGTCATTTTCACTTCGTTTTGTCAGGTGCGTGGGATCAAGTGTATTTTGTGGCCAAAAAAGAAACTTTTATATAGTGAGCACATAATAACATAGAGTGAGGCTACTTCGTTCTTATTGCACCTCTCTTGATGCATTCACTGATTTGTTCTTTTCATATCAGTGAACATATTAGAACAAGGCAACCTCACCCTATGTTATTATAAATGCTCACCCCATTTCATAGTCTGTTCAAAATTTTTGTGCGTTTTCTGCTGACAATAGTAAGTCGCAAAAAAACGAGGCATCTTCTGCATAAGTAAAAAAGAAGCACAATTTCGTTCTTCGCGTTATGATATACAGAGCGAATAACTAACATCGTGTAAAGTACGTTTAAAAAAATCTGTAATATCAGACTGTTAAAGGGAAATGGCAACAAACTTTTTTATCGTCTCATTTGGTAGAGACTCCAAAACAATATATAGAAGTCTATTACAGAATTTTTATATCTGCCTTATTTGGTGAGATATTTTGACTTGAAATCCTTAGTTGTCCGCCATCTTGGATATTTGTGGATATGCACGATACGTCACAACTGGGATCACGCGATTTTTTTTTCTTACGACACAATGGTTAATATGCTCTCATAACCGCATGTACAGCAAGTGTTTCGGATTTCAGCACGGACTGAGAAGATTTCAAACAAGATTTGATTGTTGGTAGGTATTTAGGAGGATTTTCGACAGGCTTATCCCTGTTGTGACGTCACCAAAACATTGTTAATGAGGTGAAAAATTAATCCTAGATGGCGGACAGTTTGTTGATTTAGGTGAAAATATCTCCCGAAGTAAAACAGATACAAAAATTTTGCAATAGATTTCTATTTATTGTTTTAGAGTTTCTTTCAAATGAGACAATTAAATTTTTCGTTGCCATATCCCTTTAAAATGCTGTTTTGTGACATGCAATATTCGATTTTTTTACGTATTTATTTGTTGTAAACGTGTTATATAGGAGGATTTCTATAAACGAGATTAAATTTGGCGCATGCCGTCTTTATTTGTGAGCATTACTATATTGGGCCACCTTAATCAATTTTTTTATAAAAATCGTGGTATATAGAGATTACAACCGTTTCAGAACTAACTATATAAGTATAATTTGTCAGCAAAACTAAAAAATAACTGAATGTTTGACAATTCATGAATCTTGTAAAGTCTAGTCTTCATTTAGTCACGAATGCCCTAAATGACTGATGCAGTAGAGTACAAATTATTCGCCGACCTATAAAATATAATTACGACCATTTTAAATATGGCTACAAAAGAAAAGGTGGATCTACCAGACTACATCACATCGTCTGGAATGACTTTGCTACGATCGTTAAGAAATAGATACTAAGATTAAGAAATCGCGATTTAGGTCAGTTATAAAACAGAATGTTCTATAATTAAATGTCATTTCGAATACAAAGTTTAAGATTTTTGAAACCTTTTTTCTGGATTTTAGAGAAAATTAAACAACTTTTCACTAATTCTAGAAATTCTTTACATCTACAGGAATACAATGAAACCTGTCTAGCAAAAATTTTGGAGCAAAACATCACAGGTAATTTATATTAGTAATAATGAAATTAGTATTTATATTGTTATTGATAATATATCATGTGTAATTAGAAAACTTTTAACGTTGTATAAATCTAGTGTGCAGGGACTTAAAGCCTGAAGACGGCAATGATGACCACATAAACATAAATATAAATTATGATCAATAAAAACTCTATCAATGAATTCAAGTGTCAACTGTGGGTGTAGCCTCCCACGCACGTGCGATCCGAAAGAATCGTCAAAGCTGAATATTTTTTGTCCAGTCGACAGAAATACCTCTCATGTAGCCACTTGACACGAAACCATGAACGGTTATCTAGCCATTGAAATTTGTCAGCATAGCGCATACATCTCATGAATTGTCAAACCTTTATTAGTTATCCATGGTGTTAAACCAACAGTTCTGAACAAAATAGTTTCATATGACTTCCTACGTAATCGACACCAAAGATTGAAGATTGGCTCCCATTGTTATCCTGACTTTCTTCACAGTGGCGGAGCAAGGGGGGATGGGACTAAAATATTGAAATAAAATAACGAACGGAAAATTGCACGGAGATGTGACGTGTAAAACATGCCTAATACTCTTGCATCCTATTTCGGTATTTTAATCGAGTACTTTAGTTAATTCGTTACTTTACTATTTAATTCACTAAGTTGTGAATTTGGCATCCGAAGTTCGCAATATTCTAAATTTGGTGATGTATTTAGATATAATCAAAACAAACATGGCAGTTTCAAAAGTGATCTGAAATCGACTGTAATTTTGTTTCAGCTCAATGTAGCGTAAAGACAACAGATGAAAAATGCTGTGTATTTCCTTTCATCTATTCGGGTATATCGTATTCCGAGTGTACGAATGTTGATGCATTTTGGAGTTCCTACTGGTGTTCAACAACCCAAAATTATGACGTGGAGAAGCAGTCGGGACATTGTAAAAGACGTAATATCCTTTTATTGTTAACATGCAGAACCTTGGGCATGTCTTACAGCTTCGTCGCATTTCAGTCACGTCAATTTCAACTCAAACAATATATAATGAGATAGTTAACCTCGTTATCTATTGTTTGAACTACGTTCGATGCGACTGGAATGTAACGTATAAAACAAGCTTTGTCACCGAAGTTAAATTGCGATTTTATATTTTTAGCTAAATGTGCCGTAAAAACAACACATGGGAAGTGTTGTGTTTTTCCTTTCATCTACAAGGGCAAAGCATATTCTGCATGCACATTGGATGACTCTTATACTTCACGCTACTGGTGTTCAACGACTGAAAATTTGGACTTGGAGAAAGATCAGTGGTGGTATTGTCAAGTAAGATCTATTTTATACAGGACCTTTCTTTAAAATACAACGCTTTATAGAAATCAATGAGTCATTTTGAATAGGATTTTTTTTCTTTTTCAGACTGAAGGCCCGTAGCATCAACAACGTAGAAGGAAAAAACTATGATGTTACATTAGACTAGCACGACTGAGTAGCATATTAATTAACTAGCATCAGTAACACAATAAATTAGTATTATAATCTAGTAGATATAGCAAAGGCTCTGCACGGCACGGCATTATGTATGTATTGCTTTCTACAAAGGCAAAGAAGCATTTTAGACTTTTTCATTCTGTAAGGTATTGCAATTGCTTGTTTGAAATAGCCGTGTCCAATCATGTTATTGAGCACGCGTTTCAACCAATGATAAAGCTTCTTTCATAACATGTATGTTATAAACAAGCATTTGGGGATCCGAACAGATTTTGGTGCTCAGCCACCGACAATTACGACGAAAACAAAGAATGGGGATATTGTTAGGCAAGATTTTTAGCAAGACTCAAAACTTTTTTTCTACTTTTGCAACTGTAATTAAGTAACATATATTTTTTTCCGTTTTAGCAGCAACGCCAATTAACAGATGGGCCAGCCATGTGTACATTTTCAGTTAAACCTTTACCAGTAATGATAGAAAATTATATTTTCTCTTCGGGAACTGGGTTATTTACACTAGCAATATGTTTCCAACGGCGCAAGTTGTAAAAACGGACTGCTCTTGAACTGAATAGACTAGAATAGGTATTGCATGCCCACTGGACTTTCAATGAAAATGGTCATGAACCTAGTGCAGGTAAACAGCAGTTTGTAAGAGAATTGCGGGCGGTCCACAAAGCGCGAACCTTTCGGAATTGAACTAAGTTAAAATGCTGGTTCCCGTAAAAATGTTAATGTCAGTTCTAAGACGTTGATAATGAAAGTGAGCGATATCGGGATCCGACAGACGGCCTACGCGAAGAGTTAGGAATTTTGTCCTTTTTAGGCACGAGATATTATACCTTCTTCTTTGACCGGCTGTGTGAGCTTTTGCTGTATTTTCTTTAGATGCCTCATTCACCAAAAATTCTCTTTCCTGACCAAGAAAGCTCTTATCCAAATTTTAGGATAAGAGTTTATTTATATAATAACTATACAGTGAAACACGCAATTTGTTTGGTCAATACCCGTGCAGGATGAGGTAATCCTGAAAAGGACATTTAAAAGTTGACGTCTTTTCGTATTCACGAGATTGAAAAGGCCATTACGTAATTTAAAGTACCAACAAGAACATTTCTACTGAAAGCAAAGTCAAATACTAAAGCACAAAGTACAGAAACTATAATAATTTTTGTTGTCAAACGTTTATGATGTTTTGTATACTCGTCTTCTTGTTTATTTTTGTTATCAATTTAGCATGAGAAACACGAATTTTTGCATCTGCATATTTTTGTTTTAGTTTGTGCTGTAGCAATGAAAATACAATCGTTCTAATAAGTGAGCATGGATCTCGTTGCACGCTATCCTGCACGCAAAACCTTTCGGCAATCCTTTAATCATTCTTGGGTAAGAAAGGGGACTATCCTTGCTCGAAACCATCAAAGAGAGGATGTACTGACCTGTGTGTATCGACTTTCTAAACATATCAATACCGAAGTTGGAATTTTGATAACATAAAGCACTGAAAGAAAATTATTCACTATGAACTGCAGATTCTTAGAATTAACATGCACGATGAGAGTGTCATCTGCATAATGGCACTCATGTGTTATAATTTCATGCAGTCTTTATATATCATATCATCTGCAATAGCTTTTTCAAATTCAGGTAATACTAGTGGTATGTTCGCTAAGACCTCAGCTAAGCCAGAAAAACCCAGAAAAACACAATTGGTTTCCTCACAGAAAATGTTTTAGTGGAAAAGTTGCATTTTGAAGAGTGGTATTGAAAAACACGTTTCGTAAACACGTTTAATATTATATGACGGGAAACGTATATATAGTCCAGCCGATTGGTGTAAAATGATAAAGCAATTGTGCATTTTATGATACAAGCACACAACTTGCCATGATTATAGAGCTTGTTCAAGAAAAGCATTTTTGCGATAGGGCCATAACAGGTTTTTTCGCAGACGCCACAAAATCGAGTTTTCTTACTAATGATATATTCAATTATACTATTTCTTTGAAGTACGGGTTTTGAACCTGTTTTCGAGTTACAGGAGGTGGAAGACGCTAAAAAACTGCCCTTTGGATTATTTTGCGGAATTTTTCACCTGTTTGAGCGCAAATATCTCATTGCAGACAAACAAAATAGCAAAAATGGCTTAATTGTCTTATATATGTACTTTTTCGCGAACTTTCTATTCATGTTAGTAGCTTTTACTAAAATTGATCTACAAATTTCACTTTTTCATCACGTATAGTAAATTAATAGATAAAGGTGAGAGAAACTTGATTTCTTGACAAGCAGATGTAAACCTGCAATGGCCCTATAGCTAAATCACGCACTCGCGACTTGTTCTAACTGTATGGCAAGTTTTATGCTTCTATCATCAAGTGCACATTGTTTTCACTTATCTGCACGACTAATAGTCATCATCGTAAATGTTTTGAGAAATGGTTACTAAAACCATTTTCCAAAACCTTTTTGATGCTGGCTATCGCTTTATTTCTTTTTATCTAAACTCACTTTTCGTTGATATGGCGTTAAAAAGAACCATCGAGATTACCTTTTAGATAAAAAAAAACACAGTATAGAGAATAAACAGTTGAGCCATTACGCAATGCAACATGCCCCCTATTTTTATGCAATTGACTGGCCAGAATAGTGGCGGAACAGTCAGTTCAACGTTTCAAGATTGACCGGAAAGTCAATTGTGCGGCCAGAATCTGCATAATAAACATGCGTCAGGTGCGTGGGGAGGGGACACAAACTTTAAAGGTTTCGACTCGAGTGCATGTCCCTTCTGTCAACTTCTATTCTGTGATGAAAACTTGTAATGAAATATACAGTGCAATCTCTACACAGCTGGTCAAATTGTTTGGATTGAAAGCTCCTATTTATAAAGAAATCGTAGTGTTCCCTTAAGTAAAATACTTAAATAACGTGCGTAATGTTGTGATACATCATCTGTTCATGTTTCTTTGTATATAGTTATAGTTATGTATTATAAATTGTCGAACTTAAATAGAAGAGTATCCAAAAGGTTAAAAAACATTCTAACGATATTGTGAGTGTAAAGCAGTACAATAATGTAACAGTACAGTAGTGTAACAGTATAACAGTAGCTTCATCAGACGTATTGTCATTGAAGCACAGTTTAAAACAGCGCAAAACCAGCTGTTGAAACAAGGTTTACAAAGAAAGCACTGCAAGGCAGACATATGTTATAACAAGCAAAAGCAAAGAAAAGTACGGCCACAACTAGAAAAAAAAACATTGTTTAGCAAATGCAGCTTGACGATGAAATTTTAGTATATTAGTGTTGACAACAGCTAAACATTTACAAAATCGCAAATAAAGTTTGTCATGTAAGAAATACATTTCAGCCATCATGGTTTTATTGAAACGGGCCATAAAATAAATAATCGTGATTATTTTACTTTTTCATTGTTGTAATGACTGTTAAACACGAGTTGCACAGACCCCACCCCGTCTATTATCATTTTCTACTACGGACCTTCTAGCCGGACAATAACACATTTTTTTCTTCCCGTCCGAATTCATATTTTAGCGTTTTCTGCGATATGATTGGCTCTAACAGCGGTGCGTATTTGGCCGTAAGGACCGCAAGAGATTTAAAGACGAGGAGTAAAGCCTTGTTAATATTTTAACATTAAGGGCAGTTATTAATAAGTAATCCGACCAAAATGCAAGAATATAAGCAAAATATACGAAATAAACATCGCAAAACAGCCGTGTTAAGAATGCAAACGCTCGCTAAAATGCACATTTTATCATAAGGCACCCAGAAATCAGTGATTTTTGTCTTAAATAAATCAATCTTGTACATAACATTCTTTTTACAGCTGCCAGAAACTTTTCAAATCGTTATTTCTAGTATTCTGTCGCACACGTCGCCCGAGATTATCCGACTAAAGCGCGACAAAAATTGGAAATAACAATTTGGCAAGTTTCTGGCAGCTCCAGCAACAACATTTTAAATATTTTAAAATAAGTTGACGTCTCGGCACGACTATAGTCATCGTGCATTTTGCCTGCAATCTAGTCAAAACGTCGATTCATCAAAACATTTAAAATGTTGTTCGGAGTTACTGTTCTTCTGTATTTTATGTGTGATTACCGTCACTTTAAGTAGGACACATGATGTTGAAATTAAGTTATCGGTTTAATTAAACACAGCACAAGTTCCAGACATCAAGTTCTAGACTCACATAATGCACAACAACTATAACACCACAACTTTAAGATGCATCAACTTAGTTAAACACTCTACAAGAAACTCTCTTCCATTTATCTCAAAAGAATATGGAAAACGACAATGGCGCTATATCCATGCATTTTCTACAGACATTTTTCTGTTATCCGAGCTTGCTTACATACATTGCACTTCACATCAAAGACCGCTGCCCATACGAAATGACAATTACATTTTACATTCTCAACCACCACGGTTGTCTGAAAAAGTCGTCCACAACACATTGTTGCGCAGTTATCGTAACCACTGGAGATACTGTTACACACGCGGCCATACGTACCCGCGATTCCCATGGAATGATTTGGTTCACAGAAGTTTTCAGATTTTTAAAAATAAACGAGTTTACCTTGTAGTTTTTCATCAGCTTCGATTGTTTTGCGTGAAATTCTTGCTTTCCTATACAATCGTCTAGAGGTTTTATTCCATTGTGAACGGATTGGGCTTTGGTAAAGTTTCCAAATCTCGTCTCTAACTTTTTCAATGTCGGGGACAATCCTTCTGCAAATTTTGTAGCTGCAACCTGTCAGATAAGAATGACAGTCGCATTTACGCTGTACGTTCTCCCGCACGATTTATGAAACAGAAAATGCACAAATTAGGCGTTACGTGCTGCACAAAGATGATTCTGAAATAAGGTCGTATTCACATTTTGCTTGCTCAAACTCTCAATAAGACCATTTTTAATACAAGATTGCCGCTATCTGGCAAATCTAAGTATGAGAAGACGATTTGCAACAACTGCAGCAAACATACACACATAGAAAGATTATAGACATTATAGAGCACCTAAGTACTATCGATCAACCTATCCTCACAGCTTTAAACATATTATGTGGTTCTTATTATGTATTTTCTAGAGGTAATGCTGTGGGAAGGAGTCAGAAGAAGAAAACACAAAGTTTTGCTCCTTCCTATATTGCACCACCCCAGTTAAAATATGAAAATCCGTATATGACCCATTTCCCGCTTGGAGACAGGTCTGAGACGAGAAGATTTTGTTCCAGTTGCCTTTGTAAGTGGAAGTTCATGATATGTGATTTTCGACCCAGTTACAAGTGGTTGTCTTGCTAAAATCTTAAACATATTCCTATTTTTTATTATAATTTTGTTGCGGAATATATATCTCATGGAGTGAGATGTAAGAAGAAAATGGTTTCTTAGCAAAAAATAGGCAACTCCCAGCCTTTATTTTACCTCTCTGGGTATCCTATGAATATGGAAAATATACCAATTCATCACTATTCAAGAATACTACTTCTTATACAGACTAATACTACCATGAATTTCGGGAAATGAATGTTTGTAGCTCCAATGGACGAATCTGTTTCGGATTTTAAATAGTGAACATATTTGAGCAAAATTTGTTCAAAAGGAAAAGCATTAAAGATACAGTAGAAAAGAATAATGTGCATAGACGTGAACAAATATAAGTCAATGAGTAATCCAAGTAGAATTACCGATTTCCAACTAGAATTACTAATCATTCAGATACTTCGATTAACAACATTTATTCTAATTCCATTGAGCATTACTGTGCTGTGTAAATTTGCTGTGTGATACATCCGATCATCTTCCAAATTTTCTTATAGTTAATAAGCTTTGTTGTTCAACTTTTACACCAAGTATCTACCTTTGAGACTACTCAAATTTTAATGTGGAAAATATTTTGCATGATGTCCAAATAATTGACTGGGAGGACGTCTTACCTGTGATTGATGTAAACCTAATTTTTTATTCTTTTCATGCTACTATATCTGACGTTATTGAGAAACATGATCCATTAAGGAAGCTTTCTTTGAGACAGGTTCGTCTCCTAGCTAAACCATGGATAACAACCATGGAAAACTCTAAATTATCCAATCCACATGCTATTGCAAATACTTTTAACAACTATTTCTCTACTGTTGCCTCAAACGTTGCTAATTCTATACCCATAGTTAAGACTCGTATTGTGACATTTCTAGATGCACCACTTTTTCATAGTTTTGTGCTTTTCCCAGCTTCTAATGTTGAAATTGAAGATGAAATCAACAAGCTAAACTCGTCTAACTCAGGTGGACCATTTAGTATCCCTACAAAATTATTGAAGACTCTTAGGTTTTTGTTATCTGGCCATTAGCATGTATCTCTTTAATTGCTCAATTTCATCTGGTGTTGTTCCGGATAAGTAAAAAAAGCAACGGTTATTCCCCTGTATAAAAGCGGACCAAAAGTAATTATTTAAAATTATCAACCCATTTCATTACTATTAATTTTTAATATAATAAATAACCAACTTTCGTCCATTGACTGTGTTGCAAAAAGGCGGTGCGTACCATAACATTTTCTGATTTTTTAGCACATACCTCACCTCTTTTCGAAGAACTTAATCTTTTAAAGTTTATTGATATACAATCCTGGACAAAAATCCTTGGCACACGTAGGGAAAAATCACACATTCATTAGCTTGTATTTAAAGCAACGCACATATATGCCTTCGCTGTTTTCAAAGCATGATGTTTAGACCCCCCTTCCCCCCACACAATGTTGTGGTAGCGAGTTAGCATTCGCCCAAATCATGTGCAACATTGAATGGGGGAAGGGGGGAGTCAATATCTTTAAAACATGAGGGAATAGAGAGTGTATGTCTTCATATTTGAGGTGTGCTATTATTTTTGTCCAGGATTGTCTGAATTAATATATCCATAATTATATGTATTTTTCTTCATTATTTTTACTCAGAATTTGCCAAATCATTATTACATGCTGTTCCTACTTATAGGCGGGGATTTAAGTATACGTTAGAATAATTCTAGATTAAATACAGGGTGTGCGAAAGAATTTTCTTGATTGTGATGTCATCGTTAATGTGCGGTGATGTAAGTCACGCGTTCCGTGAGTATAAAATAGGGCTAAGAGACAAATTTCAAAAGTATATAGATTTTTGAAATATTGCAATGCTCAATTATGGCTTACACGAGAAAAATATCTGAACAGCAAAAGGCCATGGCGTTGTATTATAGGAGGGAGTTACACCACTCCTATAGACAAATAGCAAAAAAATGTAACATGAGCGCATCGTCTGCAGCAAGGATTTGTAAAGGTGAACGAAAAGACAAACGTTCTGTTGGAGTAAAAAACAAGAGAGGACGGCCTAGAAAACTTGACGAAAGAAGCGCTAGGAAATTAATCAGATGCATTACTAACGCAAGGAAAACCAATCCTAACATGACAGTTAAAACACTGGTGACAGAAAGTGGTCTATCATTAGAACTGGCTGATCGACGAACATTTTCACGAAGATTAAACGAGAATGGATACGGGTTCTTTCAGGTGCGCAAAAAGGGGTTGATGAATGAAAAAGATAAAAAACTACGCAGAAAATATGCACGGCTGATGAAACATTACACGAAGAGGAATCCAAATTTTTGGAAAGATGAAGTGGCGTTTTACTTAGATGGTGTCTCTTTTGTGTATAAACATAATCCATTGAATAGTGCGAATGCACCGAATGCAAGAATTTGGAGAAAGAAATGTGAAGGGTTACTGATGACAGGAAGAGGTTCGAAGGAGTTAGCCGGCGGTAAGCGACTGCACTTGATTGTTGCCATCGCCTACGGTAAAGGTGTGGTTCTCAAAGTTCCATATGAGAAAATGAGTGGTGGTTTCTTTGAAAAATTCGTCAGGCAGAATTTTAACCTTTGTTTTGCCAAGTGTGGACCTAAAAAGAACGGTCGTCGTCTTTTTCTCATGGACAACGACCCCTCACAAACAAGTAAAGCTGCACGACAAGCAATGGAAGATATTGAAGCCGAGTTTCATAAAATTCCAGCCCGATCACCAGACTTGAATCCAATCGAAAACATTTTCCACTTGGTGAAGAAAAATCTTGAACATTAAGCAATAGCAAAGAGTATAACTTCTGAAACTTTCAAGCAGATTACTGAGCGAGTTTTGAGATCATTTGACAACCTTTCAATTGCCGTAGTTGATCGCACTATTGCAAGCCTTTCAAAGCGCGTAGAAGCTGTCTTAAAATCTAAAGGGAATCGCATTAAATACTAGAACGAACATAGACATATATATTAATTGTGGACATTGTATAGTCTTATATGAACATGCTGTCTTTCAACATTATAGTTATATGTCTGTGTTGTCGTGCATATTTATAGGTAATTGCAATTAACAAATGCTTAAGTACATTGACAGGTCAAGTCAGCATGACTCCAATGGACCAGGAACGCTATCATACTGACAATACTCCACTAAACATGCGCGAAATATTCTTAAACTATTTAGCTTTTTGCGTCTCTACGATGATTTACTTATTCGTGCGTACGATTTAACTGCGCTCATATGATTTATGATGTTATATATATCAATTTTCACACTAAACGAACAGTACTCCACAGATAATTATAGAAAGACATCGAGGAATTTTTCCTGTCTTTTACTGAAGTGTGGAGTACTGTCCAAAATAGCTCAGAACGTGGCCTGATTACCATGTTTCTACGGTAGTTTGTTAAAAATAGTAATTTTACGTACTTGGATAAGTTTATATAATGAAATATCTCAAATCTGTAGTATTTATAATCAATTTACCAATGGAGTATTGTGTGGATCTATGACGTTATGGCGTCTTAAATCTGTCATTGTAGCTAGTGTAATAGTATATCATTGTTTCAATTGTCTACCGCCAGTCGCTAACAAGATAGAATTACATTTTGTTGTCTAAAATCAACTTGGCGAAGCAATGAGCGCATGCAGTTAAGTTCTTCTGCTCCGACCGTGGAAGTTGTTTCCAGAAGTGGAAAAAGTGCCATCTAACGTTCATCATGTCTGTGTTGTCCCTGTCGATTGAACCGCCCTTTATAAGCAGTATAGGGGCATCAGAGGTGGCAAAGAAAGGAACGTCTGCTTTGAGTTCAATGTCACGTTCACAGACGTTCTTAGGGGCAGGCAAATGCACAATGTCACCTTCAAGCGCTTGGAGGAAATCTGCCCAGGCAATAATCTTTGGATTCCATCTGAAATCGTTCAGGAGGATGATCTCTGCATCGTCCACTCCCATCCACGCAAATGAGCCTGTTGCAGGATTGCAAAAGGCATTATAAACTTCCTTTAAGGGCGATAAAATAAATGTTTTACCAGTGTTCGCGGGGCCATGGATATAAATGTTTTGATACTTTCCCCTCCCTTTTTCTAACGCCGTGTAAATAGCTGTGGCAAACGTTGTGAGCAATATGCCATGCCCTTCCAAAAGCCTCACTGCTGAAAGATACCATTCCCCTTGGCATCCTTGTGTACAGGTTCCTTGATAAGCACTTCGCAAGATTTGAACGCGAGACTTTTTTGATCGAGCAAGTCTCTCCTCTGCTTCAGAAAATTCCTTGGCTAAGGATAGCGCTTCAGAAACAGCCTTCTGCCCCCTGTTAGCGACGAAATTAGCCAATGCCACGTTGCCCTCTCGGCTCTGTGTAACTGCTAACGCGACCAGTTCAAGTCTGCTTTCGATTTTTCTGGACTGAATTATTTGCGTCACATCATACACACTAAGCCTCTCGACTCCCTTTCTTCCTTTTTTTGCTTTCTTTCCCTCGCTGGCGTTCTTCCTCTTACTTGAAATTGCCTTCTCGGTACGGGGAGGATCGTTTGAGATGTCTGGATGCTCAGACGACAACAACGGCTCGGCATCTTCCTTCGTTACGTACTTGTATGCACTGTAGTACGTATTATGGTTGGCGCTGAAATTTACTTGGATGCCGTAAACTTCATCCAAGAAATTGCGCACACTTAGCCATCGTCCCCGTTTCTTTAATTTAATGGCCACGTGAAAGTGAATATCACTTGATTCAAGGCTTTCAGGGCTGCCAGGATTTTTATGTTTTTCAACTGCCACTACCCAATGACTTATCTCTATGCCAAACTTTTCCCAGCCATTTAGTACGGCTTCTGCAAAGCGCTTTTTAGAAGGCATTTTAGTGATATCCACTCTGCTATAAGTTAACAAATAGACAATTCTCTGCTGTCGCGTACCCAACATATCCATACTGTTTGTGTAACTATGTAAGTGTGTTGAAACAATCAACTTAAACCGTTTGAAAATAGCTTGTCAAAGATTTCAATTTAAATAACTGCGCACGCATCAGTAATTCAACTTATTTAGTGATATCACATTAGCGCGTGTTAAGTGTACTCGATTAGTCATATCATCATAATTGTTTTAATGTATCAGGTTCCGCGCATCTAACATTCTCGCTCATGGTTTAAACTCACAAGGCTGTATAATATACTGAAAGACGTTTACAAACAACTGCAGAACTTTTGGACTTGTAATTTTAATTATAATATTGAAAACCATTATTCAGACAATCCTGGACAAAAATCCTTGGCACACGTAGGGAAAAATCACACATTCATTAGCTTGTATTTAAAGCAACGCACATATATGCCTTCGCTGTTTTCAAAGCATGATGTTTAGACCCCCCTTCCCCCCACACAATGTTGTGGTAGCGAGTTAGCATTCGCCCAAATCATGTGCAACATTGAATGGGGGAAGGGGGGAGTCAATATCTTTAAAACATGAGGGAATAGAGAGTGTATGTCTTCATATTTGAGGTGTGCTATTATTTTTGTCCAGGATTGTAGTTGACCTTCATGTCGCCCTATTCATGCTTTAGAAAAGCAGAGGAACATAGCGCGATGCAATTTTCAAGGATATTTTAATTTAGTTTGTAACAAACATGTTTACGATACCCGTGTTGCATCTTTTCATGCACCATGATCTTTTCATGCTCTTTAATAATTATTGCAGATGGCCTTCACTCTTGTTTTTTAAAAAGCGTATTGTAATCTGGTTTTGTTATTGTTTTAGTGTCATTTTTACGTGTGCGTGTATTTCGCTATTAAGAAGATCGATATATATATATATATATATGTATATATATATATATATATATATATATATATATATATATATATATATATATATATATATATATATATATATATATATATATATATATATATATATATATACATATATAAATGCGGCACTTATTAATTTATGCGGCACTTTAAATGAAAGTGCATACATAATTGATTTAGGGGGATATATATATATAAATATATATATATATATATATATATATATATATATATATATATCTAAATATATATATATCTATATATATGTATATATATATATATATATATATATATATATATATATATATATATATATATATATATAAATATATATATATATATATATATATATATATATATATATATATATATATATATATATATATATATATATATATATATATATATATATGTATATATATGTATATACATATATATCGAAAAAGATCATATCCTACACAAAAAAGAACCATGCTTGATTGAAAAAACGAAAGATATACCGTGTTTTACCTTTCTTCCTGCTATGTGGTTAATAGTTTTTTAATAGTTTTATTAATAAAAACTGGTTTATTAACCGAAAGATTAAATTACATCAGCAATTTACAAAATTTGTACTTAGTGTTAAGAAGTATTAAGTTATTGTTATATTACATTATTAAGAATATTAAAAATTCAAGAGCTAACAAAGTCAATAGGCCTAAATTGATACTCAGTCATTTACTGTTTTCTTTAGAGACGATTTGAGGGAAGAATGATTTCCTAAAGCGTTCAGTTCTGCATAGATAATTGTTGTACTTGCGTCTTGGTCGCATATCATAGTCTGTCGTTGCTTTGTGGTGCAAAAGTTCACTTAATTTATCATTGCTCTCATTCTTTTTAAAAAATTGTTCGCATAACGTTTCTCTTCTTTCTTTGAGTAAAGGAATACCAGTAAAATCCCGAGCTTCTCTGTAACTCATTAATGGGAACAAGATTCGGAAAGCAAGCCGCTGAATCTGTTCAATGTCCTCACTCAAATACTCTTGGATGTTAAAATGCCAAACTTGGCAAGCGTATTCGAGGACAGGCCTTATAATAGTAGTGTACACAGTGATTAACGTATTCGTATCAGCGTTTATAGCGTATACGCGCTCTACAGCAGTGCCATTTATAATTAAAGGTGGAAAATCCTGTTTATCTTTCGCAAAGTCTATTATTAGTTCTTTGCATTTACTGATATTCAATTTCATATTATTAGCGATGGTCCATTTATAAATGATATCTACCAGCTCTTGAAGGGTGCTATTAGTATCAGGTGTACCGCTTTCAGTAATAGTACTATCGTCGACGTATTTCCATCGATTATTCCAGTCCGTGAGAAGGTCATTTATCATGACAAGAAAAAGGACTGGTCCCATAACTGTTCCTTGTGGTACACCTCCGTTTAGAATTTTCCAGTTTGATGAACAGTTTGCTATCTTGACGCATTGTTTGCGTTCAAAAAGGAAACTTCGAATCCAATTTATAATTTTCGATGGTACTTTCATTTCGTATAACTTATACAGCAAAATGTTGTGATCAATAAGATCGAAAGCGTTCAAAAAATCGAGCAAGAAAACCCTTACAGCGGTTTTTGGTATATCAGTTTCATATAGCAAGTGGTGTGCAAAGCTTAATAGAGCATGAGTTGTCGAAGTGTTTTTTAAAGAACCAAATTGTCGTCTATCGATCTTTTCTTTTATATGCTCAAGTAGCCAATCAGTAACAAAACGTTCGCAGATTTTAGACAGAGTAGATGTAAGTGAAATGGGGCGAAGGTCTTTGGTGATGTCCTGAGGTGATGGTATTTTTGGAATTGGAATGACATTAGCTTTTTTCCAGATGGTCGGAACGGTCGCTTGTTGGATAGAGGCGTTGAAAATTGATGCTACAGGGGAAGCGAGTACATGGGCGTATGACTTCAAAACCCAGTTTGGTATTCCATCTGGACCAGGGGATTTGGAAGTTGATATAATGGATAGTTTGTGGTAAACCTCTTCCTCATCGATGATGAACTCAGGTGAAATATCGAAATGGTTGTTTTCTGATAAAATATCGGTATGAAGACCATTCAAAGGAGGGATTTCTTTAGTAATTGAAACGAAAGCGTCATTAACGTTTTCGGCCAGGGTTTTTCCTGACACCACCTGATTGCCTACGACAAGGGTTGATAGGACTTTCTTCCTAGGGTATCCTGATAACTGTCGTATTGATTGCCACCACTTTTTTGGGTTAGGGTTTAGCTTTAACTGTGCCAATTTTTTTTCAAGAAAGGTTGACCTGAGCTTCTTAGTTTCTCTGTTTATTTGATTGCGTAGCCGCCGATAATGTGAACTCTTTCCGTCATGGAATGCCTTTTGTCTGGCTTCAATTATTTTCTTAAATTCAGGAGTTACCCAAGGTTTGTCTTTTTCATGTAATTTTACAGTTTTAGCCGGGAGAAAACTATCCAATCCGGCATTTATGATATCTTTGAAGAGCTCTAATTTTTGTTCACAAGAAAAAGTGTGATATAAACCGGTCCAATTGACTCCTCACGCGTTTGGGGTCCATAAAATTTGCGGCCAGGTAGGCGCCAAAATTTATGTTGTCTCCACAACCGTCTAAGATTGACACGTCCTGTCTATCTCGCCGACTCAAACTGCCGCAACCACAGTAACTTGTCCATTCTGTTACGCAAAACTTGGCAATTTTCATCATGACACTGGCTGCTGTCAGAGCTTGAACAAATGCCTTTTCGCGAGAACCTATATTTAATCCAACTTTGATAAGTCGTATTACCTGATTCTACTAGGTTCTTATTTTACAAATAATGATAAATGATTGTTTATGAGTGCAATGGTAAGAACAGAAAAGATGGAATGTTCCAAGACACAGTATATGACACCAAATGTTTGTTTTGTTAGTTTACTAAATAAAATGCCATCGCTCACATTGTTGCGCGCCGTTCATAGATTCGCTAAGGAGGGTCACTGATTTCGTAGCTCATCATGTTCTACTCATTGCTACACTTTCCATCAACACTGTGTATCTTTCAACAGATGTTGCGATAGGTCAGCCCTTTCCCAAGAAACGCGATGACATCCTCATCTGGCTTCGAGCCAACATTTTGATACTTTATAATTACATTCTATTTTAAGGAAAATTCAGTTGAAATTTTATATTGATAAAAATGCGTTGAGAATACTAAAAAAATGCAGACATTTTTTCGCATCGCTTACTTGTGCTAAGGTGCTTAAGTTATTAAATAAGGTGCTTAAAGTTATTATGCAACTGCCGTTTCTCCTATGAAATAATATAAATCCCTGACGTATTCTGGAGAAAAAGAGATTTGTTACAAGAGAATTATCAAAAGATACGAAATCAACAAGAGCCACAGTTCTTCAACATGATCACTGGGAAATCATCAGGCATGTGATAGTCAGTGAACAAGGATAAAATTATCGCTCTAAGCCGCAATTCAGAAAATTAAACGATTCTCAATTCAGGTAAATGTATTGACAAATTGTGACAACCAGCATTAAGCAAACAGATTATTTAAGCCTGTAATATGTTGAAAATGGTGAGAAAGGACAGGGAAATGGATCTTCCAAGTGATATTATACAAATAACGAATGTTTATGAGTGCAAATTCCATCGCTCACATTGTGGCGCCAGGTTCATGGGATTCGCCATTGGATACGTATGGAATATGTGCTACAATGCCATTCGAGTGATTGAAAATAATGAAATCTACCGTGCGATGAAACAAATATTGCACGGTTCCATTAAACGATCATAAAAATGGAAATTTCTATTTTATATCACGTGAGCGTAAATAGTAATTAAATCGCGATAATTTAACGTGGTGTTGTATAATTACTGATAAGTTCGCTAAATGCTGGATCTTCTCATATTTGCCCTCCAGTTCGAGTGCATCATCTTCACAGTAGAGGATGAGTCATATTGAGGCCAGCTATCAATAATATTTTATTGTAGGACCATTTTGGATCGAACATGGCATGTAGATCGACTCCCAGGGTTATTGCGCATTTGTAAACGAACTTTTTGCTTACAAAATATGTTTCTTTTTATGCATGATAACGTTTTTTTAGACGCCATCATCACAAAACATTAGCTGATAAGACATGGGATCATGAAAGAATTATAAATGACAAGCTGATGGTGTGCTCACCTTGTTCAGGGGACTTTACTCCAATCATGAACCTGTGATTGACCATCAACTAGAAAGTATATTGCTGGGAGACAACATATAGCTCAAACGATGGAATGCTCTAATTGACAGTAATGCATGTCAATGCACTGACCGATGTCAATATTGGTATACCAGGGTGATACATCAGCCACTTAAGCCAGACTAAACGATGCGAATCCTTTTTGAAAGATATGATCGGAGTTAAAATTTGTAACAAGATACTATTCCAAGACGAACGACAAAACAATTTGTTATTTGTATTTGTGATGCTTTATTTTCTGCCACATAGTTGAATTTGCATAATATCTTTAAACACCAGGTTCAAATATATTCCTGTCATGAAATTATATTTTTCAATGATGTAATCCGAACAAGTATTTCTATAACAAATAAAACACCATTGCAAATGACTGTGCAAAGCATATATTTTTCTGCGTTTTTATTTAAAAGATTTTAAAAATTTTTATGTTCATTTCAAAAAAACGCAGCAATTAAAAAAGGATAATTTATTTAAAAAAACGCAAAAAATTGAAAAAATTGCCAATTGCATAACAAATTAAAACGCAGTGTAGGTGGTGGTGGTGATAATTTATGTCGGAAGAAATATCTGCAACATCTAGAAATTCAATGAAAATTGTCAATTTCTACAATTTTTAGCATTCTCAAAAATGCTTGCCCGAATTAAAATTCCGATAGCTACTTCAGTAAATTTTTTAAAAATCTTATATTCTTATATTTAAAAATCTTAGTGGGACGTGTATCAATTAACACTCAAGACTGGTCTTCATGGATAAGATGCCCTTTAGTTGGCAATAACAACTATCTGATACCACGTCGTTAGAGCTCATAAAATATGAGTCAATCGTGTACAAAGACAAATGAGACTTACGCTTTTTCAAAATACCACCGTCATTTAAAACTTCCTTCCAGTTTAAAGAAGAACAGTTCCAGCAAAACGAACTAAACTGCCTTCTGCATTCTTTCAGTGCATGCTTTACGCCATCTTCAATTAGTGGAATTATTCCAGGAAAGCGATAACACAAATTTCTTTGATATTTATCCAACCATTTAATTCCTTTGCAGTATGTCCTGGATTGAGGTGAAAGGCGGGGGTTTTTTCTCCGATTATGTTTTCCACCAAAGCTTGTCATGAACAAACTATTTAACAAATTGTGAAAATATTTAAAATGCTGAAAGATGTCCATAACAAAAGGGGATCGCACACATTTACACATTGCGTGGATTTCATATTACTCATTTGCGAACATAGAAAGCCAGAAGACATCGTATTTCACAAATACAGAAGCGTAAATGCAAAAATTTGAATACATGTTATTGACTGAGCTAGAGGTCCGTACAAGTTTTCGCTTGTTTGCAACTTTTTGATTCTTTTCGATTGAATGAAACCGTGCGTTATCCTCATGTACGGACCCAACAAGCTCAGTGAATAAGCTATTTATTATATGATAAAATAAAAACTGAACTTGTTTACAAATGTTTAACATTTTCAATAAAGCCAGTAAATGGTTGATTAGTTTAAAAACGAAGTCGCTAAGCTAATAATCATAGTTTACACAGGTACAGCTCATAAGTTGCGTAATTTACGTATTGAATATCTCGGAAAGGAGAAAGCTGGAGAAATTGTGCTAAAGAAGTTACGTTGTCATTTTAAGCGGTTTTTCCATTGCAATTAACATTAAATAGTTGCACAAAATTTTGTTTCATAGCCATAAAAACTGTTGATTAACATTTAACCAATCACAGCACAGGAAAAATTATTTTCGGTCGTAGCTTTATATGATACTCCAAAGGTTTAAAAGTAGAGAGAGCACTGGGACCACAACCCTACCCCTAACCACAGTATAGGGGGAATGGAAAGTAGGACCACTCAATTAAATTTTGTGTGTCCACGAATATCGCATTTCATTGCCATTATGCAATTGCATTTTCTGACTAATAAGAACGCTGGACTGGCTGGTGCCAGCAGGTAAACTCCATAATAATAGGGAGCAGTGTGTACTGCTGAGTGGCTCTACAGTCTATTCGTTATACGGTACTTTTACGCCGTGCTCTCTCGATATTTAGACATTTACGTTATCCTATAAAGCCAGGACCAATTATTTTCTTCGGGCCATGCGGTTGCTATACCTCTCTTGGACACTAGAATATGGTCGGCATGCAGGCAGTGAACTCTGTATAATCTGGAATGATAACTTGGTTGCCATTTATGAACGCAAATTAGCATTAAAGTGTCCGTCCTCTTCCATTATTTTTGTCGGCGTAACTGGCACTATTTTGCCAGTAATATACGGATATTTAGTGTTTTCACACTGACTTAAAGTTCTGTTATGGTTTAGGAGCGTATAAAATGTATTCGTTCAATTCGTTTTTGGAGGCAAATTGCTTGAAAAACTAGTAGTGATAATGTTTGCAAAATTAGTAACTGGTGAACACCAATTACTGCCATCTTGGCTTTGCCCTACATTGTAGCTTTTGGCCTTTTTACATGATCGTTCCAGCATAACGCATTGAGGAATTAAACATAACAAAACATAAAAGTAAACTGTGCTATCATTTCCTACCTTACACATATAAGTACCAAGAGCAAACCACGAAATAGTTTGGCATCCATAGGGAATTGTTTTCAAAGAGTTGTTCACCATACACGTGCAGTATTGGCTACAACGAAAGACCCCTAATGAACACGACGTACAAATATATTGGCAGACGATAGTGTAATATGAGTCAATGCTTTATAATTGGATGTGTTGTCGAGGTTGTTTGTCTCCCTGCAAAGGATAGCGCTTATGGCTTGATGATAAATAGGACTTCTCTGAATTCACATCTAAAAAATAAAACAGCAGGAAGCTGAGAAGTTTAGGCTGCTTCAAAATATTTTACAACGCATATTGAATAGCATGAATTACTAGCCGTAGTTATGCATCAATTAGAACAATTTTCAAGATGTTTGGTTGGATAATGATTCTCAGTAGGATAAACCTCTACAGACGTATATGTACAGTACATCATTTTGCTCAATGATTTTCTAATTAAGCTCGAGGATGAATGCTAATAACTCTCTCTCTCTCTCTCTCTTGTGATTTGATTTGCTTGTTTCAAATCAACGACATGCACGATAAAAGAACAACAACTGTGCTCAAATTAAGGCAACAATTAATCCCCTAAGAAAGAATTCCGCCAAAATCATAATCATAATTTAATCTCACCCTGTCCACATGCATCATCACCCTTAATATACACATAAATTGTACTTGCTCATGTTAGCTACCCCTGCACTTTACTACTGGTC
Organism: Muricea muricata; assembly: GCA_963855995.1. NCBI lineage: Eukaryota > Metazoa > Cnidaria > Anthozoa > Malacalcyonacea > Plexauridae > Muricea > Muricea muricata. The sequence goes on from OY979716.1 coordinate 17,349,927, forward strand.
AGAGCATCGAACCGGCATCGCAACGGCGTAGTTTCTATTCCAGCCAGGACCTCTAGTTGCTGATTTTTTCTCAACTGTTCCCCGCTTGAATTTGTATGAACTACACTTGAGTTATGTTCATTTACCTTTCGAAATTAATCCCTCCCCAAATTATATTTTCCCATTGTAATAATTCGAATCGGTCCCTTACGCAGAAGCATAAAATGCAGAATGTATAATAGGATATTTTAACTTCCGACAGAGTTAAGCTTTATTTCAGAAGGAAAAAGGTATATTTTTACGCATTTGTGGAGTCAGTATTAGTAATAAGGCAGTTTTATTCTGACAAGACCTTGATTTTAAATTAACAGTGTCTGCGTCATCTAAGAAATCTTGATTCAAAGGCATACTTTTTGGAACACCTTGTACTAGGCGAATTTAAAGGGTGTATCCCAAGCGCTAGTGCCCGGCGTTTGAACCAGAATAACTCCGATCCCAGACCCAGAGTCCCAGACGGATGTAACTCATATATGAGTCCATTCTGAGTTATTTTGGCGGAACAAATTTCAATTAACTTGCAAGAAGTTTAGGACATTGATAACGCTTAAGTCAATGAAAACCATGCATGGCGGGCATATCGACAACAGGGACCTCATATCAACCCGCTGTACATTTAATTAGCGTAGCTATATTAAAAATCAGAAGCACAGTCAAAAACCACAGGTCACCCGGAATGCGTACAGTTCTAATATAGCGTTCAGTGGGACAGCATCTGTTACATAATGTATATATTAACACAAAGGTTGGCAAGTAAATACAAATTTGAGCACTCGTACAAAATTTAAACCACAAAAAAATCTGCAAAAAGACTTCGATATTCATTTAAAAACATACACATATTGAGAAGACATACCTTAAAAGCATATACGTTGTATTTTTGTGTCAATTCAACATTTTTTACCTAACGAAATTCGCGAAAAGTCATCAAATTTTTAGTTGATTTTTGCTAAAACTATGCGCGATGCCGGCTGCCTGCCTTACGTCACACGAAAAAACTCCCTGATTGGCCTGCTGAAAACTCAATTTTTTTACCGCGAAAGCAAAACCGGGGGAGCTACGTAATATACAATGAACATACAATGCTTCTTCTTTTGCACCTCTTCACATCTTTAGCACTTCAGTTTAAAATTTTTCGAAGTTGTTTGCAGTTGTTACTGAGTTGTTGTTTTTAAAAAAACTTTCACTTCAAATTTCCCTCCGCAGCGTCGGCGTAGCTCTTTGAAAATTTTAACATTTCTCCCCCGGTTTTGCTTTCGCGGTAAAAAAATTGAGTTTTCAGCAGGCCAATCAGGGAGCTTTTTCGTGTGACGTAAGGCAGGCAGCCGGCATCGCGCATAGTTTTAGCAAAAATCAACTAAAAATTTGATGACTTTTCGCGAATTTCGTTGGGTAAAAAATGTTGAATTGACACAAAAATACAACGTATATGCTTTTCAGGTATGTCTTCTCAATATGTGTATGTTTTTAAATGAATATCGAAGTCTTTTTGCAGATTTTTTTGTGGTTTAAATTTTGTACGAGTGTTCAAATTTGTATTTACTTGCCAACCTTTGTGTTAATATATACATTATGTAACAGATGCTGTCCCACTGAACGCTATATTAGAACTGTACGCATTCCGGGTGACCTGTGTCAAAAACACGCAAATTCACACAAGTCTGTGGACATCTTTCAAAGGACGTGTTATCAGCAAAGCTGAAATCAGGATGCATTGCCAAGATTTGCAAGTTGACTGCAGAAGCTCTATCACTAGCTGCATTGCTTGTGAATTAGTGTCTTGGTAGAAATCATATCCTCATGTGTTAGTCTACACACATTAAAACTCGCAAATTGCAGTTGTAGCACGCCTTCAAGAAATTGTTTTCACACAACAAGTCGGAGCAAGCTTGACAATTAAGCATATCAGATTTGTTAAAAGAAGGGCAAACGACTGCCATATCAGCAAAACATGTTAAAATCGAAATAAAGTATAGTGACAGATGATAATAGACAACAAACCATACGATCGAGGTTCGAATATTCTGACAGGCGTCACAGGAAGTCAAAATCCAATTAAGGGAAAAGGCAACATAAATTTTTATGGTCTGATTTGAAAGAAACTCTAAAACAGCTTATAGAACTCTACTACAAAAATTTTATATCTGTTTTACTTCATGAGATATTGTAACCTAAACTATCGAACTGTCCCCCATCTTGGATTAATTTTTAACCTCATTCACAATGTTTTGGTGACGTCACAACAGGGATAAGCCATTCAAAGCTTCTCCCAAATACCTACCACCAATAAAATATTTTTTTAAACCTTTTCATTTCGTGCTGAAATTCGAAACACTTACCATTTGTGTGACTATTGGAGAAGATTAATCATTGCGTCGTAAGAAAAAAAAATTGCGTAACCACAGTTGTGACGTATAATGCATATCCAAGATGGAGGACAACTAAAGATTTCTGGGCAAAATATCTTAGCAAATAAGGCAGATATAAAAAATCAGTAAAAGTCTTCTATATATTGTTTGGAGTCTCATTCAAATCAGACAATAGAAATTTTTGTTGCCCTTTCCCTTTAAAGTTATCATATATGAAGTATATAATTCAAGAATTCTTTGTTGTGTTTTGCAAATATTTAAGAATTATTGGAGGAGGCTGAGCAGGATACTCAGAATTATTCAGACCAAGGTCAGTGAAGTCTGAATAAATTCTAATATCCTGCGAAATCCAAATTCAATAATTCCTTTATTTTTTATTATTTATTCCCCACGAAAGATCGGCGATGCGAATACAAATAAAAAACAAACAGTTTTTTTAAAAAACTAAGCAAACATGTAGGCGTACGGTATTTAAATTAGCGCAAGTGGTGAACTCAGATCATATATTAAATGGGTTAGAGACGAATAGTATAGAAAATTTTTCGTTCATTGTACATTCAGCTTGCATATATTAATAAGTTATCCGCGTAGTTAAATTAAAAATCATACGTACTCTCAGAAAATCCATCAAATTTTTGCTACATACTACAAAATCTATGTATAATTTGTACGGTTTCGGAGAAACATAGCACATTGCTGTTTTCAAAAAATGCGCCTGCAGTTAAACTTTTAGAAACATAAACAAAAACTTCCTGGACGCCAAACAACAGCAAAATAACAACAAAGGAATTCGAAGGTATTGCAATAAAATTCAATAATGAGTTTCAGTGCTTCGGTGTTTAACAATTTTAACTGTTCATTAAAAGTACTAATATGTCGAAAACCTCCCGAAAGTGATGTAAAGGAAGGAACTTCTTACCTTTTTTATGTATACCACATCTCTTTTTTAGAAAAACAACAGTTGTGTTTGTTTTGAAGGTTCATTTGATCTTTCAGTTTCACAATAAAATGTAAACAATTCGACGCAGCCATTGATCTTAATAGTAGATCTGGATTGAGATTAAAAATCATTTAGAGGCAAAAGAAGACAAAAATCAAAAATGACCTGCGCACGAAATTGAAAGGATTAAGAGTAATTTTGAGTCGGGAGGTATAAAATAAATAAAATTCTGAAATTTTGAACAGCAATACAACCCTCGACATATTTTCCACCTACAAGGTCAAAGTTACCTAAGTAATTTTGAGTCGGGAGTATAAATTTGGTCAGGTGTTTTACTGCTGTTCAAAATTTTAAGAGATTCTCTTAAGTTTAAGAACTTCAAAATGCCACGCAAGCTTTTACTTTTCTAAAAATTTTTTTTCTTACGAAAAGTTCTAATTTTAATTAATTGTGAGTTTATGCAATTCAGGGAAATGCATAAACTAAAACGATTTTGCTCAAAATATAGAGCTTTGAGCGGCGTTTTGAGCGGCGTTTTGAGCGGCTTACACCCAAATTTCTGAAATTTTAAACAGCAATACATCCCTCGACATATTTTTCAACTACCACGTCAAAATTACTTTTAAGCATTAAAGTTTTGTGTGCGAGCTGTAATTAAATTGTTGTAAAAGCCCCCCTCCCCCTCCCCCTCCCCCTCCCCGTTTTAGAGTTTTAAATTCCTTCGTTTTTCTGTTTATTCCACATTATAAGCACCGAAACAATCCATTTAATAAAAAATCGTAAATTGAAGCGCTTCGCGAAGGAAAGAGCCATTTAAATTTTTTTACACACCCTGTGTATATTAGTCACGCGACCAACTTAAAATGCAATCCCAGCAAAAGAAGAGACGATCCGCCTCATCCGCTGTTTATAAAAAGGCCATAGAATATTTCCGTGTTGGTTGTCAGTGAAGACAATCAATTTCAAAATAAATAAGTAATAAATTGAAATTTTCAGAGCAGGACTAACTTGTTCGGTTGCCAATGACAATTGCTCATTTCTACTGAAATGTCCTAACAATCACGCCAAAGCACAAAAAATCACTATAAAAATACCGTCACATTTTGCCTTATTTTTCCTTATCATTGTTGGTTTTTAAATTTGCAAGTTTGTAAAGGTGTTTGAGTTAAACGTAACATGTAAGATTTGACGGTAAAACCTGTGTCGCTCCTTTCATTTTGGCCAAGACTGTAGCGTAATTTATGCAGTAACTTTATCAGTACAGGTCACGTGATCCCTTGGTGCGAGCGCCTATTTTCACAACATGCTTGGCCGTATTTCTATGATTTGTATGAAATGTATGCGTAGAGATAAAAAACCAAGCATAATCCGAGGATAAGCGTCTTGAAAATCGCAATGTCATTTAAACAAGAGAATTGGGTAAGTAATTGCTAGTACACACTGAACATTCAATTTTCTTATTTTGGTTTCAAAGATGGTTATCTTAGGGAATTTATTGCGTTATATTGCATTCGTAAGGCCCAAGAAAAATGTAACCTCGCTTCAATTTTGGTAATTTCTATTCTAGATACAACAATAGTTGTCTTGAGAAAATAACCATTCCGCCTGCACTTGAAAAGTGATCTGAACTGGAAAACAATCTTTGACCTTGAAACGACAACGCAAGTGATTGCAAGTTTTAACTGGCGTTGTCTTGTGTGAAATTTTGCACTGGCTTGGCACAACTCTTTTTCAACTTGCGGCCACTGACGAGACACATCTGAACAAAAATACAAGCTCAAGCAAATTCTTCTTGACCACTGAAAATCTAGTCAGACTGATAGTTCCTAGTTTTATCTACTCTAATAATCCAACTTTGAAAAACAGTCTAGATACGAAAAAAGGCATCGCAAATCCTTGCTAGAACTTACGATCTTTTTACCACTTGCATTGCAAGTCATGATTAGTTTAAAGTGCTTATAAACCCAAAATGGGTTTTTGGTGATCCAAATAGAGCTAAAAAAGTTAGTTAGTAAGTTATAATTTAGTTTTTTTGTTGAGCGTTTAGTTGTGGAGATAAATGCAGTCAAACGTGCTAGTTTGGCCACATTTGGGGAAAAAAGTGCGCATCCAAATTTTACGCTTAGAGGCCTGGGTCCCAGGTAACAATTTTCACAGTCACTAGGCGCGTTCTATTGCGAATGCATGTGTCACCGTAGTTTTTGTGGAAAAATGCCCGAAAGATGCGTTGTTTACGGGTGTTCTAATACTACAGCTTTCATTGAGCTTCGAGACTAAAATTACTATGTAATTGTATATCAAGTCTACTAACCTGAGCGTCAGTCTTTATTTTTCTCGTCTTTCGCTACAATTGGCAAGTTGCGGGCCGAGGGGGCGGGAAGACGAAAAAAATAAAGCCTGACACAATTGTTAACATGGCTGTATGCCGCCCACTTAGTAATTACCTGGAAGTGCTAATTTACAGAAAATAACAACGTTAACCTTTGACGAATGTTACAAGGAATTTAGACAAAAAGCGGTATTGTAGTATTATATTACTGATTTGTTAACAATAATTATATTAAAAAGTTATTTACTTCCTTGTAAAGAAGCAAATTTTAAGAAATTGTATTATACACATTACAATATATTCGGCGACATTTTCTCTATCAAGACGTATATTTTTCGAAATACCAGTACATCAAACAAATCGCTGTAGTTTTCCCTACATTTTTGCGAAGTTTCATACGAAAATACAAAAAAGTATATGCTTTAACGAACCTGTAGCGTAGAGTACAATCTACAATAATGATAATCTACAAAGGTCGCCAATCGCCATACGTAAACAGAAAACATACTCGCCTGCTCGCCTTGTACACGAACCAATCAGAATCGAGCTTTACGTTTTCTTTGTTTAATCATCCAATCAGACAAGAAAGCCAGAATCTGGCTTTTTACTTGCGGCCAGGTAAAGAATTGTATCAGGCCCTCCTTCATTCGCGCCCACTACCAGTCAAATCCTAGCGAATGAAGGAAAGGGCCTGACTTTGTCATGTTACAAGTCTACATAAACATGTTCCTGGGATCCAGTCTCCCACAGGCGCGCACTTTTTCAACAAGCTGGCTTCTTTGACCCGGGTATCTCCGTAACTAAATGCTTAACGAAAAAACTAAATGATAACTTACTAACTAACTTTTTTACCTCTATCTGAATCACCAATAAAAACCCAATTTGGACTTATAAGCACTTTAAACTTGCGTTGTCTCGTTTGAGCAGGGAACTAAAATGAAAAGCAACTCGGTACACCCGTAGTTCAGCAAATAATATATACATATACATATACATTCTTGAAGATATACATTCTTGAAGAATTATACAATACCTTATTCTTGTACTAAATCGTCCAAAGTACACAACAAATATTTGTTGTCAAAATATTAAGCTTTTGGGTAGACTGACACTAACTATACAGGCTATATATAATGTAGTCGAATGTGACGACACACATTTACCATGCAACGTTGCGGTTTGGATCTTGTTGAGGAACAGAACCTTACAACTAATCTGACATCATCACATACACATTGGCAATGTTTGGAAAAGAACATTTCAGTAATCGTGTCCGGATATACAGAAGAATACACGAACAGGACATTTACGTGACAACCAATGAATGAAAACAAAATATTTTGAACATGAAACATTACATATTAAACATATAAACACGAGAAATGTTTTGGAACCTTTTGATATTTATTCAAAATAAAGGTGAATTTCATATCAGACCAAAAGTTACAAAAAAATCTCAACAAAAACCTATATAGACATACAACATACAAAAATTCAGAGAAAAAGACGAAGGAAAATACATATAAACGCCACAGGATTAAAATAGGTAAGAAACTGAACAAGACAGTTGAATTGATTTTCCAGTCACGGTCGAACCTTCACGCACGCTTTTATAGCATTGCTGTTTTTACGCTTAGATTGTTAGGGCGAGCACCGCCGGCGATCACTAATAGGCACTATTTTATCACCAATACACAAATGGCGTACATTTTTGACTACCTGAAACGATGTAGTGAAAATAGATGTTCCAAGCAAAGGCCTTTGTCGATCTACAGTAATTATACATGCATAAATTTTAATTGGAAGATAATTTAAAAAATCTAACATGGATAAATATTTCTCAAATTTATCAATAATTCATCAAGTTAAGACAAAAAATATAATAACCGTGAAAGAGGTTTGGATATCCCATCGTTTTTTCTTTGTTTGAAAAGATACATCAAACACTGGAGACAGTACTTCATCGGTTATCCAAGAACCTGGAAAATCGTCAAAAATACTCCGCTGCTCGTCGTATTTTCAACTCTTCTGGGATTTCGATATCCTGATAAAACACTGTCGCTCCTGTTTGAAGTTATAGAAATTCCGTATAAGGGGAATAGGAATAATCTGCGTTTTTGGCGCTTTTCTTGCTGTCCTAGACACTGGAAAAGTGTTGGATTGCCACATTTAACCAAAGTTCTGTCAAAAATAGTAGGAATAATATGAAAAAAAACGAGAAAAAGTTTAACGTTTAAGAGCTTGAAAAACAAGTGCAGGAATAACATGAGGAGAAGTGTGCAAGTTTGTAGCAAGGAAGGTGTAGCACATGACCACTTTGAAGCAAGCTCACCTGGAGGTGGAATAAAAAGGACGCATGGTGGAATAGATCAATTGAAAATAAAAAAATACATACAGATAATGGAGATAGGAAAACTTTAGGAAATTGATTGTGTTGGTCGTCTGCAAAAACAAATGGAAAGTTAAGCGATGGAAGAACTGTTGGACACTACGGACACACTACGGACTTGTCATAACAACAAAACAGCCTAACTTCAGACTTCCTCATGCCTTCGTTTTAAGCGGCTTCCAAACTCACTCAGAGACAGAAGAAATGTCCAAGCATCTGGTAATAAGATATCCTTGTCTCAGAGACAGACCATGTAAGTAAAAACCTGCAACACTGCATAGTTAATGAACAGTTCAAGTTTAATATATATGACCAGTGCAGAATCGCGACTATCACTTGTTATGTTAACGGTCGGAATATTACCTGGATGATCCATACAAATGCTTAGCTTGGTTATGACGTGGTTATGAGCCACATGGACCCATATTACGATCAGGGTATCATTTTTATCTGGACAAAGTTTTCTTCTCAATTAGTCGCTGACTTTTTTTGCAGTACAACTGTTGCATGAACAGCAAAACTGAATAGAAATTGTTTTCATGCATTCTGAATAAATACACAAGAGTGAGCGAGAGAGGGCTAACAATTAAAAAAAAAGATTAAGACATGGAAAAAATATTTAAAACATGTAAGTGTAAAGACATGTGTATATATACTGTTTCAAATATTTTTTTCTTGCAATGGCATACATCATGTATACTTTTTACGCTCTACTATATTTTTGTAGAAGAAATGTCTGTGTTAAAGGAACAGTTTAGACCAAACGAAGATGATTGAAAGAGAAAAAGGATTGAATTAAACCAAGGCGGCTCCAATAACGCGATCTGAAACAATGACATGTGCAATTGGCGGAATTTCTGTGATTAAGCAAAATTGAATATCGGAATAGAAAATATATGGATACTGATCATAGGAGCGTTAAAAATCCTCGGTGCTTATCCAAAAAGGCCGATAAAGAATACAGACTTTTACTCGAATTAATGTTGCCCGAAGAGTTTGAAAGATGTATAGGAAACGATATCCGCACATTAAAAACGAGCAAAAGTCAAAAAGTTAGACACAGCCGCACGTTTGTTTGGTGGACGACCTCGCACTAACACAGAATTTTTCAACAAACAAATCACATTATGAAACCTTTCGTGGAACAATATTTCTATGGTCCTAAATGCAGATGATGTATTTTGTGTGTTAGGAATATAAAACATTACATAGTGCGCATACCCTGCCTAGCAGAAGAAGCTTTCATTGACAATTTATTTTATATATTACCGTGTAATTTGTTTTCGAAGATAAATAATTTTTAAAACAAAAATTAGCAGTAAAGTAACCCGTTAGACATGACCCAAAATAGTATGTGTCGAGTCAAGTCCGTCATAGTTCTCTTTGGAGGAGTTCTATAAACAAAGATATATTATAAGAAAAAAACACGCATATACACAAGCAAACACACACACACATACAATACGTTAACGGGAGAGAGTGCAAAAAGATGTCCACCGAATTAGTAAGTGCCTAAGATCTACTGGAGAGGGTTGCACGTCTACACTAATATATGGTGCGGCCCAATATGCAAGTAGGTATCTCTCTACCTTATCGTAAATTAGTAGTTTCTTATCTCTACCCAAACCCTAAGTAGTGCCGAAGTGCCATCAGAGGTGGAACAATGCATGCAATTTAATGAATGCTATATTTTACGGTGCGGTTGCAACCCAAGTTGGAAAGTTATGTAAAGAAAGGTGTTGGGGTATGTACACAACCCACAGGCACATAATTTATTCAGACGCTTAAGGCCCCTTTACTCCTTTTGCTCTCGTCCTTGTACGTAAACATATCGCGAACATTGTGAGGAATTTTTGATATTTTGGTAACAATTGTCATGGCCCAACATATTGGCTTGTCTAAAATCAGCAATACATTTGGTATGCTTTCTTCTTATTTGATACATTACTTTTTATTATTTTTTGTCATTTATCTATCTTGTATTTTGTTCCTCTAACTTTCTAAACACGTGCCAGCCCCTATTTCCCGCCGACGAGTCCACGAAGGACGACGCGAGTGTTAGAGAAAGGAACCCTGAGGAGACAATTCATCGAGACTGTTCGTGTGTTGAAATTATCACATTACGAGCGTGCACAAAAATATCAAAATTTGGAAAGAAACAGTGAAGTAACTGTTAAATTTTGGAAGAATCTGAGTATGGATTTCAACGAATATCAGCCCATTTTCAACTATCTTTTGTGCAGGAACGAGGATTGATAAGACAAGAACTCTGTTTTGCTAAACACTTATTTACTGAAAAGTTAAGATTAAAGTAAGGCAAGGATCACAAACATTGTTTAATAAAAAAGTACAACATATTGAATGTGTCGAAAACATTGCGAAACAAACATTGATGAGCATAACAATGTTAAAGCCTTCGTATAAAAAAGGCCATAAAAATTGAATTTAAACGAGATTAATTTAATATTTTACAAGCTAACGCAAGTTAACTAAAATCAAAACTCATCAGGGGTCAAATGGAGCGTCGCATTAATGAGGATTTACGGCGAAGCTACACGGCAATTCCGTTGTGGGAGTTATTCGATAAGCGGCGGCATCAATTCGAAGCGAAGATCAAAGAAGGCGTTGTCTAGAACTTGAAATATTCCATCAAGTTATTAAAAGATATCTTGATAATGAACAATATTAACTCTAACGAGTTTGTTATTAATGTTTTAAGTGTGGTTGAGAAGAAGCATCCGAAGAAGAACTGTCTCTATTTGGGGCGAAGGAGTGCTATGTAACGCAAGATATAATCGATATAATGTCAATATTTCACTTGCGTAGGATGGTCAAGTCCAAGATTATATGCATCACTTTTAATTCCTTAAAATTCTACAGAGAAATTTCAAATAGAATTATTAATCTCAGTGGATAGTACTGTAAAGTTTGAATCTTTTTAGCTAAGTATTTTATATTTTAGTCATGTATATTATATATATTGACACAAAAATTTATTTTACAGATGCATGCATTATCAAAACTGCTCAAAAAACAACAAAAGTACCGAAACGACCTGCTTTTCGCAAATGCTCTCAACACTATTAGAGCTATTCTAACTTGTACACGTTTTAAATAAAGAACACGTTGAGATGACAATTACCTTATGTATGGTGCAGTCGTGCCACATGCAAGCTTGACTTTTCTTCGTCGTTTTCGCTGGGATACTGTTGAATGTTTTTATAAATATCCGAAACACGAAATGTCTTTTTGCCTATGAAAATGGTGAGAAACATGATTAAAATGCCCTTTTTAGTCGAAACTCCCATCTATAAACCAAGTGAAGAACTATACTTTAACTCTACCTCTATTTTTTCGCTTCAATCTCTATTTAACCTTTCAAAGACTTGACATCCTCTGTTGTTTTTTTTTAAATGTCTTTCTTGCTGTTGCTTGCTGTTTGTCAAAAAATGACGAATACGGTCTGATCTTGATTTGATTGGTTGTTAGATTGTTCTTGAATTTTAAAAGCCAATCAAATGCTGTATCGACTATTCGAGACAATTTGTCATTAACAAAAATAAATAAAGTCACTGCAGCAAAAATTCAATTTTAGTGCCGCTATATTTTAAATGTCAAGAATAGTTTCCTTACGTATTTTTAAAATTTTCCAACCAATGTTCGAGGATAGATTTCAATTAAAATGCAACAGACCTGCTGCAACTTGCGGGAACTTTGCCGTGTAACCGACCTACCATAGATAAATTTAATAAAATCATTGGGGCTAGTATTCCAAAGGTTGCTGGTTCAAATCCCGCTGTGGCCAGGCAAATTTTTCAGCCTGCCCAGTGTGGCTTACACTCGGAGTAGCATCACAATATCATAATATTATTAGATTTCAATCATTTCACACTGACGACTGTTAGGTATGTCAGCCTTTATATATAAAAACAGGCTACCTTTGACAAGACTTGTTATTCACAAGCAAGATTTTTCAATGATTTGCAGAAAGGCTGCATTAAAATATTAAATCGCATCAAGTCTGATTTTCACTGCAAATTTGCAGCAACTTATATATTATTCAATTTTCAGCAAGATTCTCTTGTATCAGCACTGATGCTTTCAACAAACGTGCTGCAATTTGTGGTTTCAGTCTTGCAGCAAGTCTGTGATATCAACTTGCAGCAAATCTGAAAAAATCAACTTGCAGCAAGTCTGATTTTCGCAACTTGCATCAGCATTGATGCGTTCAACAGACTTGCTGCAAGTTGCTACGACAGACTTGTCAAGACTTGATATCCACAAGCTTGCTGCAAGTTGTTGTAACAACTTGCAGCAAGTCTGCAATTATCAAGTTGCAGAAAGTCTGATACTCACAGACTTGCTGCAACTTGATGAGGTCAACAGGCTTGCTGCAACTTGATGACAACTTGCAGCAAGCCGGTAAAGTCCACAACTTGCAGCAAGTCTGTGGCGTTTCTGGCTGTGTAAAGCAAACATCCTCCTTTACTTCTACATCTTCTAACTCGAGCACTGGACTGGACCAATGCACTGAAATGCATGTGGAACCCGAGTACTATACCCATCTCTCTTGCCATCGTAGTCGAAGTTATCTTCCTGTGGAAGATATTCATCCGGCTAAATATATTCTCCCGTGAACTTCCCACCAACACGGCGAGTGCGCTGAAACGAATACCGGTTCAATTTTGTGGAAACCGGGTAAATTTATCGTTCCCAAGCTTGGCACTGACATTTATACAAATAATGAAGATCAGAGTTTTGGATAAAAAACTTTGCAATAGAATGAATTTCCCTTCAAGATTCTACGAAACTGATGTTCACTATGTTTTATACCTCCAAGCAGTCTTTCTTTTTATGAATCAACGCTCAACAGTCCTTGCATGCTCCTTTACGGCCGGTATTTTATATATTGCAGAACTCTAGCAACACAATAAAATGAAACAACAAAATTTTCTAACGCTAATGATCCCTCTCTTCATTTCCCGAAACGTCCTACATACAAATCGAAAAAGAGCGACTTTGTACAAAACAAAAGTACTACAGCAAATAAAAAGGTGCTCTTTTTTGCTCCGTTCATTTTAGCAAATTGTTTTTGTTTTTCTTCCTGAGGTCTTTGATGCTTTAAAGTTTGTATGTGAGAAAAACATGATAAATATTTAAAGAGGAGAATAGGTGAAGATCGTATCGGTGCTCTGAAGAGAATGATGGGTTTTATTAGTAGGAAAACAGTTCAAAAATCCAGTGGAACCTTATTTTTCCTATTGTACTCTGTTTGGCATGGGAACTACAGTAAATAAAAAATTATTATATTCTCTCTTCAGTGTTCCTTTCTTTTGAAATTAAAATGGAAAGAATTAGCTAAAATCGTTTAAAGAAAAAAAAAACAACCGTCATGTTTAACACTCAACAACGTTCATTTTCAAAACATGTTTTCTCCCAACGAGCCAGAGTTCTTATAATCTTGGAGATTCCGATGGTAAACGATTTGTTTTAACTTATAAAAACCTCGCAACGTTTTTTTAGTTAGAGCATAGCCTCTCTATAGCATAGTTTTCCAGAATCTTTCAGCCTTGTAAGCTCTTACTGTGTATTTAATTTAAGAAAGGTTTAGAAACCTTCTTTACTTAATAATCGATCTAACTCCTTAAAAACCTTCTATGATCAAAATTTACGCACGCATGCATCCTGGTAAACGCGCGTGCTTCTTAATTATCCAATTATATCTGTTATCAAAACTATTCGTCACTAATTGTTTCACGTTTCGAGCTGTTCTTTCACAGTACAAAGAGGCAAAAATTAGCGAGGGGTTAAGCGTTGTATAAATTTTCAATAAGTTTATTTTTTGTTTCTAACAATGGGGAACACGCTTTCTCGTTGTTGTGGACTAGAGTCCAACTCTGCCAAGCGGAAACAAAAATCTAAACAGTCGAAAGATGAAATTGCTCTGTTTGAGTACCTAAAGGTTGATTCCTACACGAAATTGTCTTTGGCAGAGACACCCCAGGATGTAAGTGATATTTGTACACGTTTTTGTTGGCTTATCTGGGTCGCCATTAACCTATATTAACAGGCTTTGTGTGTGGATGGTTATAACAATACAAGACAATTGAGTAACTATAAATTAGTTTTCTACAGAACGAATCACAAACAATGATGAGTTTTATACTTATTAAGCTTTGTGGAAACACCACGTAAATTTATTATTGCGGAGCTTTCGATCCGTAAGCTCGGATCTTCATCAGTGCTATAATAATATGACTATTTGAATTCACACGCCCCTTCTTATACATAAAGTGTCGTGATTGTATGCTCGCGTGATTTAAAAGTTAATTAAACGGTCAAATCAGCTACGTCATTTCTAACGTAGCGAAATGGTTCTAATTAACCAGCATGCGTGCGCAAAGAAGAAAGAGAAATTTAATTTTGCACAGTAAAGAGAGCGCGCCACGTACTGTCTAGTGGCTTACCCTCTTGATCTATCGTACTATGTTTTTCAATTTCAATTGACTCTCTCATTTTGCGAGAGAACTTATGACTTTCAGTCGCTAAAATGGACGCTTCATTCCATTTCATGCGATGGTCATATGTCCAAGAGTGTTTAGCCACTGCTGATTTTTCTAGCTCGGCTTTCTCGATTTTTATTAAAAGCCCTTTAGGGCAACACAATATGTACAATTAAAAATACTTATTTACAATAAACACACAAATTTACTGCCGGTAACTCTCCCTAAGACTCCATTCACACACCAAAGAGTTTGAAATTGTGTTCTGTCCATATCAAAAAATTCTATGCTCAATCTGTTCGATACGTATGTCTTAAAGTATTGCAAACACGGAGTCTTCATAGCAGTGTTAAACTGGTGAGAGTTCCTTTCCTTCCAGGCGGCGAATTTTGCAGCTGAAATAATATACCTCGTCAGGTCACTAGTTGTATTCAATCCAGTTTCACCCAATAAAATCACTCGTTCGGAAAGTGTCGTGATAGACGGATCAATTCTGTTACAGACGTCAAGCACAAAACGCCATAGTGCTGCAACGAAGGAACAATTAACGAGTGCATGCGACAAATTTTCCCATCGCTTTTTACACCGCGAACATGTAGCAGGAATCCGGGGATTACGGCTGTTGAGCAAAGAATTAACATTGAGTACGAGATGTACGGTTCGCCAGTAAAAGTCACGTAGGACTGGATCTTCCAAACCCGAATGAATCCTGCTCCAAATATCACTCCAAATTAACCCTCGGAAGTGCTGATCCCACTTGATTTGACAGGCTGGTCGAACAGGAGTAATTCTGTTACTAATTGCCTTCGAATAATAAAATCGAGCTGGCTGTGCGTACGTCAGATCAACATCGAATTCCCTCAAGACACGAAGAACAATGCTGTAAAAAGTTGATGGAGTATCTGCATTAGGTTTGCTGTTATCGTTGACACCAATAGATCGACCAATGTAGTATCGCATCAAATCTTTCCACGGGGCCGATGCTTCTTCAAGAAATTTGAATACACGCGGAATCAACAGACACTTGCTCTGCACTTCGATGTCGATTACATTTAAGCCACCAGACGTGATGGCAGAAATACAAACTTCTCGTCTTACGAGCTCGGGTTTATTGGACCAAATGAATTTCCACATCGCCGACTTTAGCCTATCTATGACGGCTCGCTCAGGTGGGTAGATCCGTACTAAATGCCAGATGGATGATGCAGCCAAAGATCGGAGGACAGTGCATTTACCATGCAGAGTCAGGAATCTCGACTGCCATTCCGACAAGACCTTGCAAAACTTCGCTACTCCCGTATCCCATGTTTTGTGTGCGGCGCTCATATCACCAAAGTGAAAGCCAACAATTTTGATAGTGCTGTCTGACCACATCAATCCTCCAGGAGAATCTGATCGCTGCCTCCACCGACCAAGCCAGAGACCTTTTGACTTTGTTTGATTCAGCTTCGCTCCACTTGCACGACCATATTGTTCAAATATATCTAGCACCTTGAGAAGACCACAGTCATTGGTCACAAAACAGGTGTTGTCGTCGGCGTATTGACTGATCTTGCATTCACGACCGCCTGGGAGCTTGATACCTCGTATTTCGCTGCAAGTCCGAATTAGTTGACCAAAGCATTCTGAAACGAGCACAAATAGTAGGGGAGACAAGGGACAGCCTTGTCTCACTCCTCGCGTAACATCAAAGAATTCCGATAAAGTACCGTTGCTGAGTATCGCACTTTGAACATGAGTGTACAGACATCGGATGATGCCCCGAATGATACGACCAAAGTTCATACGAGCTAAAACCTTGTGCATAAATTTCCAGTCAACATAATCGAAAGCCTTTTCCTGATCAATTGCAATGAAGGCACATTGGAGATTGTTCGAATGGACATAATCCGAAATGTCTCTTAATAGTGTCGCATTGTCGTCAGAGGATCTACCAGGGACAGCACACGGTTGGTCAGGATGAATAACAGACGGCATGACCACACGAAGGCGTTGAGCGATCACCTTAGCAATTAATTTATAATCGACATTCAACAACGAGATGGGCCGCCAGTTCTTGAGGTTTTCAGGGTCGTCCTTTTTGAAGATCAGAGTAATGATTGCCCGTCGGAGTGAGAGAGGTAATTCACCTTTATCTAGACAATAGTTAGCCATTGCCACGAAGTCACTCGCTAGGATGTCCCAGAAACAAACGTAAAACTCTTTGGGTAAGCCGTCAGAGCCCGGCGTGCGGTTTGCTGGCATTGCGTGGAGAGCAAGCAGACACTCTTCTTCGGAAAGAAGTGTTTCTAAGGATAGTTTCTCTTCTTCGGAAAGGCGGCGGTCAATAACTTTGAGAACTTCTTCCTGATCACGATCGTCTAGAAGCTGAGAAGTATATAGCCGTTTGTAGAAGCGTACTTGCTCTTGCATAATAGCTGCTGAATCCGTAACCCGTCCACAGTCGGTCTTAAGCGCACTGACCAATTTTTTGGAGCCATTGGATCTTTCTCGGCGAAAAAAGAAACGAGAAGGCTTCTCTCGATTGCGGATAATACGGACACGACTTCGGATTCTAACTCCCTCCAATCGTTTACAATCAAGATCACATAGTTCTGTACGAACTCGTTGTAATTGAGCTAACTCCTCGGGGGACAAATTGCATTTCCCACTTAGGCGGTGAAATTGGTTCATAAGGTGAGCTCGCTGTTCATTGGATTGTTTCTTAACAGATTGGCTATACTCAATAATAATATTTCGCATTTCAGATTTGCCTTCGTCCCACCACTCCCCAATATCCTGGAAAAGTGCTTTTGACTCAGACCAGTCCGCCCAAAAGGATTTGATTGCATCACGTAATTTCGCATGACCAAGTAGAGACGTATTGAGTTTCCAAACACCCCCTCCCCATGTAATGACATGATCCGTATCAAATAAGGTAAGGGAAATCAAGTCATGATCCGATAAATGGCACGGGTGGATTCCAGAGACTGCCCGATCATCCGCCAATTCGGAAGATATATAAAATTTGTCTAGTCGAGACATTATGGAACGATCTGCGTTGGACCACGTACACGTTTTCAGTTTTGGGTGTTGTTTACGCCAAATGTCCACCAGGTGATATCTTGATAGTAAGCGCTTCATTTCCGGACTACCAATGCTTCCATGGGAAGGGTTGCCAACAAACCGATCCATAGCTACGTCTAAGACAAAATTGAAGTCTCCACCCATGATGATTTTGCGACTGGTTAGCAAATATCTATCCAGATTGGACAAAAACTCCAAGCGATCAGCACCAACTGTAGGGACATAGACATTAACGATACGCAAAGGTGTTCCATTAAACTTCAAATCACAAACACACACTCGGCCATCATAGTCAACATCAAGCTTTATGGCTTCAAACTTCGCCGGGTCGCGAATCAAGATTCCAACACCACCACTGTAAATCGTACCCACGCTCCAAAAACCTTTACATCGGCTTTCGGCAGACCATTGCAAACACTCACGTTTATTTAGAATTCTTGTGTCTTGTAGTAATGCAATGTCATACACATGTTTAGATAAGTAATCAAACATTAGGCGACGCCGCTTTGGATCACGCATACCATTAACGTTGAGGGAAATTACCGATAAGGAGTTATCACCGACCGGGGCTTTCGAGGTTTCTTCGACTGAACTAAGGTCCACTCTGCCTTCTCACGATTCCGCTTTAATGGATCGGAATCTAGATCCATATCTCCTTTTTCCGTCATCAAGGCACCTTGGGAAGAACTAACCACACTGGTATCTAACAGCTCAGGTGAACTTTGAGTATCTGGAGGAGGCTGGGACGTAGGAGGAACTCGGGACGTAGAGGGATCATGTGGCGGGGGATGGTCTTGAGACTCGGGAGTATCTTGAGAAATTGACTGTGGCTGTTCATTGTGTGACTCAGGCTGCGACCGTATTTCCTGTGAAGATTCGCCATTCCGATCAGTATCCATTACCACAGCTGTCTCACGAGGTACTTCCTGAGGAGGTCGCAACTCAGGGCAGTTTGCCCGAACATGGCCAAACTTGCCACAGCGAAAACACTTAAAACATTGATCACGCGTGTGACCAGCAATGCCACATTTAAAACATACCACGTCATTTGGACACTCACTCGCACGATGACCTAATTGACGGCATCGAAAACATTGAGGAAGCTGCCCTTTATGACGAATTTCCACTGGAAATTCGGCTATACGCGATTTCCGTGGTATATCGGATTTAATATCCATCATCTTTGCAATCCGAGTCCCAGTTTCGATCGTTGGGAAACCTTGTTCGGTCAGCATTTCACGCTCTATAGTTTCGACTGTGCCATATTGAGCAAGAGATTCAGCAACCACTTTATTAGGCACTTCACTTGGAAGATACAATATTCTGACATCTAAAATCGGACTTTCGATTGGTTGTACGCCAATTTCTACGTCTTTGATTGTAAAAGGCTGCGATAAAAAATTCATCTTAGCCTCGTTGGTACGAAATGTGACACGGTAGCGATCATGTGGCATGGATTGCACAGCCTTGACTACCTTTACATCAACAACACGAATAACGGCTTCGATAACTTCCTTAACCGACACAGTGTCTAACGCCTTAGTATGTAAGACAACCGTATTGGGACGACGAGTCCTCGGCTCATTTGATCGAATACGATGACTTCGTTGTTCTCCCACGCCGGAATCACGGGCAGCTGCGGCAAAATCCATCTCTGAAACCACACCAGGGGCACCAACACCAGGAACACCAACACCAGGAACACCAACACCAGGAACACTAACACCAGGAACACCAACACCAGGAGCTCCAGCACCAGGAGCACCAGCACCAGGAACACCAACACCAACACCAAGAGCACCAACACCAACTCGCTCGTCTGTCTGCTCCACTTCTTCTTGGGTATCCACCACGATAAGATTAAAGATTTGCTTCTATTGCTTTTCTTCGTTTGTTCTTTCTCGCAGTTAGTCTTATGTTCTTTAAGACGTAATGAGAGATTTCGGCCAGTTTCACCAATATATGCCAAACCACATTCACATGGAATGCGGTACAGACCGGGTTTCTGAAATTCATTAACGGTATCCTTATGTGTGCAGAGAGCTCGAAACAATTTGTTTTCCGTTTAATTAACTTTTAAATCACGCGAGCATACAATCACGACACTTTATGTATAAGAAGGGGCGTGTGAATTCAAATAGTCATTATTATAGCACTGATGAAGATCCGAGCTTACGGATCGAAAGCTCTGCAATAATAAATTTACGTGGTGTTTCCACAAAGCTTAATAAGTATATTGTATTCACCATGCAAACGTACAAGAAACTTATCAATGATGAGTTTTGTTTCGAAAGTCCAATCACAAAGCCTGATCATTTTTCGGTTGGTATTTGCGCGCTAGTATTGTATCAGGTTGTTCTTGTATCGTTATAAGATGTGTATTGATCATTACAGATATTTTAATAGGCCATTTAATGGTATCGCTTTAAAATCGAAGTAAATTTTATGAATTATATGCATTATATTTTTAGCGTGTGTGTGGGGAGGGGGGGGGGGAAGAATCAGGCGATCGGATAGATGATCATTTTTAAAAAATCATGAAATTTTTTGTTGGCGAAATTTGGAAGGCAGAAAGCGACGTTTTTAAGGGTAAAAGCCTCAAAAAACTGGGGAAGCAATATCAGGGTGAGGAAAAACGCCTGAACGTTATGGAACTTTGAATTCCATGTCCTGACCGGGCTTCATCACACACCAAGTGACCAGGAGATGCTACGGTCAGGACGGGAGGTAAGTGCCCCTCCCCCCCGGTTACGGACCTTGCTTTCCTTTCCTGGTGTGTTGCAATTGTACATGTTGAACATATTCAGAACTATAACTACTAACTACGATACTAACTACGATAGTATTTACAGTCTATAAAATTATGCAGTGGAATGTTCATAAATTTCAGGGTGGTCGAGTGGGCTTAGTTTTGTTTTTTGATGTCGCAAGAGTGATCGTACCAAAATGATTTAACTCAGGACAAGCTTTTGAGATAGAACTGAAATTGGTAATAACTTAGGAATGTCGGTTTACTGAGGATGTGTTAAAGCCGGTGGTCATTCACCTTTGAGGGGTGATTTTTTGTAAAAAATTTTTTTTTCATAAATAGGTACTTTAAGTCTTATACTTTAAAGTAAAATACTTTGTGTCCCTGAAAAGTGTTTATTTTATAGAGAAAAAGACATTTCAAGAGGTCTTGTTGAAAAATTACTCCTTAGCAACGCCATAGCAACGCGTTTTGGTCCTAAATTTGCACGATTTTTTAACCCACAAAAAGTTTATTCTAAATTCACCTTTTGGAATATGTTTTTTTAAAGCTTTCTGTGTAAGCCTTTTTATGATTGGTCTATCTTGGGAGCCATGGCAACACGCAATCTTCTCAAACTCGAGGTCCACTTACTGCAAGCTGTGTGAAAATCGCTCCGGAAAATCGCTCTATTTTTAGCATTTATAAGCCGAAAAGTTGCTTTTAAGTGCTGAAATACCTTCTGCCTGTTACTCTGTTGTTAAAACAAAGTAAATAAATGGGCAATTCTCGAAATAGATCGCAAAAGAAGAAAAGGATTCCACCGTCAAAACGGTCAAAAAAAATCCAAGATGGCCGACCAAATTATAAAGACCGTGGACCTTCTTCAACAAAAATCAGCAAATATACAGCGATTGTGAGTGGTATTTTGGGTAATATGGATACTGTTATAAAAGAAGGCACAATTTTTATGGATTTATCAGTACTGTTTCAAGTATTTGATAACATTTTGAAATGCCCTGAGTGTGGAGGAGAAATGAGTTCACACATTGACACAAAGAAAAAAAATGGCTATAGCCATTACATTGTTCTGCAATGTAAAAGTATGAAATGTGAATGGAAACACTGTTTTAACACTTCAAAGAAACAAGGACGTTCCCATGAAGTTAATTTAAGAGCTGTTCTGGCCTTCAGAGAAATTGGTCGTGGTCACAGTGCCATGACTACATTCAGTAAAGTGATGAACATGCCTGCTCCACCAGCTCGCCGGATTGTTACAACACGCCTGGCATTTTGCATGCAAAATCGATCATTTCGCCTGTATTCAAATACAGCGGTTGTTCCACAAAAAGTATTCGATATAGTTATCTTACACGAAGTACACAACATCATTGATGCAGAATGGCGGACAAATTTTTATTTACACAAATCACAATAAGGACAACAAGAAGCAAAACTGGTGGGGAAAATGAGGAGATTTAAGTTTTTGAGGGATGCTTGTGCAAGAATCTAACCTGGACATTGTGCTACGAAACGTTTTGCTTTTGGTAAAGGCTGGTTCGATTGCATTAAACTGAAGTGAGTTGGACAGTTGCAGTGAATATTTGCGAATATTGGCAAGTCTGCTTGTCAAGCTACGGTATACAAACGGAAATGTGTTGTTTACAAGGTTTATGTGTCGGGAAGTCATGACAAGAAACTGTGAAAACAAATTTCTTGCTTTAAAATGCTTTGAAGACATAAAACCAAATTGAAATTACATGTATGAATTTGTAAACAATATTTGTCCATAATTGCCTTAAAGGGCATTCAGACAATAAGGCACAAAGATTTTAGAAAATAGATGTGTACAACAAGACATTCTCTATATGTAGTTTTCAACAGTTTGGTCATCCAACAACTGATGCAGTGATGCTTTGTTAATTAGGGTATTAAAATTGTAGTGTAAATTACACTAGCCAAAGATGAAATTTCTATCAAATTATGTAAAGCAAAAAAAGGGTTGTAGGGAACGTAAACCTGAGTGAATGGGATTACAACCTCACTCGCTTAATTTCTGTTTGTCACAACAAGGGTCGGGGACCAAGCTAATATGTAATTCTGGTTCTTAGCATTCCTTATGTATTCTAAGCTTTTAAAAATTATCCTACCAACCCAACCATTGTCAGCAGGAACAAATGTATGTAGAAAATTTTATTATAGTTTATTGATGTAAATATTTACATAGTGGTTATAATTTTTGTAAAATTAAAATTACTGAATATATTTTCTTTTATTGTTATATTTTTTGGGGGGCTCTTGATGGTACCATGGTCTTCCCTTGACAATTAAAGTTAACTGTCTATAATAAATTCATTATGTGTAGAAAATAGTGGGAACAGGTGTACTGTAGTATACCTATTATGATGCCAATTTTACTTGCCAAAGGGAGTTTGTTGCTAGATGGTTACACTAGGTAAATAAAAGTTGGACCTGAACTAATGCAATATATTAACACATGTATACAGTCCAATTAACCCACTCATGTGCAAGACCTTGATCTTCCTGTGACAAATCAACTTGTTTTGAACCTAAAATAACAAGGTAGGCATTACAATACCATTTACTACCAAAAATATGCTTGGGTGAAGACTACACAAAGCTTGCCCTAAAGTCTGGGTAGCTGATATCGGCATGTGGAGATAATCTGAAGAACACAAGCACAATGTCAGTTTGGTCTGATCATGAATATTGATAGCATATATTTGATATGCTAATATGTAAAAAAACCTATCAATATATCCATCCTGTTTTTGAGGTTTGATTCAACTCGATGGTTGAAGAAGACAAGGCAGATATACCAATAGCCATATCAATGTTCATGATCAGCAATTAAAATTGTTTTTTGAACATGTCAACAATGTCTGCACTACTAATGCCAAACTCTATTATATATTTGGGATGTAGTTTGCAGTTACAATTCCTCTTGAATATTAGTTGGTAAGGTGACACCTATTAATAGCAATGTAATGCATGATTTGTTTATAAATAATGACATACAAAACAACAACACTTGATGGTGCAAGCATAGTTGAAGTCAAATATACTTTATACCATCTCATCAGGCATTAAGGCAGCCTTAATTGCAAGATGGATAGAAAACTTTTTTAGCATGGTAACTCAATTAGCACAAAGGCTGGTATCCTTAGGGCCCCTGCATAATGAATATGAAAAGGTGATTTATGTAGGGTTGTGTCAAAACAAGTGTACTATATTGACTATATATACTAGCCCATACCAATCACTATTGACAACATTAACCCTCTCAGGTCATCATCAAGTATCATTTTCTCCCAGGCAATAATCAAGTACCAATTTTTAAAAAATTCATTGCTTTGGGTTGGGACTTCTTCAAACTACAATTATTGCTTGACTAGTGACTAGTGCAAAATGTTTAAGCCGTAAACATTACTACCAGCAGTCGGCAAGCATATTCATATACTGGTACTACATGGCTTTTCAAGTTGCTTTGTAGGTGTTCATTAAGTACTTGTGTGCAAGAACTTTTTAATGAGTACTGACCTTGGCCATTTGGGCTAACTTAGTGTAGTGCATTAATAAACATGAGTGAATAAATGAGCAATATATAAAACACAATATTAAATCTGGGATAGTATATTTGCAAAACTGTAAACAAACATAGGCACTTTATAATTGATCATCACAAAATGACAAAAATAAACGTGAGTTCTTGTTGCATCATGGTGGTTAAGTTGATATATACAAAATTTGAAACAGTGCAAAGTATGAATCAGAAACGCGATCACAACTAAACACAAAGTCTATAATAGGTTTCCTACCTTCTAGTCCGATCCATCAGGCTTTTGAGTTGCATTTTTTGCTTTTGGCCGTTGTCTTCAACCGCTAACGTGTCGAACCTTGTTTTCTTTCGCGTATACTCAAAAACTTCGGATATCACAGGTTCTCGCCTTTTATAAAGGAACAATTTGATCCTTTATACCACATTTTTTAAAAAACAAAAAACATACGAACTTTAACACATGTCTGAACTTCTATAGGAACCAAAAATTAAATGAAAAGAAGCCTGAACGAAGGAACCTATACAAGCCGAAGTTGTCACATTTTAACAACTTCGAACAAAAATACGCCATTGCGCAAAATGCCTCGAAGAAGAAGCTTTGCAATGGAAAAACATTGCGCGTAACCATGGCGATATTGGTATCATTTTAATCCTCGAGAAACCCTCTTCCTCCCTATTGCCCTCAAATACCCACCAAGGAAAACGCGCAGCAGAAATAGCTTGACGAATTTAAGGAATTTTTCAATAATTAAATTCCCTACCAGGCTCCAAAATTATACGCGCGGTTGCGAAAAAAATTGTCTCACTTCGAATGATCGTTTTCGCGTGCAAAATGCCAGGCGTGCAAAGATTCAGAACGAAAGGCTTTTACCTACTGTCAAGCTGCTGGCTAATGATAGCATGGTGAACAATGCTTTTAAAGTGAAAGAGAATGCCAATGAAGAAGGAGAATGTGGTATATCAATAGATGGTACCTGGCAAAAGAGAGGTCATGCCTCGCACAATGGAGTTGTTACTGTGATTTCTTTGGATTCAAAAAAATGTCTCGATGCTGAAATTCTGTCTGACAAGTGTCAACAATGTCAAAAATGGCAAGCCAAAACAAATGACCCCAAATACCATGAATGGAAAGCTTCCCACAACTGCAAAGTTAATCACACAGGAAGTGCCAACAGCATGGAGACAGTTGGTGCTCTTCGGATCTTCGAACGATCTGTAGCCACAAGAGGGCTCATATATAAGGATATGCTAGGGGATGGTGATTCAGCAACCTACAACACCATTGTTGAAAACAAACCCTATGGAGAAGACTGCATTCCCAACAAACTGGAGTGCATCGGCCACGTCCAAAAAAGAGTTGGAAGCAGGTTGCGGAAGTTAAAGAGTGCTAACAAAGGGCTGAAACTGGATGATGGAAAAGGTTTGGCTGGAAAAGGTAGACTGACAGACAGCAAAATAGATGTCCTTCAGAACTATTATGGATTAGCTATTCGAGAAAATCTGGATGATGTCACTAAAATGGCCAATACCATTGAAGCATCTCTTCTTCACGTTGCATCTACAGATACGAATCCGCAGCATCATCTTTGTCCTGATGGACCAAACAGTTGGTGTGGGTACAAGAGAGACAACGACCAGTACAAACACAAAAATGGAATCCCAAAGTCTATTGTTGAATTTATCAAGCCTGTTTTCCAGGACCTCAGCAAAACTGATTTGTTGAGTAAGTGTACACATGGTTTGACCCAGAATGTGAACGAGTGCTTAAACGGCCTTATTTGGGACAGATGTCCAAAATCCACCTATGTAGAGAAAGAAACTGTGGCTCTTGCCACATACTTGGCAATTCTGAAGTTCAATGATGGGGATATTTCTTTCTTGAACATATTCAGTGAATTGGATATTGTACCTGGCATCTTCACCAGTAAAGGTGCTCAAGATTGCGATAACGCTCGGATCAGGCTTTCTGCCAAGAAAAGCACTGAGAAAGTGAAAAAAAGAAGAAAAACATTAAGGCACCTCAGAAAACATTATATTGACAATATTGAGGACCAAGAAGGTGCAACTTATGAAGCAGGTGCCTTTTAAACAGTGGTATTACAAAACCAAACTTTAAAATGGCAATTTCTTGCTTTGGCGATTTCGCTGTTTAGTACAATTTTGAAATAGCCTAACTCTATTAATATTTGCTACAAAAAGTTGAAACTTGGTATGCCTGTAGCCAATAACTTTATCTAGTGCCTGCCACTTTTTGAATATCAATATGTTTCATACTTAATGAAATATTCACTAATTATATTTAAAAATGTGTGCGGAAAGTATGAAATAACTAATGAAATACAAAAATTGGCTCCAAATTTTTTTGTGAACAGAATTTACAAAAATTTGAAGTGTCAGGCACAAGATCATGTTATGGGCATTGTAAAAATGTATCATTCATTAAATTTGGATTAATGGCTCTTGAGATATCTTATTTGAAATGAAGTGCAATTATGGCCTAATTAACGGCCGCCATATTGGATAATTAGCGTAATTAACAACTTTGGGCAAATTTTTTTGCAATAGTTATTTTCTTTCACCAAACCCTTCCAAAAAATGATATTTTCAAGTTGATCTCTTTAAAACTGTAAAAATTCAAAATTAAGGTGAATGACCACCAGCCAGACACGTGCTAAATTTGAGACCGATGTTGATGAAGAATATTTTGGATATCAGACGTTTTTATGGGCTTATGCTTTAGCGGAAATTGTATAGTTGTTGCTTTTTATCAAAGATTGTAGATTTGGATTGGATGTAAATGAGAGTGTAAATGAGAAGGGCTTCGGCATGGCTGTTGTTCACTGACATTTTATTGAGAGCGAGCGCGTGCGCAGAACCCTAAAGAACTGTTTGACTATTGTGAGGTCATTCCAGCGTGCGCGTGATTTGACGTTTTCTAATTAGAACAAATTACTGCGCATGGCGCTGATCAGGTATTTCTACAAAAGCTATTTTACAAAACATCGTGCTCGCAACAATAACGAAATGTAAAAAAAACAAGCTACAGGAAAAAATCGCCCTCTATTCAGTGACTGCATGCAGTTACAAAGTATAACACACTTACGCATTTTACAACACGGATGACCACCGGAAGTTAATCGAGCCGTTCTGTCCTGTTGCTGTTATTTTGGTGTGATTTTGTACTTGTAACGAAGCGAAAACTGAATCTCCTTAAAGAATGAGGCATGAATAGCAAATAAATGATAAAATCTGCACGGCTTTATTTCAAGTACGCGACACGAGACAGCACAAAGCAACGCAACGCAACGCAACACAAAGCAACGCAACGCAACACAAAGCAACGCAACGCAACGCAACGCAACCCAACACAAGACAAGCCAAGCACAGCACAACACAGCACAGCACAGCATAGCACAGCACAACAGAACACAACACAACCAAACACAATACAATACAATACCATAAAGGTTGCTTCCACGATGAAAATAAAAAGAAATATCCTTTAAACTGCAAATTTTGAACATTGTGGAATATACTAATTGATGATATTATGAAAATATGGTTGACTGTACCGACCGATCCCCCCCTGATCCCCCCCCCCCCCCACACACACACACACGCTAGAAATATGATGCATATAATACATAAAATTTACTTCGATTTTAAAGCGATACCATTAAATGCCCTATTACAATATCTGTAATGATGAATACGCATCTTATAACGATACAAGAACAACCTGATCAACATCATCAGGTTCTGCGACACCAAGAAACAAAACAAAAGCCGCTTGACCACCCTGAAATTTATGAACATTCCACTGCGTAATATATTTTATAGACTGTAAATACTATCGTAGTTATAGTTCTGATATGTTCAACATGGGGGCACTTACCTTAAACCACAAGCTGATACAATTAATAGCAGCGCGTAAATACAAACTTAAAATGATCAGGCTTTGTGATTGGACTTTCGAAACAAAACTCATCATTGTTTGTGATTCGTTCTGTAGAAAACTAATTTATAGTTACTCAATTGTCTTGTATTGTTATAACCAACCACTCATAAAGTTTATTCTATGGTTACTATGAGTGCATGTTTATAACCCCACTCGCCAGTCTAAAATATGCTTGGCCACAGTGGAATCGAACCAACGACAGATTGGTTATGCCGAGTATTGTTGGTTTGATTCCTGCAGCGAGCAGGCATGTTTTCTAGCTTGTCCGTTGTGGGCATAAACTCAGAGAAACACTACAAGAAACTTCGGGCTACTTTACTAACCGGCAGGTTCCTCAGACCGTCGAGGATGCAGACCACGCTTGGCATAAAATGTAGCGAATCCGGCCAACACGAGTGTGACATTTTTTATGCGGCCGCGCGCGTGTTTTTTCAGGGCATGGTAACAAAATTAATTTTTGAAATTTGCGCCACTTTAAAACGATTGAGGGTGCTTGTGGATTCTCTGCATGCAAACAAGTATTAGTGGGATCAATAGAGGGGATTTAGGGGATCATAATGATACCAAATTCACTTATGTTGCTTCTAATCCCTTCTCGAACTCGCACATCCTTTCTCAGGCATTTCCGGCATTGTGGCGCGTTGTTTATTTTGAGGAAAATTTGGTCATTTTTGGCTAGTTATAACTTTTTTGTTTTATGTTATTATGTGGTGATTTGATATTTAAAAGAAAGCTGTGATTATAACTTAAATTCGTGTCTTTTTATTTTTTTCGATTACTTTCGTATCACTGTAAAATAAGCAGTTGAATTTAGGGGTGAAATGTGTATTCTCACAAAGTCGCAGTTTAATATGAAACAGTATTCGATGTACTCTGCCACCGTTAGTGAGGGAGAAACTCGCGAAAAGTTAGCCAATTCACGACAAACTGACATATGTACGAAAAGGTGTGTATCTCAATTCAATTTTGCTTTTTATTTTGGTAAAATAACTGAATTTGTTTGTTATTTAAAGTACATGATCGTATAATCGACATCATCATTTATGTACATCCAATATAATCTTGGAACAAAGATTACATACTCACAAAGCTTTTCATAAATAGATGCGTGTATTTGTCTACCTAAATTGTGTAATAACATAAGATATTGTTTCATGCATCTTGAGTACAACTACCTATTTGTATATTGTGTGGTAGAACTTAATAGACCACATAATAGTTCTTTACTAATGTGTAGGATTGTTTAGATGTGCAATAATATACCTGGTATAGAATATCATAGCTTCAAAACAATTGTTGAAGACATTCAAGTCTTGCGACAACCAAGACACAATGAAATTGAGATGGGCTTGGTATCCTAGTTGCTTGTAATCATAATTTTTCTTTACATTGGGTTAATTACACTTGCTTGAAAACATTCAATTTTGAAACATGTACATGCAATAAAGGGAGGTCAGTCAGCTACATGATGCTTATGCCACCTGCATAGCATGGGTATACATGATATATTAATTGATCTTTTGTAATGTGAAGGATATTTATTACTTTCTAGGATGAGGAGGGAGGGGGAAGTGGTGTTATTAATGCAATAACTCATCCAGTCACATTGTTATCTGACTCTGGTTGTTCACTCTGCTTTTTAATATGCAAATATTCAATCTCGTTTATTCACCAAGAAAGGCAGCATCTTAGTTATGTATTGTATTATGCACAGGAGGTATAATTTTGACACTGCCATGTGTAACTGATGGTTCATAACCCTTGCTGCAGGTTATCCCAATAAGTTGGAGTACCTCCCACTGTGGTCTAAATAGGCTGTGTACACTGGATAATGTTGCCCGCCAAAGGGGAAACTGTGGCTCAATGGTGTGAGCTTCCCAAAAGTGTGTACATGCATATATATTGGTTTTTTCTGGGATACAGAGGGAAGGTATTTTTCATCTGATTGGGAATGTAGCCTGCAACCCTGTTCAAAATATATTGTACTTGTATCTTCACTCTTGACATTTTTCTTGTAGGTCTTCAGATGCAATTGTATTAATGATGGACAACATGTGCACTGAAAATTTACACTATGTATACCTAGTGATATGATTTGTTACTGATTTTGAAATAAATCTGTGATATTGTTCTATATTTTATGTAAGCTTTTGGTTTAGTGTAGTATTTATGCTGTTAATAATTAAGAATTTCATGTTGGTTGTACTATCAATTAAAGAGGAGTTGAATAAGGGTTGTACTATGAATTAATCCACTACTGTGTTGAGGATACTTTTTTATTGAAATGGGTGGTGGATGTTATGAAAAATCAAAGCTGTGTTTGTTTACTTAATATGTTTTCTTTATACTTGTTTGAAAAACAAACATACCTTTGTTTTATCAGACATTCATCCAATTTCATTCTGTACTCATTAGAAAGGTAAACACATTCTATCAGTGTAAATTTGTTGAAACACTTAGACACCACTCTCATCAGTATGATTTAACTAGATTAACTAATTTATTAATACACCAAATACTATCAAGGTACATACACCTCTGCATACATATAGACACAATGCAATTTATTTTATTTTATTTTATTCATATAGTACTGTGAACTACAAAGACAATATATGCCCCCAGTATCAATTACTCTGAATATAACTGGTCAAGCTATAATGCATTCTATGGACACCATGCATGTAGAGTCAGATACATTATTTGGCACCTGAAGAATTGTACATGTAATTGCCGAGCTGTTTCAAAGCATATAGACATTTCATTCGCACTACGTGTACCTTGTGAAAACCTTATATTACTGTTAACTTGTTCTTGCGTCATGAATATCATACATGTTTGCAATGACACCAATAAATACAAATTAACATGGACAGGGGGTAGATCATGATATAACATTTCCAAATAAGAGCACAACTCACACAAATACAATGATATAAAATTAGCCAAAAGGGCCAGATTCTATGAAAAATTACATCATTTATCGTGCCGATTCTCAGATAATTTGTTTTTCGATGATGTTGCGAGCTGGTACATTTTGATTCCCACAAACGAGATAAAAAATAAGCTTATAAATGTTCAATATTCTTTACCCCTGGTCGGCGCCATCTTGGATTTTTATTATGCTAATGGTCGAAACCGCTGAACGCAATGACAGTCCAGCTTGGCCGAATTCGCTGCGTTTTATGCCAAGCGTGGACCCTCCACCTTCCAGTATTGTTCCAGTAAAGATCGAAATGGGGTCCGACGAGGTAGGCTTTAACGTGTTTATCCTGTATACACGTGTATGTTTTATGTGTACTACTTTCAAAATATAAAACACGAAACAATTGACAATTATCCGGAGAAGATTAATCATTATATGTTTGGTCTATCTTGGTTTGAAACTTGGCTTTTGAATTTGATTGTGGAGATCATGCCTTACTTTTTTAAATAATCTTATGGTGGGGCAGGTATGTGTAAAATTTAGTAAAAAGTGTTCACTTGCTATAAAAAGCATCATGACTGAAGGATGTTTAGCTTTTGATGTGGTAATGCATATTACATATAGTCCTTTACCAGCAATTAAAAATTTTCCACCGCAAAATTAGTTTTCCTTATTTTTGCCTCAAAAATGGCAATGCCAACAAAAAGTTGAAATTTAGAATTAGCGTAACGCAAAAAACTCATTTGAAAGCTTGTTCAGAAACATATGTTTTTAAAAAATAGGAATAGAGGAAAATATAGCAATGCAGGTATACAATACGAGAAAAACGCGCAAGAAACAAGAAGTTGCTTGGGAACACGAGCACGAAGTGCGAGGGCTTTTTCGCAATTTCAAATTTCTCATGCACACGTTCCCCCAAGTGTTTTTATTAAAATTTAAAAACTCAATGGAGGCGCGGAAAAATGTCTTCTATTTGCTTTTTGAAAACAAAAAAGGTTAAGTGCATTGATTTTAATTGCATTCGTCAAAACATTCTTGCAAATTTTTACCTTGTTCGTGGAGAAATAATTAAATAACTCGACGACCTTTTTTTAACATCAATGTACAAAAAATAAAACTTACTTCACTTGTCAATCTCGAGATGAAATTCAGTAAAAAAGTTATTCCAAGGATTTCCCACTTGCTGTATACTGCTTTAGTAGTAAATATTTCTCCTGATTTTCGGCGACCGTAAATTTGTTTTCTTGATGTTTTCATAGGAAAGCAGTTATTATTTTTGTCTTTCAAAATTCCAGCCCGCGTGGAAATGTCTCGTGTTGGGTACTTTTGAGCTTTTTATCAATCAACGCCAATGCTCTCAAAAGAAAGCCAGAGTGACTCAGTGATAGAGTGATAGAGTGATTTTTTCTATAATTACTACCCAGAAAATATGGTGTTTTTAACAAAAGGGAACACTTTGTTCTTAGCTTTGTCCAGCTATTACTTCTCGCTCTTCGCAAGATGCTTTTATTAGTCATTGTTTACCATATGCGAAATTTTCGTTGTTTGGTGGTTCAACTGCAACATATTGTACTTGTTTTGCAGCGTTACGATGTTTCCAAATCAAAAACTGAAACCACTGTGGTTTCTGCTACCCTGACACCAGGAAACTTCAGCGAATGGTTCGTATTATTATGAAAAAGTAGAAAGCGCACAAAAAGCGGTTAATACATGCATGTAGGCGTGTGATTTTCATTCAGTATGTGCAGCCTTAATTGCATGCATAACATCATTGTAAATTTTACTTCCTAGGTTTCGCAAGGGAGTAAAAGAAACCAAGCTAGTCTCCCACAGCAAGGTTAGTCTATTACGCAACATGGTTTCCTGGAAGCACATTCGGAAGATATTGATATCTTATTTTATGACATAGACATATAGTCATCCACCGTATATGAGCTACTCCGCAATTTGATTGGTTTAAATACTCGCCGTAACCAAATACTTTCTGAAAATAGAAACATTTTCACAAGCATTTTATTTTTTTTCGTTTACAAAATTTTGAAAGGCAAAACACGCTGGGTCACCACGTTTGAAAATCCCGCCAAAGGGCGACCGCAAACAAGCTCATTAAGATCTGCGGTTATTCGCCAAAAAGTAAACAAGATGGCGGCGCGAAAGAGGACTTTGACTGTCGAGGATGTCGTTAGGAATGTTTCGACTAAGCAAAGTACATCAGTTGCTTTTGAGTCACAGTCAAATTCATTCATTACTGTTTTAAACATGACACTGGATAAAATAATTTACTGAACGATACTGTAATAGTAAAACAGTCATCATATGTTTCTTGTATAACATTAATTAGCAATGTACATGCATATACAAGCTCCTTGCAGGTTTGCATGGTGAACAGCAACAAGATAAGTTAAT
This sequence comes from Muricea muricata, assembly GCA_963855995.1. NCBI lineage: Eukaryota > Metazoa > Cnidaria > Anthozoa > Malacalcyonacea > Plexauridae > Muricea > Muricea muricata. The sequence continues at coordinate 17,383,157 of OY979716.1, forward strand.
TTTCGTGGAAACACAACATTAATTTACAATTACATTAGTAAATTCATGCTGTGTTTCTACAAAACTAAACACATTGTTTATTGATGAAAATATAATTTAACACCAGCCAAAGATTGAAACTTACTATGACATGCGCCTCATAGAAAAAGTATATCTTAAACTGGTAATTGTTTACCCAGCTTCAATCATAGAGTACAAAATCATGGGCTAAATATATTTATCTGTTCTTTTCCCTAAATACCACTATAATTAACTAGCTATATATCACACTATACCTGCAACAATACATCAAGTTTACAATTATATAGCTAATTACCTTTGTCTCTAGACGTCTGACTTTTTGCTGTTCCTTATTAATTTGAGCATGTAGCACGGCTTTTCGACTGCTGCCAGAACTTTCTATTCGCACTTTGCCTTCATGTAGTAAACTCATTTAAAGCGAAAGGACTGTTTGGTCTTCTTGACATGTCAAATACATATTATAGCCTTGCCTTGGAAGGCCAGTCACTTGGGATTTAACTAAATGCAAACAACACGGATATGGCCGTCAGCAGTGAAGTAGTCCTCACTGAATCGCAAATTTTCACACAAAGAAAGACAAACTTCAAAAACAAGAAACATACGATTCTGACGATGATAATATTCTGTATTCATGTATTTACATCACATTTCGTAGCCCAGTGCAAAAGTTTTATGAAGCCAAAACTTGGCTATTTTTAGGAATACAACATATTGTACGCAAAGCCTACATTCCGACGGCTTTTTTTCAAGAAAAAATGAACGAAATATAAGCACGTTTTCTATCATTCTGATGCTCTATGCCTCGACTTTAGTTTCACAGAATTACCTGCTATAGGACAATATTATAAAACAATTATACCATTCGCTCTCGTCGTATATAAACTGATAGCCATCATCGGTGTCACGCACCTCGTCAGCTATCAGCTCGTACAAAAATCGAGCTTATGGTATAATTGTTAATTATATTATTCATGGCATATAGGGTGTATTAATGGAAAAATAGTGACACAAATTTTTTTTTAGGATGCTTTTAATCACGAAGATGTCATTTCACTAAAACCAACTGTTGAAATCAGATTTCAATATTTTGCCTTTGAAAACAAACTGGTAGGACAAAATTCCAATTGTATGCGCAAGTATTGTAGATTTGTGTGGTAATGAGTTATTGTCAGCTTAAATACCATTACGTTTAAGACTGGGTCCCACTCCGAAATTGACACAGAGTTATATCAACACGACACTCAGCCGCAAAATCTGAAGCGTTCAGAATTTAAGAATGGCATTTATAAAAGTCACTGTTTTCCCTGGAAACGAAACAAAGAAATTCTCGCAGTTGTCGATTAAATTTTTGTGAGATCGTAGTAAAGCTATAGAGTTGAACAAATAGCATTATTTTATTTCCCGGATTTTTGTAGATTTTAAACCTTTCCAGAGAAGTGATGCCGAAAATCTTTTCTGGTTTAAAGTCCTTATCTTTTGGATTTCTGTATCCCAGGTTTGTATATTACAATTATAAAATATGTAAAAAAAATCATGTTATAAGAAGGTTAATGAAGATGATATAGCTGCTAACCATACTTATCTGCAATGAGAAAAAAGTCAAACGATAAGACCAAGTTATATGTTTTCTGTATTTTTTACTAAGGTTTTCTGAAGGACTAGTAACTGGATCAAGCGCAGTTTCCAGCATCAAGGTATAATCACCATACCTGCAAACACACAAGGAACTTAACATAAATTGCAATGACATGCACAGAAATATTGAACTCGCCAGAAAAAGTGACCTAACCCAAAAATGCTGACCTTTACTACTGTGTTTTACCAGTTACTGAACATCTTTATGTACCAACCACACCCATTTTCTTTTGTTCTTAATCGGTTTTGATTTTTTGAGTAAGACCAGATTCTAAAAGTTTGGTGGCGGTATTTGAATATTCTCAGGGGAAAGCGTGGCTGAAAATTCAAAACCCGGTTCGGGTCTTGAACGCAAATTCAAAACGCGGGTCAAGTCTTGAATTTTAATTCAAAGCTGGTTTGTTTACGAATTAAAATGTGGTATTAGCGGAGTATAAAAATATCCATAAAATGTCAAGACGCAGGCAACACAAAAAAAGTTTACTCAAAATAAACATAACAAACACACGAGCACAGCAACTTTAAATTATTCAATTGACATTAAAACTAATTTTTATGTTTATTGACTTGTCACCACTGATCCTTTGGGGTGAACTTTGATTTACGTCTTTTTTAATTTACACACAGTTTTTGTCTAGAGTTTCACATCGTTCTTGTTCCTTAATTTTCTTAGACTTAGTTGCATTCACACCATACAAAATATCAGACACTTGAACTTCTTGTTCACTTGAAGTTCTCTTGTATGCTCTCACAGCAATGCAACAGCCCACTCATCCTTGTACCTTGTTGATTTTAGCACACAATCATCTATCTTTGCTCGAACTTCCGTTTCTGATACTTGCGCCGAAAAGCGATCGAAACCAGTTGCACTCGGCTGCTCTTCGACTTCGTTTATATCGTCTGCTAACGCCCAAATATCTTCATCTGGCGCCAATGCGTCCTCACACAAGACGTCAAGTGTAGGAAAAGTTCTTTTTCGTTGTGGACTTGACTGGGTAATATACATTTCTGGATCAGAATTGCCGGACTTATTACTGCTTCTTCTAAATTTAAAACTAGTGCAAACCTATGGCGTTGACAATTTACACCTACGTAAGCACGTCTTAAATAGCTGAAACAAAGACAGTCAGACGATTTACTTCTGTTATGCAAATATTGTCGCGTCCATTTAATGTGAAAACAATGAATTTCTGAAGCGTGAAGAATGATAATAATTTCAAATTTGCATGCACACAATAAATTGTCGAGCCGGCTATACACCACAGCGAATGATGTAATCCATTGTGTCCGGTAATGATCGAAATTGTAAGGTAATCACTCACGTTTATCGTCTAATAAACAAAAACTGCCAAAAGCCAGCCAAAACCTCTTAAGAACAAAAGAAAATGATGTGGTTGGTATACAGGGTGTCCCAAAAAAACCCCAAAACTATTGAAATCACCTATTGTTAACATTTCAATGCCCTCGCACTTGTTAAAGAATTAAAATATCTTTGTAAAGTACGTTTGTTTTTCTCATGGGAATATTGATAAAAACCAAATTGAATAGGCTAAAATAACCCATGCATATAATTTGATTGCATTTTTAATATGCACTCACTAGGTTTAGTTTGTTTGTCTTGCATAAAAATGGTTAACAATGGGTATTACTATTAATTATGACGGTTATGTCAATAGTTTATCCACTCGTGGGTTCAATTTAGTGCTAGGCATTGAAATTCTAACAATAGATCATTTTCAATAGTTTTTGGGTTTTTTTGGGACACCCTGTATAAACAACATAACAACCTCGTGCTCGTTCTTTCATTGAATTTCAATGAAAGACCACCCATTCGGTTATCCTATATTTAGAAAGTTTGAGGAAATTACTACCCGGTAGATACCGCTATTCACCTTTCGTATCACCAACTCTAGCCGTTTGTATGTGTATATTTGTCAATATAGCTTTACATATTATCTATTATATCGCATTTATATTTTTTTAGAAATCAGACTTTCAGTTTGTAATGACAGTTGGTGAAATTGAGACTCAAATGCGGACTATTCTGCTGGGACAGTGTAGTAACAGCAGGTATATGCACTAAAACTGCAGAGATGCTGAAATTTAAAACACTGAGAAACGACTGTTATAAAGAACAATGTCAAAATGATTGCTTGTGTTTTTTCCTCAGACTAATTGTTCAAAACATGATGCCAACACGCCAAGCTTTCCAGGAACAAGTACGCAATAAATTTCTTATTACGGCTGGCTGTAATGAAGGATGAAATTGCGAGGATTTAATGCAATTGTAACTTTATTTTTTGTTGTAGAACTTCTGGTGGGCTGGTTCAGAAATGCGGTCCATTGTGCCAACTCAGCAAGTTTTCTCAGTGCAGGTACGTACTATATGCGTACGATAAATTTAAGATTATGTAATACCTTGTAGCTTATGTAATCACTTGCTACATTTATTGTTGCCGTGTACACGAGTAAATGGGCAGTAAGGCAACGACTGGTGAAATTAACCAATAAAGAATCTATTTGCCATCTAAGGTTTCACAGTTTCACTTGAAGGTGGTAAAGGGTATTTTCTCGAGCCATCATTGGCTGATATCTGTTCATGTGAAATGCTTGCTTTTGGTGCCGTGAAATGTGATTGTCTCACGCTCGCGAGGCATGGTTCTTAATATAAAAATGCTCCGTGAAATGAGAATAATAGATGTCAAGCTCGTAAACTGTGAGTCGATTGTTCAGAGAAGAGTACAAAAATTCTTCTTCGGCCTTTCAGAGGTCGATACCATATATTACAGGATTACATATACTCAAAGAAATAAAATCTAGTTTGTCTAAATGAACTTGATACATATCTGCAAACAAACTGTAATGCAGATGATACGTGAAGCTGCTTCTTTAAGACACCTGAATTGTGAAACTGCTTTTTTCTCGCTGGGAAACGTGATCCACAGCCCCCACCCCCCACGTTTCCCTCCTATTAATTATGCTCTACAGATCATTCTTGACACCACTGTGTTCTTTCTTTGTAGAAAATAATATCCTGTTCTTTCACTGTTACCAATGAAACAGGAGTGCTCACTATGCTGGTGATTTTTAATGATCGCAGGTGTGCATTACAATGTAATATAAAATTTGCTAGATCCGCGTCAATTTATCAATATAGCTACTACCCGTGTGTGAATGTTTTCCACATAAAAATACTGTTGGAAAGTAAACAAATCAATCATGTCTCACGCGTGTGTATTGAATACTGTCGTCATACCACTAACTTTCCGTGTCTTCTTTATCAAGATTTTCTAACAAATTTCTGGGAAGTTATTCAGAACTCCCAAAGGTAAGTACTTTACGCATTTAACTACAAAATATGTTTAGCATCAAGCCTGTGGTTTAATTAAATAACTTCTTAATTTTTATTGTAGAATACTAAAGAAATCGTTACAAAGGAAATGTTGTCTACTCTGTCACACCAGTTTGATGATTGCAGGTTTGTGCAAAGATTTTATGCAATTATTATATTAAATAATGATGCTGAACATTGAATAATAATCTTTTATAGAAGAATTTTCATTCCTAGCTTTAATCATAATTGTTATACTGGACAACTTTTTTATTCAGAGTCATTGGAAAAATGATAATGCTAACTCAGCAAGCTTTCTCGGAACAAGTACGTGTTATGCGCATTAAATTATCAATTAAGATTATATCATATCTAGCTTACACAATAACTTTCGAGATTTACCATGACCTATGTTTAAGTCAATGGCCAGTGTGCAGATCATCGCCAACTATCTCGGTCATTGAGCCCGAAATGACGCTAGCGGATTTGCAATTCGCCAAATTAAAATGAGAACTAAATTTGCTAAATTTCATTACAAAAGGGTGAAAAATGCAAACATTGCAAAAACTAAATGATATTTTTCAATTGCCAAAATGAGAGACCCTACTAGTGTTCATTGTGTATATTTGGGTAAAAAATCAGAGCTTAAAAATTAAACTTACCTTTCCTTTTTACGTATGAAATATCGTCAGTCACAGGGCTATGAATAATAATAGAATTATTGAAAACACTGCTAAAAACGATTATACTGTCCAAATTTATAGATCATTTGGAGAAATTCTGTATATGCCTTGTAATTTGCCAAAATCGTACCTAAATTTTTAATATTGAAGGTAAACATTTCCTTTTGGCTGGTCAATCCGCTCTGTTTTATGTGTTAACAAAAAACCCAGAAAAACTCGCTGTTTTTCGAAAAAACGAAATAATATTGCTCTTTTTTGCCATGTCAGATAAACTTAAAAAATATGATTTCAAAAAATTTAAAGGAGAAATAAATGTCGATAAAAATCATAGCCTACAATATTTAAGAAAACAAACAGTTAATGCCAACGAGATTGTATTTACGATTCATATTACAAATAAGATATTAAAAAGTTGGCATAACATTAGGTAGACGGCAAGTTGTTCGTTTGTGGAAATATTGGGCTGTTTTCTTGCTGAGAACTTCGCAATTCTAGTAAAGAAAGGCAACAAAAGGATCGACGATCATCTACGGAGACGGGAGACTTGTTTTGTTCGCGAAAAGCAATCCTATGGGAATATCCGCTGACCAAAATGATTTCCACAATACGGAAATAGTTGGCGATGTTTGGCCATACACCTAGGATTGCACGAGAATGAGACGCGTGCATGTGGAGTTGCGCCTTTAGTGCAAAATTGTGCAAAAAATGAATGCTCTTAAACAGTCCTTCACATTTTACAAATAAATTGTTATGAAAATTGCAAACTGTTTGGCAGACGCTCCTCGAATCAGATATTGGCTGAATAAGGGCAAAATAAAGGACACAATCACAGTATAGGGAATAAACACTAGGCAATTGGCAAGTTCGAAAAACATATGATCGATATTTTGACATAAAAAACAACTGTCAATGGATGATCCCCTTGGTCAGCACGTTTGAAAATTAATTAATTTGTTTGCGCAATTTTATATGTAAAACGTTTTTAATAGATGCCTCAAGTCATCGAGGCCTCGTTAAATACCGCGGAGACATCAGGGACGCTCCAGACGGTGGCTAGAAAGGTGTGCTTATGTCGTATACTACCTGCACTATCATATATCTTGTATTTAAATAAAGTACAAAACAGTTGGTAGAAAACAAATGAAAATTGTGTCCTCTGTTCAGGTTTAGTTTTACGCTAACGCTGAATATAGAATAGTTTCTCTCAGATCATTTCATATGATCATCATTTACTTTCCTACATATTTCACGCCTACAAAGCATTTATATCTTCACCCATGTGGTGTAAAATGCTGGCCATTGTTCCAACAAAGTTCAATCAGTGGAGGTTAGTATGACAATAGCCAAATACCATGTAATTTTATAGAACCACATTTTGTATGATATAGTCCAAACTTATCATAGTCCTTGCCTTTTTGGATTCGCTACAATCATTCTATAATGGCACACAAAATTAACAAATGAACCTAACAACATAAAATATGCACAACTATAGCTGCTTATACACATTAAATAAATCATATACTGTAAGCAATAATAGCTGTATCTGTACCCTACTAATACTATCATTCTTTCATTAAGATGTCTTGAAAATATGCAAATTTCACAAGCTTATCCGGACGAAGTAAGTAGTTCCCTCTACTGTAAGGTTATATATAGAAAGGTTATCTAAGTTGTGCATAGTTATGCATGTCACTGTCAATGGACGGGGGCAAGTTTTAGACAGCGAAGATTCTGGCTGACTACAGAATCTGCTGTAGCTTTACTTAGCGTTTTGACAGGGAAGAGAGATGGAGGGGGGGGAGGGGGGGGGGGGGTTGCAGTCCAATTAGTCTTCCGGTAATATATAGTCAATAGCCTTAATGTGCAATAACATCGATATCGTGTGTTATTCCTTTTGCAGAATTTTGGTGGTGGTTATAAAAGTTTCGCAATCCAATTGCTTCCCATTGTAATGGAAGTTATTTACCACTGCAGGTTAGCATTATGTTGTGAAATATGTATTTATTTAAAGCAAATTAAAATTACAAATATTGCCCTGTAAATCAAAAGCTATAACACGTGTTTGGACTAAATTATATTATTATTTTCTTCTAGAATTATCAAGCAACTAATGAAAATTCCCCCTGCTCTTCCTGTTCTGAAACAGGTAAGTTTCTTACACACTGAATTACATACATGTTATTACTGGTCTTGTAAGGTTAAATAATGACTATCTTATAGTGATGCATATATATTAGAACTCTCCTTTACCCACCTATTTACCAACGTAAACCGACACTTTTGCCGACGGAGATAGGGGGCACACACCTTAACCCCACCTCACGGCGGGTAAGTTCAAGTGCCGGGTAAGTTCAAAAGCACCTAGTATCGCATCAAAAAACAAATTAATGGCGAGTTAACCTTCAGTTTTTCGAGTTGCCAGCAAGATATCACTTCGCACTAATCACAATATCCGTACGAATGAAAACTTATATACAATAACTCAATACGGATACACAATAACTCAATACGGACTCACTTACTACCACTTCGCTCAATACGCAACACCCCAGCATCATCTCATCTCACAATACCGACTAATTCATTACACAAAAAGTAAATACTCAACATCTCAATGCACCATAACCCAACAGTTCATATTTCAACAAGTCATAACACAATACACAACATCTCAATACATGATTACTCATTTCCACACTTCTGAGTCAATCCTATCTACATACGCAACAACTGAACACTACACAACCGAACATTACCGAACTGAACATTACAACACGGAACACTACACAAGTGAACGTTACAGAACGGAACATTACACAACGCAACATTACACAACGCAACATTACACAACGGAACAATACACAACCAATCACTACACAACGGAACATTACGCAACTGAACAATACGAACCAAGCACAACTCCAGACCACAGGGAAACACCAGACCTAAGAATAACTTGTTCGTCGGGAAATATTCTTAAGAGAAAGGAGAACAGACAGAAAAGAACAGCGGGAAATCGTAGGAGGCAAAGACGATTTACTCCATATGAATATAGATCAAGAGGACATAAAGCAACTACTATTAAAAAAACTTACGTAAAGTCATCGACACAAGAAAACGCCGTCTGCCAAAAGATAAAGAAATACAAGTGGACGGTCGACAAACGTACCGCACCACAGCGTAGAAAATCGAATAGGTTTGCCCCATATGCGCGAAAAGTATAATTTTAGCCTAATATTATTTATTAAAAACACTTGAACATATGCCTACGACAATTATTTTTATTCAACTCAAGACCTCAGCGGAAACTCAGGACAGCAAGGTCAGAAATGCATAAAAAGCAACGATACAGGAATATTGAACTCACCCTTGCTAAAAAATGAGTGTAACTGGAAAATGCTTAACTTTAATATGGAACATGACGTCGTCTTGATTTGTGGTTTCTGTATTGAGTTATGATGACATGGATCAGCATAACTCAATACGTCAGCACAAGCCCAGACCTCAGTGCAATTCAATACTTCAGCGCAACTCAAGATCTCAGCGCAATTCAGGACTGCAGCGCAACTCAAGATCTCAGCGCAATTCAAGGCCTAAGCACAATTCAAGGCCTAAGCACAATTCAAGATTTCAGCGCAACTCAAGATCTCAGCACAATTCAAGAGCTCAGCACAATTGATCGCAACTCAAGACCTTGTTTTTCTTCCTGAAGTCTTTGATGCCTTTAAAGTTGGCCTGTGAGAAAAAAACGATGACAAATATTTACACAGAATACGTTTTAAAAAAGCAGATTGTATCGATGCTCTCAACACAATGATAGATTTCGTTAGTAAGGAAACAATCCAAAAATTCAGTTGAACCTTACTTTTTCTCATTGTATTCCTGTTTGGCACTCTTGTTTTTGAACTCAAATGGAAAACATTATCTACAAATGCTTTAAAGAAAAAGAAACAACCCTTATATTTAATACTCTCAACAACAACGTTCATTTTCAAAAGGTGTTTTCTCCCAACGAGAATGCTTATAATCTTGGAGATTCTCACGGTAAACGATTTGTTATAAGAGCCTTGCAACGTTCTTTTAGTTAGAGTGGAGCCTCTCTATAGCATAGTTTTCCAGAATCTCACAGCTTTGTAAGCTCTTACCATGTATTTAATTTAAGAAAGGCTTAGAAAGCTTCTTAGCTTACAATCGATCTGACTCCCTAAAAACCTTCAATGGTCAAAATTTTACGCACGCATGCAGCCTGGTAAACGTGCTTCTTAATTATCCAATTATATCTGTTATAAAATCTGTTCGTCGCCAATTGCTTCACCTTGAGCTGTTCTTTCAAAGGATAAAAATTAGCGAAGGATTTTCTGGCAGTGGGGCACGCGCTTTGTCATTGTTGTGGACGAGAGTCCAAGCCTGCCAAGCAGAAACGAAAATCGAAACAGTCGGAACAGGAAGCAGCTCTGTTTGAGCAACCCAAGGTCGACTCTTACATAGGATTGTCTTTGGCAGACACTCGAGGATGTAAGTGATGTTTGTACACGTTTTTGTCTGCTTGTCTGGGTCGCCACCAACCTATACTAACAGGCTTTGTGAGTGCTTGGTTAAAACAATAAGACAATTAACTACAGAAATTGGTTTGTAAAGAACGAATCACAAACAATGATGAGTTTTGTTTTTAAGGTCAAACCACAAAAGTTCTTGTATCGTTATAAGATGTGTATCATCATTACAGATATTTTAATAGGGCATTTAATGGTATCATCGCTTTTAAATCGAAGTACATTTTATGAATTATATGCCTTTTTTAGCGAGAGGGGGGTGAATAGAAGAATTGACGAAAATCACCATTCATGCGATCAGTATAATTTCATTTTTAAAAAAATAACGAAAATCTCTTGTTGGCGAAATTTGGAAATTCAGAATAATACCAACACCACAGTCATAACTGTTGTTCCACACCATCCTCGATACTGGCTGCGATAGATCGACATGGGGGTGGGGTAACTGTTCGTGTTGACAGCGAAATTTGGAAATTTTAACAGTGGAGGACACGTAAACCTTTGGTGCAATTAAGTCGCCTACTTTCACAACATGAATGCTTTTGAATGTATATGAAATGTATAGGTCATGAAAAACAATATCAACCGCCCAAACATTAGAAAAACCATAACATAATCCGATGATTAGCATCTTGAAAACCATAAAGTGTAAGTTGATCATGAAAATTGGGTATTAAGTAATATTTCGATTTTACTAGTCTGATGAAACGAGAACGCAAGTAATTGTAAGTTTTAACTACCGGTGACTTGTGTGAAATTTAAACACCAACTTACACTGGACTGCCACAAGTCTTCTTCAACTGGCGATCACTGAGAACATGTCTGGTCGAAAGGTACAAGCTCAAGCGAATTTTTCTTGACCATTGAAAACGTAGTCTCCAGTAGCATAGTCGCTGTTTTATCTAATCTTATAATTCAACTTTGCAAAACTGTCTACATACGCTCGAGATAAGCAAAAGCATCGCAGTTTTCAAATCCTTGCTAGAGCATGAGGGATCTTTTGACTTTGATCACTTCCTTCGCAAATCATAAAAAGTTAAAACTTGCGTCTATTGAACTTGTGTCTATTAAGTTAGTTTTCCGGAGTTTTGAGTCGAAATACTTAACGCCAAAGATCGGACTGTGTATCAAATTCAAGCTGCTCAAAAAAAATTTATATCTAATATAGACAAATTTCCCTTCAAACTTCAAGTTGATTTTCAATTGCCTGTAGTCTTAAAATTTTACGTAAAATACACAACTTTTTGTAATAGCTTTTCCTTTCATTTCAAGTCTTTCAGCTCAAAACTTAGAAAAACTGAATAAAATTGGCCTCAACCCCCCCTCCAGTTTACTTCATGTAGTCCAATGCTTGCGCCTCGTTTCATCAAAGATGAAAGCATAAAAGGTAACTCGATCCGTAGTTCTGAAAATAATATGTTTGTAATAAATAAGATATAGTAAATACATAGAGAATATTACACGGTAGCGCGAAGATATGAATATTATTTTCGAGTGGTGAAAACAATAATGTAATTTTAATTATATATGGTCAGAAATCGGAGCAAGCTAACACGTACAAGTGTTTTAGTTTGCGGTAAAACACCTATAACCAGAAAATAAACATTTTTACGACACTTTTCGAACTTTTTAAGACTTCGATCACATTTTTGAAGAATTATACATTACTTTCTTCTCGCACTAAAACGTCCAAAGTCAATAACAAAGAACTGCTGTCGTAATAGTGTGCTTTTACGTAGACTGACACTAATTATACAAGCTATGTACATAGTAATCGTGTCCGAGAATACACAAGGATACACAAATAGCACAAAACATGACAAACAATTAATCAACGCAAAGTATCCTGAGCAATAAACAACCAAATATAAGCATATAAACAGGAAAAGTCCGAAGAATAATCTATTCAGCAAACATTTTGATATTTAGTCAAATCACATTCGAATTTCATGTCACACCAGAAGTTACCAAAAATCTCAACACAAACATCTAAAGACATACGACATACAAAAATTCAAATAAAAATAAAAATGCATACATACGGGAAAAACGTCACAGTATAAGAGGCTGATTATATGATCCCGCAAACATCATTTTGTTTATTTCATATCTTGGCAAAACAAAAACCTCGAGCAATCAGGAATTGAACACTTTTCATATCATAAAATATATTTTACTTCCATATATCAAAACCATATTACGCTTAATTTAACCCAAAGTAAGCGGGATCACATAATCAGCACCCAACAATAGGTACGAAAAAAAAAGAAAAACCTAACAAGACCTTTGAGTTGATTTTCCAATCATAGTTGAACCTGCACGCACGTTTTTATAGCATTGCTGTTCTTGCTCTCACATTTTTAGGTCGAGCACCTCCGACGATCACTAATAGGCACTATTTTATCACCAGTACACAAAAGGCGTAAATTTTTGACTACCTGAAACGATGAAGTGAAAATAGACGATCCAAGCAAAGGCCCTTGGTTGGTCTAGAGTAACTATGCATGCTTGAAGTTCAATGGGAAGATAATTACAAAAAACCCAGCAAGAATCAAGTTACAGAAATTCCGTTTTGGGAAACTGAGGATTTATCTCTGTTTTCGGCATTTTCTTTGTTATTATGTATTTTATACTGGAAAAGGGATGGTTTGCACCATTTATTCTAAGTTCTGTGAAAAATGATATGAACAAAATGAGTTCAGAATAAGTTTCAGTTGGAGATAGCAAAATTTAAGAAAATTAATTGTGTTGGTTATGTTCAAAAACAAATTGCAACATGGCATTGTTGTACCATGTTAGATTATCAGCATAAATATCTATATATTCGATACTATATATATTGCCATATATTATACTGTTTCAATTATATGAAAAGACCTAGGGTAACCTTCCTCGCATTATTAAGCAAATAGTTACAAAGATTAAAAACCACACAACAGGAAGCGCCTATCACCGCAAACCACGCAAACAGGACATTGCTTTGTGGATGAAAAACACTGCTAGGACTTTCTTTGACGAACATATTGCGTAGAGGAAATTAATCATAGTTATAGATCTCTTCCTCTTAAATTTAGCATAAAAGCTGAGCACAACCAAAGGAAAGGGAGAGTTAGAGTGAAGTAAGAAGAGCCGTTTAGGCTAAAATACTTCAGAAGCCAATAAATCTTGAAGTATATAATTCAAGGGCTATATAGTTAAGCCTCGTCGAGTAAACTAAAGAAGTAGGAATATTTACTATTATTGAGTTATTAAAGAAGACGGAATACGAAGTATAAAGAATAAAGACTCAAAAGTTGTGCTCAGCTCAGAGGAATAGAGAGATAGCTAAGTTGAAATATTAAGACTACGAAATTACAATATTATAGAGACGTTAATTGATATATTTGAAAGTAGATAACGTTTTATAAAAGGTAGAAGATTTCATGCTGTGTGTTGCGCTAATACGATTTGAACCCAAAGCAAAACGGTTGAAAATATACCTAATTGAAAATATTCGACGCAAAATAGCGCACCATAACAAAATGGAAAAATATCTTTTAATGCTGAAGGTAGAGAAATATGTATGGTACTGGTTTATTTTATTGTTTATGTAAAGCACGATTTTTTTGAGCAAATAAGCGCGCAAACTGTAAATACCACTGGTTCCTCAAGAGTGTGCAGAGCTAAACAGTGTAGCCCTGGGAGTCATTAGTAGACAAAAGGGTCATTGGTAGTTGTCAAGCTGCGAGAGGATATAAGGCCATACGATTGGACGCGTTGAGGTAGAACGAACAAACTCGCTTTGAAGGAGAACTGATAAGGAGTGGTCTATATACTGATAAATGATAAAATAAGTTGATAAAGTAAAATAAGAACGAATTCATAAACGTCGCAGTTTACGATGATAGAGAAGTGGGTCTTCAATGATCAAATGCTCTGATACAGCTAGTCTTCACAGAGGCTTGAGCTAATGCACTTAACTGTAAAGGTGCGAAGACGAAGTTATTTGGAGATCGACGTAGCGAACTTCAAAGCGACTAAGTCTTAGGAAAATTAACGAAAGCTCTGAATTCTATATAAAGATCTAGTAAACAGCAGTTAAATATGATTATTATACATTGCAGTTGCATGCAGATAAATGCGAGTATCACGCAATTTGCAGATAACTCAGTTATGACGGGCGAAGCTTTAGCAAGGAATATTTAAGACACATTGATTGAAGTTGGCACACCACTGGAAATATGCCGTGGTCAAGGTTATGATGGTGCTAGCGCTATGTCTATAGCAAGTTTAAAGGAGTTTCCGGCCGAATTTTACAGAATAATCCCAAAGCATTGTATGTCCATTGTTCCAACCACCGCTTGAATCATGTTGTTGCCACAGCATGTAAGCTTCCCGCAGTAAAGCAAATGTACAAAGTAGCACACAAGCTTTCTAGTTTTTTAGTCCTTCTTCCATACGAACACAGTTCTTAAAGAAGAAAATGCCGAGTTTGGTTCAAAGCGCAGAAAGTTAAAATCTCCCTCAACAACACGGTGGGTTCAGCGAATATCTACACTGGATGGCTTTATTGAGGGATTTGAGGCATCTTCCACAGGTTGTGATACACGGAAGAGAATTTAAACAGCGAATTTGACAGCTCAACTTCTGATGCTGCTACGTATTTTAATTACATCAAATCGTTTGAATTCATCACCTCTTCACCTTGTTATAGTGTCAAATATTATAAAAAGCAACACTTTGTCCCCGACTGTCGAATTGCAGCGGTGGAAAATCGACATAGTGAAATCTCTCAAGCAAGAACTTTGTAGCCCACTTAATCACATCATTAAACGAAACATTTGACGAGTCAACATTGATCACCTACGAAGGCTTTTCCATCATTCCCAATGTCTTGGTTGAGGATGTTAAAAACCAGGTGCCATGGAAGGATAAATCAAAACTTGATTCTGAATTGGACATGTGGGAAACAAGATGGATCAAAACAGCTAGGGAACTGCAAGAGTCAAATTTAATAGAAACTGTTCCAAAAGAATATCGGACACTCTTTTAACCTCGGATAAAGAATTTTACCCTAATGTTACTACCATACTTAATATTCTAGCGAGTAGCGGTCGTACCAGCAACGACATCATTTTTTTGCTGTTTGTGTCGGCGTACGAAGAGGATATGCCCAACTTCAGGACCATCCATGCTGAATTGGATTTGTGGGAAACTAGTTGGAAGAAAGGCTTCGAGCAAGTCGTGTATGACTCAGTGGCCGATACGCTGCAAAACTGTAATGAACTTGCTTTTCCTAACATTTCTACCGCTTAGAAGATTCTTGCCGTTGTACCAGCTACATTGCATTCTTCAATTTTATTTAGGTCATGATTTTTAAACATTTTCTAATTATTTGGCGTGGATGGCCTAAACTATTAAAAATTCAAAAAAATAATGTACGAGAAAAACGTTACCCTTTTTAAAGCGTTTGAACTTCACTGAGCTACTCAATGACTTCGAGATTTGGAAGTACATGTTATAGAGTTGGCTGCATTGTTAAACGACGTTACCTTTTGGGAAGATGTGTTATTGAAAGTGTAAAATGATTTCAATATATTTTCTTATAAATTCTCAACTGCACTTTTGAGTTTCGGAACAAGCAAAAGCGCAAAATTAAATATACCTATACAATAATTATGATTAAATAAAATTGTATTTGTCACTATATAACATCATATGTTGCTTTTCTTTAACTTTAATTTTGTTTACGATCGATGTATGTATTTGTCCATCATTCTCGATATTGCGTAGCAAAAACCTAATATACCTTATATGTTTATTTACAATATATAGATATATAGTAGCTGCATTATTGCAAGGCAATGAGTCCCTCTCGGCCATAGTTTCTGACACAAGCACACACATGCAACGTTAAACTTAACTAGTAAGTTCATAAGATCCACTGGAGAGGGTTGCACGTCCACAGATCACAGTTGATTTGCTAGCACTGTAGATACATTCAAAATGGTTCCAATGGGTATGTTGACATTTCCAGTTTCCCGCACGGTTCGCAATGCATTTTGGGATCGCTAGGGGGCAAACAAAATTTCTTTCGTGGTCAGGCTGTTATAAATATTCATATATTTTAAGTTTTCGAGCGAAGTTTTGTCAAAATCTCATTAATATTTACAAGAATGTCTTCTGTTCCGGCGGGTAGACGTGAAGTAAATGTCCGTGGCGACGGAAATTGTTTTTACAGAGCTATGGCTCTCGCTGTTGATGGCAAAACCGACCATGCTTAACCAGTGTGTCGAGCCATGTGTAATAAAATGATAGCAGAATATCCAAAAGTGTTTGAGGCTTATCAGTTCAGCTCTAAAACTATAAAAGAGCATTTAAAGAAAAGTTCGAAGGACGGAACGTGGGCAGAAACGATGAACATTTTTAGCTGTGCGACTGTACTTCAGCGTACGATAAACGTTTATTCAATCACGAGCCAGAAGTAGACAATATTCGAGCCTCTCGAGATCGTTTGAACATCCAAATACGGCACAGTGATCTGCCTTTCGCATTATGCGAACGAAGATCGAATATTCTTGTAAATGTTAATGAGATTTTGACGAAAACTGCGCTCGAAAACTTAAAATATATGAATATTTAGAACAGCCTGACCACGAAAGAAACTTTGTTTGCCCCTAGCGATCACAAAATGCATTGCGAACCGCGCGGGAAACTGGAAATGTCAACATAGCCATTGAAAACTTTGAATGTTTTTGCAGTAATGAAGGTCTGGAGCGATTCGAGTCTACTGAAGAAAAGTGTAGCTTTTTCCTGTGGGCTGTGTGTGTGTCAAAACCAAAGAAAAGAAAAACAAAAGGGAATAGTGGAAAGGAAGGAAAGTTGTCAAAAGAGAGGAAAGGAAACCGAGGACAATTGTGGACAACTAAGGTACAATTGGCAAACAGTGGTCATCAAGGTCGCAGAAACTGATATATCGAAGCAGATTGAAGTCGAAAAAGCTAAAACTTGGCTATAGAATTAAAGCGAGTACACAAAGAGCGTAAACGCGAATTAGAAAATCCCACAAGAAGCTAAACATTCACTTGATGAGCAGATAATCTTTACAAAGTGCAGAATCTGGACTAAGCAATATCTCTCAAAGAAACCACATGCACATATGAAATATAAAAGTATGGGCTAGATGTGCTGTTAGTGGTATAATATATGACTTCCAAATTTACACTGGAAGTGGTTCTGGATCAGATGACAATGATAAAATTTAGGAGTGGGGGGGGGTGTTGTCAGGCACTTGACCTCTTCTCTTCCTGAGAATGTTTGTCACAAAGTATATTTTGACAATAATTTCTGATCTGTCTATCTGTTGCAGTTTCTGAAGGCGGCAGGAATTTGGGCAGTAGGCACTATTAAAGCGGACATATTGAAGGGTGCTGAGAAAGTCTTGCAAGACAAAAAAAGATGTGGCAGAAAGGCCGGTGGTCCAGTAATGCTGGATGGCGACGCTCGATGGACAATGGTTCGGTAAAAATGATCACCAGCCATATTGGAAATGTTCCTGCATATTTTCATGAGCGTAAACCGACCGATTGCGTAAACGCAGGCGAAAATGACGGCGTGTAATTTGCTGCTTGGTTTCTTCGTGCGTGGTTTGGTCATTTTCCACATTTTATGACAATATAGCTTATAAAAGGGTTTTCAGGTTTCTGATTGGCTTATGACGCTCGCGCACGCGCAATGCGGTTGTTTTGCCTTAGTCATGCAATTTTCGATTTGCAGGACTAAACATGACTTTTTCAGTGGTCAGTAAGGCATGTCGAGTTCTTCTTCAATCGAAAGAAAGTTCGGATCTACTGCTGAACAGAATATTATTGTTAAGCAGAGACGCCGGATCTTTCGATTTTAACGATCAGGAAAGGTTTTCAAATGTCGTGCTATTCAAAGTGTAACATAGATAACGAAAGGAAATGAGGCAGACAAGGCGACAGTGCAATCAGCTGATAAGGACCGCACCTTAGGATTAGATATGTAGATAATAATGTAGATATAGACCACCCGTGTAAAGCATGCTTATAAAAAGACCAAAAGATAATAAAAGAGGCAGTTCTGGCCAAAGCGTGTGTTGTGCGTTTGTCTTGTGTTTGTAACAAATCTGGTGGCAGCGGTGGGATTGAAAGAGAGAACACACAAGATGAGCGGTGCCAGTATATTGCCAGGAAAATTTGATGGCAGTTCTGATTTATCTACCTGGCTAAGAGAGTTTGATGCGTGTTGCGATGCCAACGGTTGGAAGACGGATGACAAAATAAAGAAACTACCGGCGTTTCTCCGTGGTCCGGCAGCAAGCCATTTTTACGCCATTGACGAGAACGAACGTAAGAGTTACGACGATGCCGTTAAAGGTCTGACTGCAGCTATGTGCCCTCCTGCACACCGTGAGAAATTTTATCGGGAATTCGAAGCGCGATCACTCAGACCGGGAGAAGACCCAGCAGTATATAAATGGGAACTCGAGCAGGCATTAGAAAAGGCAGATCCATCCCTCGAAGCTGAGGCTAAGAAAGCGTTATTGACTCGCCAGTTCATGAAAGGACTGCCGAACGACATGAAAATCAAACTTCTTGAGCACGACCCTACTCCGAAACTGGATGACATGCTTTCGTTTGTGCGTCGTTATCGTGCTGTCCAAGGACATATCGCGGAGCACCAAGTTAAATACAACGCGGCGGGAACATCTGTGGATTCTGGACAAAATGACAAGCTATCAGAGCTTATGGATCTTGTCAAAGGAATGGCAATAAAGCAACGCCAGTTGGAAGAGGCTCTAACCGCAACGACCGTGAACGCAACCCAATTCGAAAGTGATATGCGCCGTCAAACTGACCGGGATAATCCAAGAGTATGCTACACGTGTGGGCAGCCTGGACATTTCGCCAAAAACTGCAGACGAAGACAGCAAGGATCACGTAAGAATACAGTACAATGTTATAATTGTCAGGGTTTTGGACATGTAGCACGAAATTGTCCGAATAATTTAAACGGGCAAGGGGTGGATTCGATAGTGGGAAGGTTTTCCACCCCCCGTTATTAGCGAACAGCAATATGAATATTCCCACGCATCCTTTTGTCGTATGTAACATAGAGGGCGTCCGAGTACAAGCCTTGGTAGATACGGGTTCAATGAAATCCTTCATAAAAAAAGACATCCAGGATGTTATCGATTTTGACTGTCGCAGAGTAAATAAGTCCACAGAACGATGTAATTCTATTACGGGTGACTCACTCAAAACAGTCGGTAAGATAAATGTAAATGTGAATTTTTCTGGTAGTCGGCACTCTTATAGTAATGATTTTCTTATTAGTAGTAATATTGAGTTTGACTGCGTGTTAGGCTGGGATTTTTTAGTCAACAACCATGTAGATCTTAGAAGGGGCATGCTGGGGGGGCTTAGCTCCTATGTTTTAGAGGGTCCTCACGGGAAAACACCAGTTTGTGCCAGAGTTGTTCCAAATGGAACCCACTTATCTGGTGTTGTCGAATCGAGCGACACTGTGGATAAGCCGCCCGATTGCGGTTCTGAGCATGGTGGGGATTCATATTTGTTGTTTCAGTCTCGGTATAAGGCAGCCACTGAGATTTGTCTAACTGAAAATGTTGTCATTCCAGCGAGAACGGAGCTTGTCCTCGAAGGTAAGTTAGTTAAAACAACCTCAGCCGATGTAGGTATGATCACAGCTAATCGTGCACGCGCTTACGAGCCTGGCATTCACATTTCACATATTGTAGCGCATCCTTGCGGCAAAATTGTACCTGTCAGAGTATTGAATAGTTCACACGAGTCAGTAGAACTCACCGCAGGGCGAAAGATAGCAGAATTTCATCAACTAGTAAAGTCTAAACCTCAAAGCGAACAATACACCAAGACAACCAACGCGACGTGCGCCGCGACATGCAGCGAGACGGCTGATTTTCAAAGTCAAGTACATGAAGCAATTAGTCCACACCTTAATGAAAAGGATAGAATAAAGCTAGCCCAATCACTAAGCGAGTTCAGCGATGTTTTTGATGACAAATTAGATACATGTAATGTGACCTCCCATAAGATTAATACAGGTAGGAGCACACCTATTAAGCAACGACCACGGCGCTTGCCTTATGCCTATCGCGAGGAGGCAGACCAACAAATTCAAGAAATGCTTGCAAACGGTATTATTACACCAAGCGTTAGTCCTTGGTCAAGTCCAATTGTTTTGGTTAGAAAAAAGAATGGTGACTTAAGATTCTGCGTAGACTACCGCAAGCTTAACCAAATTACAGATAACGACAGTCACCCTTTACCACTCATTTCGGACCTCTTAGATAGCGTAAAAGACGCCAAATATTTTAGTTTGCTTGATCTTCGATCTGGTTACTGGCAGATTCCGGTCGCACAAGAAGATCGTGCTAAAACTGCATTTGTCACGCAAAATGGGCTATATGAATTTACTAGAATGCCGTTTGGACTGAAAACAGCGCCAGCAACATTTCAGCGTGCAATGGAAGTCATCTTAGCTGGTTTAACTTTTGAAATTTGTCTCTGTTATCTTGATGACGTAATTGTATTTGGCAAAACTTTGACCGAGCACAACGATCGTTTAAAAACAGTATTAACGCGATTTCGAGATAATAATTTTCGCGTGAAATTAGCTAAGTGTGTTTTTGCGTCTCCTCAAGTTACATTTCGTACATTTCTAGGCTTGACTGGGTATTATCGCCGATTCATACCTAATTACGCTACGGTTGCTCAGCCTTCAACGAAACTCACTTCAAAGGAGTACTGCAATAATTTCGTTTGGACTGATGAATGTACTGCGGCCTTTGACAAACTGTGCGACTTAAAACTACGAAATCAGCCTAAACCTAGTGTAAGCAAGAGCCAAGATGTATATTTTCGCAAGATGCTGCGTCATTACGACAAATTGTTTATTCGTGAAGGAATTTTAGTCCGTGCAATTGGTCAACGCAAGTCATACCCAAATTATGTTATCGTGCTGCCACAATCGCTAATCACTACATGTGTCAAAGCCATGCATGACAGTCCTTTTGCGGGACATATGGGTGTAGCTCGAACGGAAGAACGCATTAGGCAACGATTTTATTGGCCTGGAATTCACACCTCAGTCCAAACATTTATTCACAATTGTCACGCATGTGCACAAAGAAAGATTGCCACACACAATAATAAAGCGCCAACGCAGCATATCGAAGTAGGCGAACCGTTCACATTCTGGGCAATGGACTATATGGGGCCACTACCTGAAACTGCGCGCGGTAATCGCCACATCCTAGTTATGATGGATCATTTTAGTAAGTGGTGCGAGGCATTCCCCACCAAAGATCAAAAGGCGAGCACAGTTGCAAACATTCTATTACATAAAGTATTCAGCCGTTTCGGTCCACCTACAGTATTACACTCTGACCAAGGTGCTAATTTTGAAAGTAACCTCATGCATGAATTATGTGATCTTATGGGTATAGCAAAAACACGAACAAATGCGTATCATCCACAATGCGACGGACAAGTAGAGCGCCAAAACAGAACGCTACAAGATATGCTATCAAAGTTTGTCTCAAATCATGCCGATGATTGGGATCAATGGCCCGATCCGGTAGTTTTTGCATACAACACAAGTAGGCATGACTCGACTGGTTATTCCCCATACGAGATGATATTCGGACGAACACCGCGCATGCCTTTTGAGCTTGAGATTGGTATGCCATTATCCAACCCAGCACAAAACACGGAATACATCCATTCCACACGACGCACACTGCAGGACATACACAACATCGCGCGCTCTAACTTAGCTGATAACAGTTCTGGCCAAAGCGTGTGTTGTGCGTTTGTCTTGTGTTTGTAACAAAAGAAAAAATGACTTTGTGGATCTCTATTCAAGCGTAAAATGTTTTGTTGTCCGTGTCTCTTGTTTTGCCCTGGAACATCTGAAACCTGGACGAAGACTGGTTACAAAACAATGCGCGGTTTTCTCTCGGATTGCAAGAAACACGAAAACGCAAAGTCACGCATGAATGCATCTAAGACCTGAAAAGTGTTCAATGCTTGCGAGGCTCGTGATCATAGGTTGGATGTGATGTTTTGCCAGGCAAGAAGAGAGGAAATCAAGCGACACAACGAGGAGGTAAGACAGAATAGTGAAATGCTAAAAACCATAACAAATGCTGTTCTGTATATTTTAGGCAAGCAAGGTATGCCAGTTAGGGGTCACGATGAATCCAGTGACAGCTTTAATAAAGGTAATTACAGAGAATTGCTTGAATGTTTTGCTGAACTGGATTCTGTCTTTGAACGATGTTTGCATGGGCGTTTAGCTGATTCTGAGGGAGGTAGGGATAGTCGGTTTACTGGGGTATCCTCTAATACACAAAATGAACTTATTAACCGTCTTGATGCTTTCATTGAAAATCAGATTGAAGATTGCTTCCAAAGAAACGAGTACGTGAAAAGCAAACCAGTCCATCGAGTCACAGCGATAGTCCTAGCACTAGTCAAGCCTTTTCCAAGCATCATCAAAAGCTTTTCAATGTTTGTCGAACAAGGTGGATGGCAAGAATTAAAGGGCTCACAATCTTTCGCAAGGTTTACTTGGCTATTTTAAAAGCACTGGAAGTGGTGAGAACTGACAAGTCGAATGAATCTGATGCGCGTTACAAGCAGGTGGTATTTTTTTATGATTTTATTTTTTATTAAAACGTTCGAGTTTATCGTATGGCTTGTTGTCGTCAAGCGTTGTGTCAAGTGCACAGAACCACTAACGTTACAATGTTAGTATGTTTCCCTTGATGCTGGTAAAACTCGCGAAAAAGTTGCTCTTCTTTTCCTCACGATTAACGAATTTCGTTCAGATGTCGACAAAGTCCACGAAGTCTATTATGAAATGGCAGTTAAACAGGCCGAAGGAGGAGGGGTAAAGCCTTTCAACGAAAGAACAAGTGATCGTCTGATGTACCGTCACAACATACCTGCGGATAGCACAGCTGAATATTTTAAGAGAGCTGTAACAATTCCTTTCCTAGATCAACTTGTTGGACAGATACAGTCCCGCTTTTCAGAAGGAAATGTTGATGCATTTGACGTCATGTATGCCTTGCCAAGTTATGTCACCAGTGAACCCGAATGGGCGGAACATTTTTCCCGTTTCTTGCAAAAGTACAAAGACGACCTGCCAGAACCCGACTTCCTCAAAATGGAGTTAAGAATGTGGAAACTGTTTTGTATGACCTCCAAGAAACCATCACCAAATTTAATAGAAGAGTTGCTTCCACTCATTGATCGTCATTCAGCTGCAAGGACGGTTGACTGATAAGATAATTGATCAGATGCAGAATTATTACGATTCTGACAATTAGAGAGAACAAAGGGAATTTGCCAGGGATGAAACAAAGCATAAAGGCTATCCAATGCCATATGATTAAGCTTTCTTTGGATAAGCAACACAAACACTGTCACAAATCTAAAGACACA
The DNA here is from genome assembly GCA_963855995.1 of Muricea muricata. Lineage (NCBI taxonomy): Eukaryota > Metazoa > Cnidaria > Anthozoa > Malacalcyonacea > Plexauridae > Muricea > Muricea muricata. The sequence goes on from OY979716.1 coordinate 17,406,882, forward strand.
TATGGTGTAAAAATTGGAAAGACAAGTTAGAGAAACCAAAAACATATAATGAGGACAATCGATTGCCTGATGTTTTTATGAAATAGCTTGATCCAATATTTACTATGTTTTCCAACGATGAGCTGCAGAGCACGTGTCTTAAAATATGACTCAGGACAAAAATAAAGCTGCAAATGGCATGTTATGGTCTCGGTGTCCAAAAACCAAGTTTTGTGGAGCAAGGCGTGTGCGCATATCTGTTTGTGAAACCATTAGTTCATTCAACACTGGTGCAGGAAGTTTAGCTAAAATTGTGGGTATGTGTGGCATTACTCTTGGTGCTAATACCATGAAGGAACTCAGACAACAGGATAAAAAAGGAATCGTGCCTGCTGCAAGTAAAGTCAGTGCTAAGTATAGAGATGAAAGAAGAAAACGACGTGCTCAACGAAAGACAAAAGCAGACCAGAATGCTTATCAAGCTGGAGCATTCAGTCTAAGCTCAAAGCCAGATATCACAACTCACAAGAAAAGGAAAAGAAGTGAAAAGAATTCAGTGAAGCAAACTGATGTACCGATGTAATACCAATACTTGAAATTGTAGGTATAAGTGCCAAGAAACGGAAACTATGAACAATGTATGCGATTGTTCGAGGTCTGTATTTTATGCTTAAATCTCCAAAAATCAGTGCAGTAGGAGACCCTTAGTGATTATTGATTTCCTATTACATCCAAGTATGTGATTATCATCATTTTTTTAAGTTGACATGTTTGAACAGTGACAAAAGCAATTTGTCAATGTTTAACCTTGATTTTCTCAAAACATTAATTTGGTTAACTTTGGTTTTAATTTAATAGATCTAGAATAGCATACCCACGTTTTACCCGCAGCTTCACAGCTTTTGCTATATAACACTTCCATAATCCCATTTTACTTTCACACGATGATAGCAGCGTCATTCTTGTAGCCTGGAATTCTACCGGGTAACAATACTCCATCTTCTTCGACGTAATTCGAAATGAATGCCTTAATATCTACAATTGTCGAATGAGGTAGAGTGTTGCTGGGCATTCTCTTCTTATTTCCGTGCGTTCTAGGGTAAATCCCGAAATTATCATAATGTTCTTTAAGTGAACGAAAGCGATGATCGCTTATACCATAGAGTTGCAGGAACATTTTCTTGCATATAGGTATCGACTTAAACGCAAAGTAACATCGAGGACTTCTGCTTCGTTTCTCACCGACTTGCTTATCATGTCCATGCGTAGAAACTTGTATGTTGGCCAAAATGACAAGGTCAAGTTCCTCTTTGCTCAATTCTAATTCTATATATATATATATATATATATATATATATATATATATATATATATATATATATATATATATATATATATATATATATATATATATTATATATATATTATATATATATATATATATATATTATATATATATATATATATATATATATATATATATATATATATATATATATATATATATATATATATTGCACAACTGTAAGCTGCAATTTGTCACTGAATTCGCAACAGATTTGGCTAGCACCCGCGCAATTGTCAATATTGTTAATTCACAAATAAGCATGCAACGCAGCTAGAATATACAATTGAATACAAGCCAGTATATTTTGATAAAAATGTGCATATTAGATTTTAATTATCAATTGTCTCACTATTACACGAAGAAAGGCATCCTACTAGTAAGATGCAAAATATCACACGCATAAATGTATAACTATGCAAAGGCTATTGTTGCCTAAAAAAATAAAGATAGGCTGGGTATTGAAATCAAATTTGGGTGAAATTAAAATATCTGGAACATATCACTTTTTAACGGAATTGCTTCCTATCAAAAGGCAGGAAACTGATAAAATGATGCATGCCAATTGGATTACTTCATTTTTCTTCAAATCTTTCTCTTGCTACATACATTAGGAAAAAACAGCTAGTGAATCTATATAGTTATGGCGCAAAGTGGCAAAATCAGAATAATTTGGAAAACTACCTGCAAATGGAGAAACACGGACTATATTGTCACACGAAAAGATGTACGACCGATGGGTAGCAAAGGAGATACGGCCAGCATTGAATATAAGGAAGATGATGCGGTTAAAGTGAAATGCTCACGCTGGTTTGACGCAGAAATTGTTGAGATTGATGGGAGATGTGATAATGAAGGTATAGAGCCTATAATAATCATTCTCCCATAGGTTTCTGGGCGAGACTCTAATACTTCAGGTTAAGTTGAATTGTGGCCCAGCCGTGACAGAGAAATTGTTGATTATATTATTACATCTTATCTTTGAGTTGGTATATAGATAAGGCCGAGGATGGCGTTAGGGACACAACAATTAAAAACGACTATCATTACCAACAGTTTGTACAACAGCAAAGGAAGAGAGAAACCAATTGGAAGTTGGAACGCAAGAAGAACCAGCTTCGAAAGAAAAAGAAACAAAATCATGACTTCCATTCTCCGGATTTGGAACATTTTACTTCTACTTGCGAAGCATCAGACGCTTCTACTCAGACTGATACTGGCACTGCTATTGACTTGCAGAGAATTTTAACAGAGTGCGAACTCTTGAAGAATAAAATAAACGAGCTGGATGAAAAAACAGCATTGGCTATTAATATGCTCAAGGTGACTGTGTAGATTTATATTCCCAGTGACCGATTAGCTTGTAAAGTTTTCATTAAAATTGGTGGCATTTTTCAGTGCTATATATATTACTATTATAAGTCTTTACTGTAGCAACTGTAGCTTGTTTAGAAACTAATAATATACAAGGAAATGTTTCTGGGCTGTGATTGGTTGATTCGAGTGCAGTTTAATCCCAAACATCACCCAGAACAGTGCAAAAATCTGTAACACAGTGCAAAAATCTGTAACAACAGTGCAAAAATCTGTAACAACAGTGCAAATATCTGTAACAACAGTGCAAAAATCTGTAATAAGCTCTTTGAGCGATGGGATTTACTCGCTGAAAAACCAAAAACATGGCGGCCGAATTTTCACGTTTGCTTAAAGATTTCGTCGAAATTTCAACACAATTTGGGATTCTTCTCTGACAATTATGATCACAAAACAAACTCTAAAGTATGCTGGAACTTTGTACATAAAACTATCAGCCATGGCTTTTGTAAACATGATTTTTTTAAGCGAAGAAATTCGAGAATGAGTGCACTTGCATAATGCGAAGTTGTAAGTACAAAATGCTTGTTTGAACATTTCCTTTTTATATTATTAATAAGTAATAGTATAATTTCTCGTGCAATTACGGAAAACAAGCACTCGTGAGTTTTTAAAAACCGCAAATAGCGCTCGTCCTTCGGACTCGCGCTATTTTGCAGTTTTTAAAAACTCACTCGTGCTTGTTTATCCGTAATTGCACTCGAAATTATACTATTACCTATACTAATAATTCATGTGTCTAATCTTACTTCTGGATGATTAAAGAAATAAAACTCTCAATAACAAAGAGCTATTCAACTATAGAGAATCATTTAGAATCATTGGAAAAAATCGCTAAATTCCAGAGAGAGTGAGTATCAACAGCGATTATAAACCGCAAAAAATTTTGTTATCAATAAACTATCGTTAAAAAGTGGAATCAAATGGAAAGTTCGATAAAAAGCCAACTCTCCGTGATAGATCAGCGACTAGATTCAATTGAAGCTAATCCCACATCAATACAATTGGTGAGTACAAATATATTATATTGCTCTTACACAATGCATCTACTTGCCCCATATTATATGCAAACTATCTACTGTACGTACATGCGAATTAAATTTGCCGGCTAATGTGGTTACGTTGCATGCACTTTACAGTTTGCATGTACACAGAGGTTGAAAAAATTGGTTCTAAATAGCCGGGCAATCCTATTATGTAAACTAGCTTTCTTGATTGACTTCAGTATTGAACCTCAGTAATGTTTTTTTTGTAAAACATTTGTTTGCTGATTTCTTTTTTTTAGAAGTTCAACAGCACATTTGACAACTCTTCAGAATCGTTTGTAGAAGAAGAATCACCGCCGCTCAATCCCACGAGTGATCAGTTTCAGTTGTCAACCATAGACATTGATGCGCTGAGATGCTTGGTACTAGTAGAGAGTGCTGATGAAACTACCCCGTGCGAATCTGATAAAACGTCCTCCACTTCGACGCATTGTCCTGTTTCAGATGAAAGCACAAACAAACAGCTGTCTGGCGACATAATACGAAAGTTTGTAACCCCAAGCAAGGACGTAAAGAAAATCAGTGCTGCACTGGAAGAAACTGATGAGCGTCGAAAATGAGCAATAAAGCTTCTGCCCTTCTTCTTCACTGAAAATGAGCTTTGTGAAAGTAACACAGAGGGGACGCATGGCAAACGTGCGCTAGACCCTGTGAAATTAAATTCACTAAAAGTTTAGTCTTACAGAGCACGTGTGTTTAAGCTAGACTACTTTTTTTTTCCTCAGTAGGAGTAACTCCTTTTCTCAATTCTTTATTCGTCGCGTCCAGCTCGTTGTGCATATTATCGACTAGACATTTAAAAACATACTTAAATAATCAGTGCGAATTAATTGATTTCCCATCATCCAAATCATAAAACAGTTCACATATTAATTTATGAAAATAAATTTAGTAAATAGACTATATAAAAATCCGTTTTATTTCAATCCTTTAAAAGGTTTTCCATTATTATTCATAGTGATGTTATTCATGCGTTTTGTTTTAAAATGCAAAGAAGATGAAGAAGCTTTGTGGAAAGGAATTAAGGCAGCTATAAATAGCAAATGCCGAGCCAAAAAGTTCTATGGGAAAAAACTCAACCTCTCAAACGCCATGCAACAAGAATAGACTTGATGGGTACGAAGCTGCTTATGTATTAATGTACGTTATAGGGATTAATTTTTTAACTAATATTTTTGGCCAAAGAAAGTTCTTCATATTAGTCTCCATGCAAGTATTGTAGAGTCAGTACAATAATCAATACATGTCTACAATAGAAGGCTATTTTTCCCTTGTATATAAAGTACACAATATATGGTGGCGACGTAAATTTAATATGTAAGACCGCGTTTATTGTTTTAAAAATTAAATACTTGTCGGTGAATAGGAATTTTATTTGTGCTCTCGGGCGTTAATTTCAATAGGAAATAGCGGGATTTAAAGTGTATATGCAACGAAAAATGAAAAAATAAAATTTCGAAATTTGGAAAGAAATGATCTTCCTTGATTAGGAAAGTATATTATTAGTGAATAAAAGCACTCTGAAAGTATTGAAAATGAACTAAAATGTGCGCCAAATACAGCTATTTTGAGTCTTGACCTGATGAAACACTGGGAACACGTATGCAGTGTGACACAGCGCAGTGTATACCTTAATAAAAACTACAAAACATCACTGATCGAAGGACTGTAGCTTGTATATTTCTTGTTAAAACCGCGAAAAATGTCTGATAGCGAAAGTTTTGAATCACAGACAGACACAGAACAGTCAACAGATAACGAGGACGTTGTTGAGCAATCGTCGGTTCTACAGCCCTATCAGTTCGACCCAGTTGCTGAGAGCGATTACGAGGAGGACGAAACAGACGAAGACGGTATTCTGCGAGAGACTCTAGAGGAAAACCATAGCTGTTAGTTCATGGTAAGTAAGCTTAACAAGGCATCTAATGGTAAAGCGTTTGTCGCATTATTTATTAGCGTGTTTTGTTTGATATTGTGAATTGATTTTAGGTGCACATGTGGGCATTGTAGTGATGCTTTGTTGGACGACGCGAGGGAATACCGATGTTGTAAAGAGATTCTCGAATGTATGGCCAAATTCACAAACGATGGAAAAGACGCCGAGTGTATTACACAGCACTGGGACTATAATATCATAACGCATCGAACAGTGTTAGAAACTGCAGGGGCTCTCTTGTCTGATAAGTCTGGAAAGAAGTATCGCAAGCGAACAAGCAGGACTCAAGATGGACAAAACGAGTAAGTCAAACAAATTTCACTGGATTTTTGTCTGTCTTCACTAATATATATATATATATATATTCGCCAAAATCGAAAAGGGTTATATTTTGCAAAATTTTAACCCATATATTTTCAACTATTCCTTTGAATTCCTTTGAAGACGCCTTGGGTCATAGTGCGGTCTTTCGGTATAGCATTTCAAGGCGAATGTCGATTATCAACGCGAAGAACTAAATTCAGTATTTCCTGAAAAAGTGACACTTTGGTCGTGGAATTCTTCGTGTTTGAGGTAAGTTTTTTGCGTTTATTCCTACCAATTGTTTGTCGTTTTTCTTCGCGTTTTATGGAGATTTTAAAAGGAGTGTTTAAGTGATCAGATTGGGCGCCTTGCAGAGCCGGAGGCCGGAGCGTCGGCGGTCAGCTCAAATACTAAATAACATTTAAAAGATTTATGATATCTTTTGCTATTTTTCAAAACAAATGACATGAAATAAGACATTATTGTAATGAAAATTCTTTACTGCATTCGAATTGTTGTTTGAATATATTAACCGCGCTTAGCGCGCTAATTGACTATTTCAGTAATAATAGACAAAGCTATGAAGCGGTGAAAGCCTGAAAGCGCAGACAAAGGGCCTATTGGCACTCTTTTCTATAACCCAGTTATTTAAGTTAAATCATTACAACATGTTTGCCAGTCTATGGGAGAAATTACAATAAACTTAAAAATGTTTTTATTATTTTATTACCGCATTGTACTTTTTGAACATTTTTGTCATCCAGTGCTTATTCACTAATCACCTTTTCACTTATTGACTATGTGCCTAACCAACTAACTTAGGAGTGCGAGTGAAGCTTCCAGGCCAAGTAATCAGTGATGTAATCATAGGAAGGGTCTTTTCTTAATTGCATGTATTTGTATCTATTACATGTATAGTTTATGTTTCATGCAACAAAGAGTGTGGGCACCATTTTTGCAAATTTTGCTAGAAACCTTGCCATGCCATTGCACCATGTTCAGAATCTGACACAGGCGGTGAGGATATTGAGGAAGGATTTGGTGCAGCAGTAGTTTACAAGAGTTGTGCACAAACAAAAGTCCAGTCAAAGTATTCCAAAGAAGGTAAAAGTATAATACTAAGAAAAATTCAGAAAAAGATGTAGTTATCCAGAAGGATGTTAATTAGGGAATTTTCATTGGAGAAGTTTTGCTTTACTTCAGTTTAATAACTTCATTGTGGAAATTTCCTGGGGTAGCCAGAAATCTTCAAATTGATTGCATCTTAATAAAACTTTTTATCATAGAATCCCGCTTTGTAAGTTTTTTTAACCCAAAGCGACCTATTGGGATGACCAGTGGACGCAAAGGAACCCAGGATACAGGGGCAAAAAGGTTACAGAATGGACACGAAAAGACAAGGATGGGTATTTGTTTGCTGTGCTTCCATCATGGCAAGAAAAAGTTTTGGTGGTGATTGGTTTAATTTACTCGTGGTTTTCTTGTGTTTTACTGTTTTATGCATCTAATTTTGGTCACGTCAAGTGGAATTAACGCATTGAATAATGAGGCGATTCACCTAATTGAATAGCATTTGAAACTCCATGCGACGACCAAAATTAAACGTATAAAACAGGCCTCAATAAATATGATATTTGTCCTGGCTATACGAAAGTTTCAAAAGCTGGCTAAACGTTGTTAAAACCTGTATCGAACGTAATACTCGACAATGAAAGAAACCTAAAACATTTCTGACTGATTATTTCTAAACATTCTTGCCACAGTGAGCCATATGACCCCACTGACTCTCAACCAGAAACCGAAACAGCAACCAAACTTGCTCCTACCCCCGAACAAGGCGAACATCATACATACCAAAGCACCTTGGATGTTTTTTTTTCCAACCCCTTCTGAAAAGGACAAAGGGGGTTTTCCTTTCGATTTAGATGACTTTGCGGAAAAAGTTGCGTCTAAAATGGCGCAAGAACTTAACGCGCAAAAAATACATCATCTGCGGGCACAGTTAATCCGGCTCAGTCGACCACATCTTCAAATGCAAGTAATTTGCTTGAATACTTAGATGAATCATCTGACTTTGAATTAATTATTGAGGAGAACAGCCGGATATTGCGTTGCTACAGTTGCACCGACTTTCTTTCCTCTCCTGTTTCTTTTTCACCTTCATTTCGTCGACCATCAGGAGGAATTAGTGGATCGCTTGCAACAGGTCTACATCTTTCAGAGGAGGTATACCAGCAGTTAATCGCTGGAAAATGCGAGAAATGGTACCACCAGAAAGAAGCTTTTGGCAAGCATCTTTCCTCAAAGACGCACAGCAACGCCACCAATTTTATGAAGTTGGTGAAACAGGGCAAATCGAGGGAAGTAATGGTGACGAATGGGAAGTAATGGTTACGAATGAAATCGTAAAGACCAAGCCTGCTGCAATTCAGGACGAAGGAAGAATTGCCGAACTTCTTGCAGCAGGTGCAGATGTTGGAGATTTTGGCCACTCGCGCAAGCTTTTTCCTGCTATGTTATCGGTAGCGTGTGCATACATCGACAAGAAGACGTCCGTATTTCTTTCAACTTCCCTTTCAAGTACGGGAATGCCACCTCATTTTTATGTAACAGCAGACAAGTCCACGGACCATCGAGCCACAAACCAAGTTACTGTGATTTGTCCTGTTGTAAATGGCTGTCGAGAGGGGATTGTTTTGAATGCTGGTGAGGTTTACACAGTTCCGATGGCACTGGCGGTACAGGTGGCGAACTAGCAAAATCCATATATTCGGACTTAGAGGAAAATGTAGGCTTGAAAGGCGAGCATCTTCTACAAGTTCAAGGCCGAGTGATGGATGACCAGTACGTTAACGTCCCTTTCATTGATGGTATGAATGAGCCCATTATGCAGAAGATGGCAATGACTGCAAAGAAAGTTTTTGGTGGCCTGTGCAATGGGATCCTGCGCATTGGCTCGACAAAGTTTTCAGCAAATTCAAAGATACAAGTTTTATTGATCGTCTGCTGAAGAGAATTGCCCTTTACCATCAACTTTTTAGCCATGGCAAAATGCACAGCGTAGCACGACAAACAGCAAAAGATCTCCATCTTCCTTTCCAAGTGACTAACGCGTATGCCCATCAAAGGTTTATGAGTTCCAGCTATCTGTCCCTGAAGAACCTTGCAGAAAGTTTGGAAGTCTACATTGAAACTTTCAAGGACCATGATAATCGTGAGGAGATTGGATACAAGTTGTGTGGTCAAGATTTCGTCCATGATCTGTTGGGTGTTCTCGATTTGTTATGGCCTTTGGTTGTTTTAATGCTTCAATCGCAATCTAACTGGTATCCTGGCTAGAAGTTATGTGCTCATATTCCTTTGGTGAGCAGACAGATTGAAAGATTTATTGACGACGTATCTGAAGATGTTCCGTCCTCTTCCGTATGTCCCCGACTGCACGAGCGAGTGAAAGAACTCCAGGAAAATATTTATGGCAACAGTGAACTGGAGGTGGGTTGGTTTGTTGTTGGTGATGGCGAACACGGAATACCAGTAGACTGGAAAGCACGAGAGATTCCCGATTCTGTCATGGACTTGGAGAACCTGGCAAGAAATGTTGTTAATGAGCTTGAAGATCGTTTCGAGAATAGCTTTTCGGAATTGAACAAATTACTTGCCGAATGCTTTGACTTTGCACGACTATTCGCAGCCGTCTGTGGAACTCGAGTTGAGGAAAAGACACCAGTGGATAGGAAGAGATTCTCCGAGTTCGGTGCGCACGAGTTCCGAAAATGTGTCCAATATGTCTCTGAAATGCCCCACGTCAAAGACAAGAATTTGGAGCTAGGTAGCGAACTGTCGTCTGCCAAATTTTGGCGTGAAAACAGTTTTTATCGAAGTAGTGTGGGGAGAGATGTTTGCCAGCCACTTCTGTAAATTTTTCAAGAAGATTATGAAAAAAGATAACGGAGATCTTTCATCCGGACCTCTTTCAATTCCAGATGGCATTGCGATGACGACGTTGCAAAGGAGCACAGACCCTCAGTTTTCTTTGTCCGAAGTCTTTGAAGTAGAGCTTAGCAACGAAGAGAAGATGAAAGTTTTTTTTCGACGAAGAAGCTCAGATTGAAGCCCTCTACACTGATTCGTCTTTTTATTCAGCCATTGGTCAGGAGTTTTGTCTTGTTTTTGACATCTTTTATGTGAAGAGTGGTACTGAAGCCACCGCGGAATCTTTCTATAGGGTGGTGGAAAAACAAGAAATGGAAGGCGGACAGACGATCGATGTCCTGATGAATCGTGCCAAGATTGATTGGTGTCTACCCTCGGTCATCCAGCGCGACTCGGCAATTACGGAAATGGCGAAGTTATATATAAATGGAGACAAGGAACTTGGACTTGCGAAACGTTATATCCCAGTTTACAGAGATCGGCGGTCGTGGCAAAAACACGAAGGAGATATGTCCAAAGTTTTGCAGCGCATCTGCAGTTCTCGTCCCAAACTGCCAATTCTTTTATAACTTCTAAACATCACTATCAACGCAGTCATGTAATAAAGAATCTAACTTGCTATGCATCATGTGGTTTGTTCAAGGTGTTGTTTGTAAGAAATTAATTCAGCCAAAAGAAGAAAATCTATACCATCATTTAGCTGTAATTCAGTTTGGACTGTAACTGTTTAGTGTTCTTCACAATTAGGCACATCATGTGGAAGCCTGGATCGTAAAATTTCTTGGATTAGTAAGGTATGCAAACCGATCAGGTAAGTGGAATATTTGTATTTGTATTATAGTTACGTTAGTATGTATGCTACATCAAAATGCATGTGATGTAGTACGTTTTATAGCTTATAGCGTAACTACCGTCAATTTTACATGCACTAGTGAACATGATTTTGACAATTAAAAACATGCGTCAATGTGCTTATAACAAAATCAAAACGTGCTCGCAAAACTTTTTTCCCAGCCGCGCAAATTTGAGATCTGGGAGCGCAAAATTTTCGGGAAATTTTGATCTCGGCCGCGCATTTTGCAAACTATCTAGTCTGGATCATATCATCAAATATATAAAGATTTCGCGTCTTGGGGTTGATACTGTCGAATATTACATCAGGTACAACTAATGATTATATCTCAGCAAATGTATCCTGATACTCGGAATAAAAATATTTAATGTTCTCAGGCGGTGGGTCAATCATCACTTGAGCGTTGCTTAGCAATTTCTTGACAAACGTTGTTTTGTCAGTTTTTGTACCGCCTGAGACAAGGAGGCCAAAGGGATGTCTTAGTTGCAGGGAATACATCATTAAACTGAGCAAAGTGAGGTTGTAAAACTTTATTTATACTGTTTCATAACTCTGATGTAACGTTATATGTTCCTTTAAAATGCGATCCAAAGGAAGTATTTTTGCTTAAATAATATTGTCTATCTTTTGCCGACAAGTGATGATAATCAGCCAAATGATTAGACAGTTTTAACAAGCTGTAAAATTCATCCGATTGTTGCCGGTACGTCCTCGCTGGAAACGTCGAGCCCGACGCAAGACAATGAAATGTTGGAACTGGCATATGAGCAAGTTGTTCAGGAAGACCCATCCATTCCCGGACTTGCAGAAGAGATTTGCACCGAGCTTCCAGACTCGTGAGCAAGATTTTACAAAAACCGGTTCTTTTAAGAACCACCACATTTATGAAAGAATCTAAACGAAATCCGATTCTATTTGATGCTATTTGATGTCTTTGCTTCTTGCAAGACTGTACATGCCTTAGGGGTAAAGTAAATAAAAAACGCTTAAATACTATTTCGACACACATGGTAATGACGTAATTTGCACCCATATGTTAGGAAGATATATTGACAAGAAAACTATTTACAAATTACATATCTAATGGAATAGTTGAAACACCGTCCTCCAAAACTTTACGTTTTGGATAAAAATAACTAAAAGCGTTTTTAACTTGAACATATTTAAACATCTTATTATCTAACACCCTAAACCCCATATTTACACTGGTGAATACTTTGCACTCCAATGCTTTTATCAGACGTTCCACTCCTTCTCTAGCGTCTTGAAAAATTGTTGGTTTTTGACTAAACCAAAGGCACCAAACCAAGTGTAATCCTAACATTGATGTGAGTACGACTCAACAGCGAGCTTATATAGTCTTATTTCACTAACCGTCAACCAATCAGCTCGCGGCATGAGCGTTAGTAACGCGCGGGGATGTACGTAACGTATTGTATACGTAATGCTGTACGTGTACGTGCCGCATTGTGTACATAACGGGGCTGTACGTAACGCATTGAGTACGTAACGCATTGGGTACGTAATGTATTGGGTACGGAACGCCTTGTGTACGTGACGCATTGGGTACGGAACGGACGCATTGGGTACGGATACGTAACGCATTGGGTACGGAACGCCTTGTGTACGTGACGCATTGGGTACGTAACACTCTGCACCACCCTGCACCAAAATGAAAAAGGGGGTCGATCGGACCTATAATACTACTTACATGCCCCAAATTTTCTCCTTAAACAACATATTTTCTCACAATTATGCATAGCTTTACACTCAAGGTTTCCTATAAAGGCTTCCCATCCACATCAACCAAACACTACATCGCTTTATACAAGAATTAAAGATGCTTCGTCTTTGTCCTGGCTACTTTTCTTATGTGCACAAGTGCGTTAAAATGTACCAAAATTAAAGAAATCCGATTGTTGGATTGCTCTGGGCTGGGATAAGCAATTCCAACCAACTACAAACAAGTGAGAACTGGGCAGAGTTCCTGGACTTACGCTTCAACCAAATCAATTCAATAAACCTATCAAGGCTTCTTATACTATTTCCGAACTTACGAGCGATCGATGCACGGGACAATTTACATTTTGAGTGTCGGTTGGCCCGAGAAAGACGGGTTGCAGTTTTCAGCGATTGTGAGCTGAGATCGACCAATGTCCTATCAACCACCGCGTCAGCACAGCACAGCACATCACACCAAACGCAAACGACAGTCCAGTGTCTTATCAAGCACCGCATGTACACATTACACCAAACGACCGTCCAGTGTCTTATCAAGCACCGCGTCTACAGGATCACTCGTTGGAATGCAGACAACCCGTTCATTGTAATCAACTCCGGCTACAGGTATAAAAACATTATTCGAACAGTTCTAATTGAAACATTTATCGTAAAAGTTCTACATTTTATTGCTGTAAGCAACTTTATAATATATACATTTCAAAACACATATTTTGTGTTTGTTCTACTCCCGGGTTAAAACACCCCCACCCCCCCAAAAAACACCATAATATATATGTCTACAGGAAAAGATAATTTGCCCGACAGGACGTTTGGGCCTGGTAGATTAGATATGATAATAGCATCGATGACAGACCACCTTGTATATAGTATGATGATAAAAAGAGAAAATAATAAAAACGTCAGTTCTGGAAAAGACTGGTGTCGCATGCTTGTTTTGTGTGTAACAAATCTGGTGGCAGCGGTGGGATTGTAAAGAGAACACACAAAGCATGTCGACTATAATGCCAGGGAAGTTTGAAGGTAGTTCTGATCTTGCAACGTGACTGCGACGAGTTGCGACGCAAATGGTTGGAAAGACGACGACAAAATAAAGAAACTTCCAGCGTTTCTTCGAGGCCCAGCCGCGACTCACTTCTACGCGATACCTGAAGAAGACCGTAAGACAAACAACGGCGCTGTGAAAGGCTTAAACGGTGCTTTATGTCCGCCTGCAAACCGGGAAATTACTACAGCCAATTCGAATCCAGACTATTGAGACCAGGGGAAGAACCAGCAGTTTATAAATGGGAACTTGAACAAGCTCTAGAGAAAGCAGATCCATCGCTTGACAAACCGGCGAAAGAAGCACTGCTCGCGCGCCAGTTCATTAAAGGATTGCCAAATGAAATGAAAATAAAACTATTGCAAGACGATCCTACACCGAATCTCAACGGTATTCCTGCATTTCTTTGTCGCTATCGTGTCGTCTAGAGACACCTTTCTCAACAACATGTAACGGATATTTAATAATGACTGAACTGAATCCAAAGTGAAAATGGACGGAATCCAAAGTGTAAATGTGTAAATAGGTAACTAGCCGTGGACCAAATGTCTGCACTGTTGAACATCGTCAAAGAAATGGCCGTAAAACAACGTCACCTGAAAGAAGCCTTATCAGCAACAACCCTTAATGCAACCCAAGCCAGTGGTCCAGTTCGAAGTACACCCAGTTGGAATGACGACGTTAAATGTTATATCTGTCGTCAACCAGGGCATTTCGCCTGCCATTGCCGTCGCCGCCGAAAGCCAGCTCCAAGATCAAATAAGGTTTGATTCAATGTCATAGTTGTCAGGGTTTTGGGTATGTTGCACGAAATTGTGCCAATAATGCACCTTTAAACGAACACGGGGGCGGGCTCACTAGTGGGAATGATCTCCACCTCTCCATAGTAACGAACAGAACGATGCCCAAGAACATTAAAATACCCACGCGCCCTTTTTTAAAATGTACTGTTGAAGGCGTGTATGAAGACTCTCCTGAGAAAAGACATTCATAACACTATTGACTTTGAAGGTACTAGAATAGATACAGCTGATGAACGATCCAATTCTATTACAGGAGATTCTCTTAATATTTTGAGTAAGATAAATGCTAATATTCACTTTACTGGTAGTCGATATAGTTATAGTGATAATTTCCTTATAAGTAATGATATACTGTACCATTTGACTGCGTATTGAACTGGGATTTTTTAGTCAACAATAAACTAGATATTGAGAGGAAAATATCGGATAGTATAAGTTTTTATTCCCTAAAGGGGCCTCATGGGGAAAACGCGGGTTTGCGCCAAAGTTGTTCCAGATACAACGTATTTATCTGGCATTGTAGAGTCGAACACCACCACGGAAAAGCCAGGTTACGGTTTTGAGCAGGGGAAGGATTCACATTTGTTGTTTCAGTCACAGTATAAGGCCTCTATATATTGAGGTTTGCCTCAGTGAAGATGTGGTGATTCAAGCTAGAACTGAGATTACTGTAAAAGGAAAGTTAGTTAAAACAACTGCAGCTAAGGTAGGCATGGTAAAGTCTCACTCTTCACGCACTCAAGAACACGACATTCACAGATCACATATTGCAGTACATCCAAGGGATAAAATTGTACCAGTTCGAATAATGAATACTTGGCACGAGCCAATCGAACTTATTGCTGGTCGCAAGATAGCAGAATTCCATCAACTACTTAGCTCCAAGCTCTATTTAGGTGAATTTCCAATTGCAACTAACAACGTAGCATGCGGCACAACAAACAGCGCGACAAGTTTTGCGCGTCAGTCAGTCCTCACTTAAACGAAAGAGATAGGGTGATGTCAACGCAATTGCTAGGCGATTTTTCCGACGTTTTCGGCGACAGGCTCGATCCGAGTAATATTACGTCCCATAGAATTAATACGGGGACACACACCTACCTACTAAGATAGACTGCGACGTTTACCATACGCTTATCGCGACGAGTCTGAAAGACAGATACAAGAAATGCTGGAAAATGGCATTATAACACCTAGCACTAGCCTCGGTTAAGGGGACTTTTTACCATAAATTTTAGTCAATTGGTCAAAATTTCAAAATTAGTCTTACTTTGTAGAGGTATGATTCCTTGGTAAGATGCTGCTTACAGAATTGTAAAATTCCAATTAGTTTTAAAGTTATGAATGTTTTTGTGAACACCATTATATAAAGTGCGACTTTTAAATTACCGTTGCTATGGAAACGGAAACGGTTTTCCTAAAAAATCCGAAAGAAATCTGGTCAAAAACGACCAAATATTCATGAGATAATCTTGGGCCGTGTTCAACCTTTCTTCCTCAGTAGACTGGGAACAGCACTAGTTTTCAGGGGGGGGGGGGCAGATCATTGTATAAATTAAATACAAAATTCTCCACGTGTGTTTACATTCAGTCGACTGTGTTTTGAAAATATTTGAACAAATTTACAAGGGAAAATTGCCGTTTTGGATTTTACTATTTCACAAACGCCTAGAAAAAAGTCTAAAGACAAATTTCGAGGCATTCCATCATGGGATAAGAGTCGAGAAAGGCAGCCAGTTCAATCTCAAAATGTGTCTGAGGATTGCAGTCCGTCTGCCACTTTGGAGCGTCCTGTCCCCGAAGTAAATAGCAATTTACAGCCCAATGTTGAAGAAAGTCTGCCACCAACAGCCAGTGAGAAAAAGATCATGGATTCTGTTGAGTCTTCTAGAAGTGATTTGGTTGAAGGTCAGGGCAGTGAAGTTCAACACGATCCATCAAGACCATATTATGTTGAAGATCCAGGGTATCGTTTTTTTCATTTGTCAAATGTGCATCAGGCATTTCAACATAGCCACAAATGTAAAAATGCGAAAATCCTATTCAATGAAGATCAAGCCAAACGCTATGGTCAAAGTGCTTTATTTTCATTGCAATGTTCAAAGTGCAAGAAAAAGACCTATCTCCCCACATCGAAGTCAACTGGCAATAATTGCGATCCTAATCATGCTGATATAAATCGCCGTTTGGTATATGCAGCATCAGAAACCGGCATTGGAAGAGAGGGCATGGCCACAATTTGTGGCATATTGAACATGCTTCAACCAATGTCTGCTCAATCCTGGAATAAACATACTGATGCTCTTTATGATGCCCACAAGCAAGCTATTGAGAATCAACTCTCTTCAACTCGAGAAAAGCTTCGCTGTAAACTGACGAAAGACAATCCAGGTATCTCGAATGACGATATGGTGGACATTGCGGTCACATATGATGGGACATGGTCGAAAAGGGGCCACACAGCCAACTATGGATTTGGGTTTGTAATCTCTGTTGAAACTGGTCAAGTACTTGACTATGGTTTCAGATCGAAAGTTTGTACTGCGTGTAGTAAACAAAAAGCGGATAAAGATTCGGAAGAATACAAGAACTGGTTTACCAGTCACCAGGAGCATTGTAGAAAGAACTATGATGGCAGTAGTGGGAACATGGAAGTCTCAATTGCAGAGGAGTTGTGGAAACGCTCTCTTGATTACAAGATGAGATACAAATATATGGCTTGCGATGGTGATTCTAAGGCATATAACGCTGTATGGAATGTTTATGGTTGTTGTAAAACATGTGACAAACATGAAAGAATGGATAGAAATAGCAAGCAATATGAGAAATGGGTAAAGTCAAAGCAGCATCAAAAATGGAAAAAAGAACATGAAGAAGAAAGTGTCATTTGTCATAGAGTGAAGAAATTAGATTGTATTGGACACGTCCAGAAAAGACTTGGAACTGCTCTCAGAGAATTGAAAAAGAAAACAAAAGGGAAATTGAATGATGGCAAGGCAATTGGTGGGAAAGGTCATAGACTATCTGACAAAACTATAGACAAATTACAAGAGTACTATGGTAAGGCTATAAGGAGGAATGTTAGTCAGAATGCCAAGTCGGAAGAGGAAATCAATAGTGCTATCAAGAATATGCAGGATGCTATTTTCGCTGTACTATACCATTGTGTAATGCTACCCAATACAAAGGTGAGACACAAATTTTGCCCTAAGAAAGAAGATTCCTGATGCAAGTATGTAAGAACAAACAAAGAGGTTGATCCAAAAGTACACTACCTAGATCCTGTTTTCCTTGACTTTCTTCCTCCGTTATTCACACGACGTTCTTTGCTACTGCGATGTCTACCTGGATACTCTCAAAACCAAAATGAAAGTCTAAATAGTATTGTTTGGTCCAAAGCACCCAAACACAAGTACAAAGGGCCAAAAGCAATGGAGATGGCTGGCATGTCAGCTGTACTTCAGTTCAATAGTGGATCAAAAGCTTCGCATAGTGTAATGGCCTTAGCCAATATACCACCTAATGAGTATGCAGCACAGGTAGGAGTTACCAAGGGCAAAAGAAGAATTAGTGGTGCAAAAAGAAGAGCAAGTGATCTGCAAAAGAAGAAAAGAGTGGCCCAAAGGCAAGCAAAACTCGTGAGGGAGCAGGAAGCCAAAGAAAGGGAAGGCGGTCCTTCATATACCAGTGGCGCTTTCAATGAAGAAGCAACATTGGGGCCAAAGCCAGCCAAAAGAAGAAGAAGGAACAATAAATAAGACATAAAACTTTAAGTATCCTTTAAACATTGTTATTTAGTGCACAATATGATAAATTGTGTTGGACAGGATGCATATAATTAGGGGAATCAGGTGAAGAAATTTAGATAGAACTTTACCTTCAATTATCCGAAAAACAGAATTTCCGCATCTTTCAACCTTTAAAATGCTATAACTTGAAGAGCTTTTAACCAATTTGTATGAAATTTTCAGAGTTTTCTCAGAATAGAATTCTCAAAAAATTAATGAGAGCTTTTTTCCATACAATCATTTGTGAAGAAGATAATAGGATATCAGCATAATGGTAGCTTTTGTCGTTACCACGGTAACACTAAGTGTCCAATAAAAAAAATGGGTCATTAATATTTTGTTTGATACATGTTGCACATGTGTGCCAAGTTTCATGCTTGCAGTTTAAATTGCCTTTGAGTTTTAGCATTTTTTACAAATACTGGAATATTCGAGTTCTCTGACTTTTGGGTGTGGTTCACCCCCCCCCCTGATGTTATGTGGAGTTAGTAAAATATTGTTTTTGAATAGCTTAACTAATATTGTTTCAGAAAAATTAACATTCATTTAATTGTAGACCATTTTTCTATTAAAATTGAAGGATTCACAAAGTCGACCAGAATTGCTCTATTTAGGGTAGAAAAGATACAAGAAATGCTGGAAAATGGCATTATAACACCTAGAACTAGCCCTCGGTTAAGTCCGATTGTACTAGTCAAGAAAAAGAATGGAGAGGTCGGATTCTGCGTCGACTACCGCAAGCCAAATCAAATTACTATAAATGACAGCCATCCTTTGCCACTGATTCCAGACCTGTTAGATAGCATCAAAGACGCAAAGTATTTTACGTCGCGGTCACACTGGGTTGGGATAAAAAGCGGATCCGGAATTCCGGAATTGCGGAAGCGAAAAAAGGGAAAAAACGCGGAAAAGGGGATAAAACGCGGAAAAAGGGATAAAACGCGGAAAAGGGGATAAAACGCGGAAAAAAGGCCAGGGATGAAAAAGATTTAAAAATGTAATTAAACAAGCGGAAGTCCAAACACAGTTGTTATGTAGTACGAAAACCAACAACGTCGACCGAGGTACCCCATGCTGTCACGGAGAACCTTGTGCTCACACAAACACACAAAAAGTATCTTTCTGGTTCTGCAATCAAAATCCTAGTTGTAACTTCTTTTGCTCAGAAGACGAAAGTTACTTATACGAAAAAGCCATTGCCGCTTGGAAATCTACAAAACAACCACATTCTCGCTGCGAAAAGCACGACGAACTCACGAAAATACGTGTAGTCAAAAACCTAATGAAAGCCAACTACGGCCGACCCTTCTTTGTGTGCTCCAATCAATCGAATTCTTGTTCCTTCTGGATTTGGGGCGATGTGCGACCCGCAGCAAAGCTACAATGCCGACACGGATCTCCGCGCGTGATTCGTAAATACAAAAAAGAAACTATCAACAAAGATCGTTTATTCTTTTGCTGTGCTCAAGAAGATTCATGCAAATACTTCGAATGGGTGCCCGAAGAGCCCTACTACGATGGCAAATTCTTCAACCCACCTCCAATCAATGATCATTTATCAATGATCTCACTACTGTTTTGAACATCTGAACATGCATATAGCGTTATTCGAACAGTTCTAATTTAAACATTTGTTTATCGTAAAGTTCTACTGAACTACATATTATTGTTGTAAACAAACTTATAATATATACATTTCAAAACACATATTCTGCGTTTGCTCTCAATACTACCGGGTTAAACCACCACCACCACCACCTAAAACGACCCCGTCGCTCACATTACGCCACCCGTCCTAAAAGGGGCCCCTCATGATGACATCATTACTTCCGAACTCTCTGATGACGCCAGCTTGCATACTCATTATTTCCGGTCTTAAACTTTCTGATGACGTCATCTTGCATGCTAATTCTTCCCTCGCCAAACGGACGGGCTAATGCTGCTCAAAAACTGTGAAAAATCCGCCCATTGTCAAAATTATTGGACACCTCATGGAGAAATCAGTATAGATGAACAAATGATAGCCACCAGATGTGGAATTAGTTTCGTCCAGTAAATGCCAAAAAAACATGTAAAGTTTGGTGTAAAGAACTGGGTTCTTGCAGACTCTATTATGCCTCACGTGTTAACTTTCAAATTTACGCCGAAAAAACGAAAGAACACCCAAGGTTAGGCTCTCCCGTAGAGTCAGAATGGACCTTACAGAACTATATTTGAACAAAGGCCACAGATTGTTCATGGATGATTTTTTATAGTTCGTCTGCTCTCTACGAAGAACTGTATGAGAATAAGACACTGGCATGCGGAACAGTTAGGCAAGACAGAAAAGAAATGCTGGCGGATCTCCTGACTAAAAATGCACCAACTTACACACGAGGGCAGTCATCATTCCTGAAGCGTGACAGTTGTGAGATGGAAGGATAAACGGGACGTGTTTGAACTCTCCACTTTTCACGGCAATGCCTGTAATAATAACTGCTACATAAACCAGAGATGATTGAAACCTACAACCCATTCATGAATGGGTTCACCGAGCAGATCAATTGTTAACATACTAGTCCGTGGACAAGAAGAGCCGGAAATGGTGAAAGAAAGTTTTCTGGAGATTCCTCGAGTTATGCATCACCAATGTGCACCAAATTAGGAAGTTCAAAGATAACAAAGCTGTTGACAAGAAACTGAGGATTAAGTTAGCCTACTGTCTTTGCCAACCTCTTCTTAATGTGTGTCGCTTCGCTTCCTGGACCCGACCGGCCTCCTGCTGATCTATCACGAATGAAGAGAAAAATTTTTCAAGTGGTGGAAAGAAAGGGGGAAAGAGAGGGCGGTGGAAAGTCTGTGGCAGCAAGAAGACACATGCGGGAAAGAGAAACGACACAAAAACTTCAAACAAATGTGTGCAGTCCAACGTGTTCTCGTGCGAGGGAGTATGTTTCACAGACTACCACACGAAAGCTTGATTGTAGTACACGGCAATTGTTCTACAGTATACTCAAAAATGTATGTATAAAACTGCTTTAGTCCTTTGACAAATGTAAGTACCATAGTTCTTGTAAAATATAAGTATTAGGTGTAAATGTGACTTTTCATAACTCTAAGATGGCCGCCATTTATTTCTGCATAATTACGTGATTTTGTAAATGTCAAATTTCTTCGAAACCATATATTAAATTGAAATAAAAATTCATACGTGTTTTGACCAAGTCCTATGGAACTGATTTATAGTCTTCATGAAATAACCAAGGCTCCTTTATAGTTTGTAAAATGATTTGAATTTACACAATTACAATAATTACGCTACTTATATAGGTTGAAATTTGTGTTTTCTCTACACTGTCGCCTTAAGCTTAGCTTTGTTTAGGATTATTTAGAATAGTTATTTAGAATGTCTTGAAGAGGAACGCAAACACAAGCCATCGAGTTTCAAACCATATAATTGTTGTTATTTGTCTAGGCTATATCGAAGATGTCATTTTTGAAGCAATCCTGCCTTTATTTCAAGAAAAACAATTTTCACCAAAACATTTCTCAAAACCTATTGTCCCATAATCTTCATTTTATAAGCTTTAAAAAAATTTACCATAGCTAAATATATAGTTTGCCATAGCTCCAATTAACTTTCGTGTTTTTTTTATAGTTGAAATTATAATTACAACAAAATTGGCCCCCAAAACTCAGCAAATTAAGACTTCTCGTATTAAAGGAAGTGGACGATGCAGTGACAGCGCGCGAAAAGGGGACTCTAACACGAATCGAAGCATCGCTCTCAAACAAAATTAACGAAATTTATAGCTTGAAAGAAGAAATTGAAGAACTTAACTTTATAAACGAAGAAAGCGAAGAAAGTGTAGACACTTGGGCGACTGAAACGGAGACTAAACTGAACATTGGAAAATAGAAAATCAGGTTAATAAACGAGACGTTATGGGACATCGAGAACGAATAACGAATAAACAATCAAGCGAAACAAGAAGAAACAAGACGGAAACTTATCAACGCCGAGGCAGAAAAGCAGATTGAAATCGAGAAAGCAAGACTAGAACTAAAGCGAGCAAACAAAAAAAAAGAGCGTAAGCGCAAACTAGAACATCAGGACTTTATTTCACAACAGCAGATAAAGTGCGAGAGACTAACGACTGGTACGCGGACCTATCAACCGACAAGTCAAGAACGTAAAATTACCAAAACTGTCGATAACTAAATTCAGGGAAAAGTACTGGGACTGGCTTTCACTTTGGAACACCTTTGAAGTCGACATAGACTCAACCGGCCTACCGTCTGTGTAGAAGTTTGGCTATTTAAAAGAACTGCTGGAACTAAACGTGCGACCTGAAATAGAAGGACAGCCTTTCAGTACCCAGGAATCTTTACATGCCCCAACAAGAAACCTTAGTATTGATAAACAAATGATTGGTACCAAAAGTCGTGTAAGCATTATACAATATAAGCCAAAGAAACCAAAGAAATTTGGAATAAAACTTTGGGCACTATGTGAATCTTTGACTGGCTATTATTTTCAATTTCAAATTTACACTGGATTCTGATGCAGTTGAGCATTGACTGCCTTACAGAGTTGTTTTTGATTTGCTGAAAGACTGCCTTGAAAAGGCAATTTTTGTTTATTTGGATAACTTTTATGCCAGTTTGAAGTTACTGCAGTATCTAACTGTGGGTAAAACATTTGCTTGTGGTACTGTGCTTGTGGATCGAGAAGATATTTCGGAACATTGCAAACATGCCATCCTTGAAAAAGGAGATTCCAAATTTATCAAGAATGGTGATGTGTTGGCTGTTCATTGGAAGGACAAGAGAGATGTCTCTGCAATGTCATCAATACATGGGAATGGAACACAGGTGGTGAAACGTATACGGGATAACAATGACATAACAAAACCGAACATTATTGTGGGATGAATAAATACATGAATGGAGTGGACAAGTGTAATCAATACCTGAATTACCACTCACTTGGAAGAAAGGCAAAGAAATGGTGGAAGAAAGTATTTTACACAATGTTGCAACTGTGTATTATCGATGCTATGGTGCTGTATTTTGTCGCTCATCCAGATTTAGCTAAAAAGCGTCAAGCACACAAGCTATTTCGAATTCAACTTGTTCATGATCTTCAGTGGTAAGTGAAGTTCACTCACAAATTCCTGATAGGAGATCAAGAAGTAATGAGATCAATAAGTAATGATACATGTGCATGTTGTGGGGACAAGAAAGACATAAATAGGAAGTAGAAGGACACTAAATGTTCAAATTATTATGGAAAATGTGACAGGTTTCTCTGTTTTGAACCATATCATAGAAGGAATAATGTGCAAATGATCAAAAAACGGGTAAGCCATTATTACCACACTAAAAAAATATTGCATTTCAGGCCGAAATATGGTGTCGTCGTATTACTCGGACAAATTTGAGAGCCTGAGTATGCAGTTAGCGAATTTTAATTTCACCAGCAGGGGCGGTTTGTGGAAATTATATTGCGTTCACTTGGATTTTGGGTGGAAATAGTTAAAAATTAAAATTTTTAAGAATATTTCGTAATTGTCTTTATTATTCACATGACTTGTGATGTCACATTTTCATAACTAGCATGAAACTAAATATATATTATTGAAGATTATGTTTTGTTGATTTTAAAAATATATAATTCGTATGCGGACAGGCAAGAGAACTCCCGTTACAGGCAACTGAATGCGGCATTTTGCAGACTTGAAAAATTACAAAAAATTATCCTGGTAGGTAAAGAGTTTGTGAACTAATATATTTATTACTACAGTATTTAACGCCAATTTTACCTGTCATAATGTGTACACGACGTGATGCGTTTCATTTTTCTTCTCTGGATCAAAATTAGATGTATAATATGCTCATATTGTGTTCAGTCCCAATAGACATCATTCACGTTAATTCAAAATAAAGACGATTTATTCTGGTACTGTGCGTGACCACAACAACCAAAATACTCTCCAGTATCATATTTTTTCTATCAAGATTCTTGCAATGCATTCTTACAAAGAAATGTCATCATGCACAAGGTCTAATAATTATAATATATTGCTTTTAAATTTTTTAAGAAATCAGGGGGATAATTTGGAAAGAGCGAAATGATCCACCATCATTTATGAACGAATGTTTAGAACGGTTTAGTGAAGTCGAGTGAAGATGACTGTTGTATGGTTCATCCACACAACGATTAGAGTAATGCACAAATCTGGCAAGGGCAAGAGCTATCAATTTTAGTGATTTCACAGGCAATTCCTTCTTTCCCTGTACAGGATTAAGTATTTCCATCTATAGAAAATATTACGAACTACAGAAAGGTGATCGCAGAGCTAGTTACCCAATTCAATATTCCTGATGTGCAGTGATTACTAAAATATTTTCTTCATATCTCAGTGGTCAAAGGTGATTTGCATTTATATACTGTTTGGAAACACAAATGTGGAGCCTTGCTAAACCTCACAAAAAAGTTGTGCAACTGAATATACAATAAAAGTAACGTTTTCTAGAGTTACTTTAGTTAAACTTTCGATAATGAGTATATATTTTACTCAGAGTCGTCGTATAAGAACGTCAAATTCTGTCTTTATCGTTTCAGGTAGTGATGGAACCTGTATTTTGGTGTACTTTTGATCGCACAAACTAAACAGGCAACGCTAGTTACAAAAACACGAAACTGCAGTCGTCAGAAAGCCGTATCAACGAATAAGAACGTAAGAGCTTAATAAAGTCATTGTAGTATCAGTTCTTAATTTTGTGCTAGACAGTTAATGTTTAAAATGGAAACATTTCCGTGTGATACGTAAATATCAAATACATGCAACAATTTTAATGCTTTTGACTGCAATTGAAACAAAAACAGCAATGCTATAACAGGAGCAAAACGTGCTTACGGAATACAATACAATTTATATGTAAACAATTTAACAAACAGAAAAGAATAAAAATAAATTTTAAAAAAATCCAACATTAACACGAACGCAACAGACACAATTACAACAACCACAGATAGGTAGTTGGAAGAAACAGAGAAAGCAAGATTCGCATGTGGCAAATACCTGTAGCATATTGACAAACGGACACGATATTTCGAACATTGCAATGCATGTGGACATCAGAAGAGAAGTAAAAATCCTGTACCTTGCTTTTGTTCAAATCTCAATGAATTATACTCTAGTTGTTGTCATTCTCGTCTTATTTTTCTTATAGGTAGAAACATAACGTTTTTCCTGAAAATTAAAGGGAATTTAGTACACACTGTCAGAGGTTAGCACCTTGAAACAGGACTTAGTTGTTTGAGCTAGCGTTTTAAACATCTATGTCATGCCAGAATCAGCAGAATGCAAAGAGAATGCAACTTATACAGCCGCGTTCGTGCATGTAGACTAAATTAGGTCAGTGAATTTATTTTACGAGGATAACACATGGCAGTAAACGGATACTGATAAAGTAGTGGCCCTTGGTTTTCTAAACTGTATGCGTTGATTGTAGACCGAGACAAAAACCTTCGACGAACAGGGGACATCAGCCCAGCATATGTGCAGTGAAAGTAACAATAGCAAGTAATGGAGGCATCGTTCCAGCCACGTTCTGAAGCTGGTTGGCACTAACCCTGTGTTAAATTTCAAATGTACTTCTGAAGACGAAATGTGTCTTAATTCGGGTGAAAAACCTATACATGTGAAAATCAAAGCTTGGAGCAGTTGACAAAAATTCAACATCAACTACATATATTTGTAAGTGGCAGGAAACCGGACCAGCACTATGCCATAGCGATGCAAGTTTAATGCTCTAACCACTAAGGTGTGTGTGTGTGTTGGGGGGGGGGGGGTAACTAGCGTAAGCATAATTCATATCTATTCAGGGTTGCAATACCTGCGAGTTGGTTGAGAGTATATCAATTATGATTTTGTGTTCACGTCTTTCTTCGATGCTGATTGAAATTTCTAAAGAGTAATGTCTATCTTAATTCCGGTCCAAATGATACAAATACTGTACGGTACTACGGTTATTCAAGCCAGAAACAGTTGAGAAAAAATCATTATTTACAGTGTTTACAGTGGGAATGCCTGGAAATAGCTTAAGGGTAAGTCAATTGTGATTTGTGGTAAGCTATCAAATGTTTTTTCTTTAAACATAATCCCCTCTTGAACTCATATATCAATACACAATACATATATTACCTTTTTATCCCCCATATGTCCTTGAACGCAAGTTTTAGTTAAAAATTGCATATCTAATATGTACGGAAAATTTTAATAGGTTTTGATCAGTTCAAACAAAAGATTCACTGTGATAATCACCAGGTGAATTTCCACGAAAGTCATTTCTACCTTGATACCATTGTCTTTTTTCTTCTTTTCATAACACTGTCTTTTATGGTACAGTCTTTTTTTCCATCTCTTCTTTGAATTTCTTTTTCATTATCTGGATTGATTCCTGTAGCTACAGGGATGCTGGACCTTCCTGTTCATTTTTCTAAATGTGTTTTAAAACAATGAAAAGAAAATTAGTGGAGTTTTTTAAGGTGTCCCTTGATTTTCACCGAATTTCAATTCACTCCAAATCAACAGACATAAGAAGTTGCCTGTATAAATGCATCTATGCAGACATCCAGCAACATGGCTCATGTGACAGTTCCAAAAGAATGTTTTTCACACATGGTATTGTGTGTGAACTTTAACTTTCACGACAAATTGTTTATTTAACAACTAGTCCCTGAAGTGTCCACTGGCCAGGGAGATAGGAAATCTTGACCAATCAGAGTACAGGAAAATCAATAATCTCCTGGAAATTTGTACTATCGTAACATATTTAACTGTGAAACCAGTTTTAAACCACACTCAGGTAGATTACAATTTGCAACAAAGAGGCAGATTAGCATTTTTATTGTTTCTTAGCATTCCCTTTCAAGCCACCTGTGACATCATTTAAGTAAGTGTGTTTCTGTTTGTTTCATGGGGGGGGGGGGGGGGGTTAGAAGGTCATTTGACCTATGTCTACCTTAACAATTGCCTGAGTAAATTGCCTTGTGTAGCTTCAATGACAGAGCATTATTAAGATTAATAGCCTCCCATCTGCACAGAATCGGATTCAACAGCCAAAACCTTTCAACCACACCAGGGGATCAACTGGTAGCCCATTGGGCAAATCTGCCCCTGAGCACAGAAACCACATTACAACCAAACTAAAGTTGAATAATAAATATACAATGAAATTTAAAATTTTCTCACCACATTTGATTTTGGTTCAGGAAATGTGAAATTATTTCAGGTTGCTGGAACATAATACTTACTTTACAACAAATACAGGTATACTAAATGAGCATCCAGTATGTTTCAACTTGAACACATCACAGGTCTAGCCACCAAGATAAGTATTCATTTTTGTCAATGCACACTCCATATTATATACCAACAATTTTCCATAATAGCCATAACAACAACTGAATTTCTTTGAGTTTTACAACTATAAAACAAATGAATGAATGAATGAATGAAACTTTATTTACCACACATATAAAAGTAGGCATAGTCAGTACTTAAACGTGGTAAGGCGATCTCTAGAAGCAAAAGCTTTTAAACAAATAACCCGGTATATACGGAAATAACAAAACCTGCTCCAGAAATAATCCAAATAGACTAAGAAATTGTGTTTCAGGCATGGTCAACGTGAAATTTCCATGCAAGATTCTCATTAACAACAGTATGAAAATTTCAAGTCCCCCAACTCTAGATCAAGTGAAGCTTTAGAAGTCCTATTTATATGACATTAAATTTCTTTGGCAATTTAAACCTAAAGTCTATACCATTGGAAAAAATGCCATATGCCCAGCTATGTATGACATAAAAGTAATCCCTGAAAGGTACTATTGGATAATCATTTGTTACTTCATCAAATTTTTCAATTGCCAATGTTAATAAAAACAGAAATCATGTGCCTTGACGTTAGCACAAAAGAAAAGATTGCTTCAATATGCCAACAAGTAGGAAACAGGTAAAACAATTTGTGAAGGAAGCTATATCAATCATTTCTGTCATTTGTAAAATAAATCAACCAGAAATTGAGAGCATATCACGAAGAACAACATCTTTTTATACAGTAAGGTATCAACAAAATCCTTTTGTGATTTTTCAACTCACTTTACCAGCACAAATCACAAAATACTTATATATTAGCAAAATAAATGTTGGGTTATAATTACATGGGAATTTCATTCTATTTTCCAGGCAAGTAACTTCATCTGACAATATGTTGCAATGTCAAAAAATATCAATAGTCAAAAAAAGAAGTTGATCAACACTTCCATTGCAATCACAGCAAAAGTATGGAAAAGTGGCAATTCAGTCAACTCTCCCGGAAAAAAGTCAACGACTGCTTGTGACACCAGCGACAAATTGGCGACAAGTGTTCTAGTTGTGTAGGTCACAGACATACCTCTGGCATATGTGAAGGTGTGAATCGCCCAGTAAATATATATACAGGCATCAATAGGTACAACTTATGTGAGGTGCAAAAATTGATGAGAGTTCTAGTCTGCTGGGAGCAAATTGTTTCTTGTAATTGTATCATAGCTGCAAGTAAATATTACTTCTTACCAGAGTGGTAAGTTTCTACTGCACAGCTTGTAAAGTTTGTACTTGCTTCTATATGTTTCCTATATTACATTTTGTAAATCCAGGTGCACAAGTTTTAAACTCACCAGTTTGGACTGCCTATACTACAACAAACTGACCAAGTTCTTCACAAAAAGGAAATCATCCACTTGACATGTGATCAGCCATACATGACAATCAGTTCACATGCATTGTATGTAATCTGGGTATAGGGACAGAACTTAGGTTTTAAATGACTGTTTAATACATCTATGATATTAATACATTGCTGGTAAACAATAGCATAATAACAATCTAGCGTTCTAGTCACATACTCATAAACATTTTCATAGACAAAACAGTTTTATTTCAATGTGCTTATATCACTCATTTGCGTGCCTTGGAATAAAACATTCCTATTGTATCATGGCTAGCGCACAAGTCCACAAGACCATCACAGATATGCCTTACTTTATATCCTAAGTTACCTAAGTTATCAGCTGGGTATACAAGGGACACAACTGATATGTTGACCTCGCATCAAAACAGAAGATATAATATTATAAACAAGTACTCGGTATGGCTTCCTACCTTCGGTTACGGTCTTTACGATCCCAAATATGTCTGTCTCGTGTGTTGTCGTTGCGTTGGTTGTTCATATGACAACAACAGTTTGTCTTGGTGATTTCCCATAAACATCCGAGTAAATCATTTAATCTATGTGCAAGGACTTATGCGCAAGATCATACTCTTGTTTTATATTTACTTTTAAAACGCATTTCCAAACATCGGATTGACTTGGATTCTTTCAAATACTTTGTTTGCCCTCAAAGTAAACCTTTCTGAAGCGCGTTCGTGTTCCGTGTTTCCACATTTGATGAATAATTTTCTTGAACGGAAAGTCGAATTCCTTTTTTTAAAACAATTATTTATTGACTTACTGGGGGTGAAATTACAGTTGAAATTATAGCGTAGGGCTAACAGAACTTTCTAATGTTTATTTAAAAGTTTTGCCTTGGCGTATGCTGAAAATTCATTGCTGAATACAGATTACTTTAAATAAACTATCCATTGCTGGATAGACCGATAGTGGGTCTAAGTGGGATAGAGATTGCAGCTTAAATATAAGCATATTTTTATTGAAGACAACAACTTGGAATAATTTGTGGTCCCAGGAGTATTCGGATAGCTTTCATTTCATAGAAGGCCCAATTTTTGATGCGAAGTGTTTCACCTCAAAACTCAGAGCAGAAACTTAATAAAATTGGCTTCAACACCCCCCCCCCCCCCGACGTATAGTTCCAGTTTACTTGCAGTTCAATGCTTGTGTTTCGTTTGATCAAAGATGAAAAATAAAAGGTAACTCGATCCATAATTCAGCTAATAATATATTTGTGATAAGATATAGTAAATACATGTACACATTTTTTCGACACTTTTTATGCTCGCACTTTTAAGAGTTCGTTGACATTCTTGAAGAATTATACATTACTTTCTTCTTGTACCAAAACATCCAAAGTCCACAACAAAGAACTGCTGTCAAAATAGTGTGCTTTCACATAAACTGACACTAATTATACAGCCTATGTATGATGTGATTACACGTGACGTCGTGGTTTGGAGCTTGTTAGGGAACAGAAACTTACAACTAATCTGAATTAACAGAATTATCACATACATATTGCAATGTTTGGAAACGAAATTATAGTAATTGTGCCCGGGAATACACAAATACAGTAGTATAATCCCCATATGCGCGAAAAGTATTATAACCTAATATTATCTATTAAAAATAATTGAACATATGCGTACGACAATTATTTTTATTTAACTCAAGACCTCAGCCCAAACTCACGACAGCAAGGTCAGAAATCTGTAAAAAGCAATGATACAGGAATATTGAACTCGCCTTTGACAAATATAAGTGTAACTCGAACGTGATTTGTGGTTCGTGTATTGAGTTATGATGACATGCATCAGCATAACTCAATACGTCAGCACAAGGCCAGACCTCAGCACAATTCAATACTTCAGCGCAACTCAAGATCTCAGCGCAATTCAATGCCTAAGCACAATTCAAGGCCTAAGGACAGTTCAAGACTTCAGCGCAACTCAAGATCTCAGCGCAATTCAAGGCCTAAACACAATTCAAGGCCTAAGGACAATTCAAGACTTCAGCACAACTCAATATCTCAGCACAATTCAAGGCCTAAGGACAATT
The DNA here is from genome assembly GCA_963855995.1 of Muricea muricata. Lineage (NCBI taxonomy): Eukaryota > Metazoa > Cnidaria > Anthozoa > Malacalcyonacea > Plexauridae > Muricea > Muricea muricata. Next base: position 17,437,852 of record OY979716.1, read on the forward strand.
CAAGACTTCAGCGCAACTCAATATCTCAGCACAATTCAAGTCCTAAGAACAATTCAATACTGCAGCGCAACTCAAGATTTCAGCGCAATTCAAGGCCTAAGGATAATTGAAGACATCAGCGCAACTCAAGACTTCAGCGCAATTCAAGATCTCAACGCAATTGAATGCCTGATCGCAACTCAAGACCTAGTTGTTTTTCTACCTAAGGTTTAAATTTTGTGTGTGAGAAAAAAAAGATGATAAATATTTAAACAGGAGAATTGGTTTTAAAAAGTGCAGATCGTATCGATGCTCTCAACACAATGATAAATTTTATTAGTAAGGAAACAGCTCAAAAATTGATTTGAACTTTATTTTCCATATTGTATCCCTGTTTGGCACTCTTGTTTTTTCTCGATTAACTCAAATGAAAGCATTATCTACAAATCTGTTAAAGAAAAAAAGACAACCCTTACATTTAATACTCTCAACAACAAAGTTCATCTTCAAAAGGTGTTTTTTCATAACGAGAGTTCTTATAATCTTAGAGATTCTCGTCGTAAACTATCTGTTAAAAAAACCCTCCGAACGTTCTTTTAGTTAGAGGAGAGCTTCTTTCTGGAATAGTTTTCCAGAATCTTTCATCAGCTTTGTAAGCTCTTACTTTGTATTTAAGAAAGGTTTAGAAAGCTTCTTAGCTAACAATCGATCTGACTCCCTAAAAACCTTCTATGGTCAAAATTTTACGCACGCCTGCAGCCTAGTAAAAACGCTTTTTTATTAGCCAATTATAAAATCTGTTCGCCACCAATTGCTTCACCTTGAGCTGTTCTTTCAAAGTGTAAAGAGCCAGGTAAAATTAGTGAGGGATTTTCTAACAATGGGGTACCGCTTTCCCATTGTTGTGGACGAGAGTCCAAGCCTGCCAAGCAGAAACGAAAATCGAAACAGTCGGAAAAGGAAATTGCTCTGTTCGAGGAACCCAAGGTCGACTCTTACATAGGATTGTCTTTGGCAGAGACACTCGAGGATGTAAGTGATGTGTGTAGACGTTTTTGTCGGCTTGTCTGGGTCGCCACCAACCTATACTAACAGGCCTTGTGAGTGGTTGGTTAAAACAATAAGACAATTAACTATAGAAATTGGTTTGTAAAGAACGAATCACAAACAATGATGAGTTTTGTTTATAAGGTCAAACCACAAAAGTTCTTGTATCGTTATAAGATGTGTATTCATGTGTATTCATGGAAAATATGTAAAAAGCTAGGAAAAATTGTAGGATAAGTGTTTTTAAATATTTTCAATTTTCATTTCTGAAAAAACTAATATTTCCGTACATTTTCACCATTTCCATTTTTTTACATTCCTCAAGTATTCTCTGATGTTCTTCTGCATCATAACCGACCCACCTTCGATACAGCTAATAAAATATATCATTATATAAAGTACAGTGCTTTATAAAGATTTCAAGCACTGATAAAACTGATAATCTCACATGTGAGATTACTTCACCAATCATAGCTTCTGGACATTTTACATAGGTGGAAAACCTGTAGTTTATATAATAAACAGAAAAATACATGGGTGTTTGAAGATACCAGATTTATTTCTCGTGTTGAACATGATATTTCTCACTCGTTCGCTGCGCTCACTCGTGAGATATCATGTTCAACACGAGAAAAAAATCTGGTTTTCCGCGCACCCATGAATTATTCTCTATTTAATTTCAGTAAAAAGCAAACGTCCTCCTTTACTTCTACATCTTGTAACTCTGAATGCTACAGGGGTACACCTCTTTTTTGTCTAAACATCCTTCGTAAAGTGTGGAGCCTGAGTACTGTACCTACCTCTCTTGCCATTGTAGTCGAAGTTAACTTCTGTGGAAGATATTTATCCAGCTTAATATCTTCCCCCGCGAACTTCGCACCAACAATGGAAAGGACGCTGAAACAAATTTTGAATACCAGTTCAAATTTGTGGAAACCAGATAAATTTATCATTCCACAGCATGGCACTGACATTTACTATAAATAATAAAAATCAGAGCTTTTGGATAAAAAAACATTGTAATAACATAAATTCTCCTTAAAGTTTCAACGAAACTGATGTTCACTATGTTTCATACGTCCAAGCAGTCTTTCTTTTTATGAGTCAAAGCTGTACAGTTCTCACATGCTCCTTTATTAATTTAGAGTATTTTATGTATCACAGACGCCTAGTAACACAACAAAAGAACTAACAAAATTCACCAACGCCAATGAACTCTCTGTTATTTTGCCAAAACCTCCTACATACACGTCGAAAAAGAGCGACTTTGTACAAAACAAAAGTGGAAAAGCAAATAAAATGGTACCTCGTTTGTGCCCCGTTTACACGATGCATCTATTTTACCAAATTGTTTTTGTTTTTCTTCCTGAAGTCTTTGATGCTTTAGAGTTGGTATGTGAGCAAAACATGATTAATATTTAACAACAGTTCAAAAACTCAGTGGAACCTTACTTTTCCTATTGTACTCTGTTTGGCCTGGGAACTACAGTAAATAAAAATTATTGTATTCTCCCTTGTTCCTTTCTTGATGAACTCAAACGGAAAATTGGAAAACATTAGTTACAAATCATTTAAAGAAAAAAAAACAACCCTCATTTTTAATACTCAACAACGATCATCTTCAAAAGATGTTTTCTCCCAACGAGAGTTCTTATAATCTTGGAGACTCTCATTGTAAACGATTTGTTTTAAGAACCGCGCAACGTTCTTCTAGTTATAGAGTGGAGTCTCTTTATAGCATAGTTTTTCACAATCTCACAGCTTCGTAAACTCTTACTATGTATTATGTAAGCTCTTACTATGTATTATGTTTTAAGCTCTTCGTAAGCTTCGTAAGCTCTTACTATGTATTATGTCTTACTATGTATTATAAGAAAGGTTTAGAAAGCTTCTTAGCTAATAATTAATCTGACTCCCTAAAAACCTTCCATGATCAAAATTTTACGCACGCATGCAGCCTGCATGGTAAATGCGCATGCTTTTTAATTATCCAATTATATCTGTTATCAAAACTGTTCGTCACTAATTGTTTCACACTCCAAGCTGTTCTTTCACAGTATAAGGACGTAAAAATTAGCGAAAGATTGAGGCTTGTATAAATTTTCTTTTTAATTTTTGTTTTCTAATAATGGGGAACACGCTTTCTCGTTGTTGTGGACGAGAGTCCAAGCCTGCGAAGCGGAAACAAAAATCTAAACAGACGGAAGAGGAAATCGCCCTGTTGGAGCAATTCAAGGTGGATTTCTACATGGCAGAGACAGCCGAGGATGTAAGTAATGTTTGTACACGTTTTTGTCCGCTTATCTGCGTCGCCACTAACCTTTTCTAACAGGCTTTGTCAGTGGTTGGTTATATATAACAATAAAAGACAACTAACTATAGAAATTGGTTTTCTACATAGCGAATCCCAACCAATAATGAGTTTTCTTTCGTCCAATCACAAAGCCTGGTCATTTTTAAGTTTGTATTTACGCGCTGCTATTAATTGTATCAGATTGTGGTGTGAGGTAAGTGCCCTCCCCCCATAACGGACCGTGCTCTCCTCTCCTGGTGTAATGTACATGTTGAACATATCAGAACTATAACTACGATAGTACTTACAGTGTATAAAATATATTACGCAATGGAATGTTCATAAATTTCAGGGTGGTCGAGCGGCTTTTGTTTTGTTTTTTGATGTCGCAACAGAGATCGAACCAAAAAGATTTTGCTCAGGGCAAGCTTTTGCCAGAGAACTGAAAGTGCTAATAATTTAGGAATCTCGGTTTACTGAGCATGTGTTAAAGCCGGAGCCACGTACTAAATTTGAGACAGATTGATGTTGATGAAGAATACTTTCGATATCATGCAGACATTTTTATGGGCTTATGCTTTAGGGGAATTGTATAAATGTTGCTTTATATTAAAGACTGCAGATTTAGATTGTGCCATAAAAACACTTTAAGGAAATGTAAATGAGAAAGGACAGTCCTTCGGCATGGCTGTTGTTCACTGAAATTTTATTGAGAGCGAGCGCGTGCGCAGAACTCTGAAGATCTGTTTGACTATTGTGAGGTCAATCCAGCGTGCGCGTGATTTGACGTTTTCAAATTAGAATAAATTACTGTGGACGCCGCTGATCACGAATTTCTACATAGGATATTTTACAAAGCATCGCGTTCGCGACAATAACATAATATAAAGAATAAAGAAGCTACAAGAAAAATTCGCGCTCGATTCAGTGACTGGAGTTACAAAGTATAACGCACTGACGCATTTTACAACATGGACGACCACCGGAAGTTAATCGAGCCGTTGTGTCCTGTTCCTGTTATTTTGGGGCGATTTTCTACTTGTAACGAAGCGAAAACTGAATCTCCTTAAAGGCTGAGGCATAAATAACAAATAAATGAGAAAATCTGCACGGCTTTATTTTAAGTACGCAACACGAGACAACACAAATCAACGCAACACAAACCAACGCAACACAAACCAACGCAAGACAAGACATGAAGACAAAACAAGATAACACAACACAACACAACACAGCACAGCACAGCATAACACAACATAACACAACACAACACAGCAAAGCACAGCAAAGCACAGCAAAGCACAGCACAGCACTGTCAACACAGCACAGCACAGCACAGCACAGCACAACACAACAAAACACTACACAACACAATACAATACAACACAACACAACACAACACAATACAATACAATGCAATACAATACAATAAAGGAGGCTTCCACGATCAAAATAGAAAGAAAAAGCCTTTAAACTGCAAATTTTGAAAATTGTTCAATATATTAATTGATGATATTATGAAAATATCATGACTGTACGCCGATGTTTCTATGGTTACTATGAGTGCATGTTTATATCCACAGTTGCCAATCTAAAATATGCTTGGCCACAGGGAAATCGAACCAACGACAGATTGGTTATGCCGAGTATTGTTGGTTTGATTCCTGCAGCGAGCAGGCATATTTTCTAGCTTGTCTGTTGTGGGCATAAATTCAGAGAAACACTACAAGCAACTTCGGGCTACTTTACTAACAGGTTCCTCAGACCGTCGAGGATGTGCCTCCACCTTCCAGTGTTGTTCCAGTAAAGATCGAAATGGAGTCCGACGAGGTAAGCTTTGATGTGTTTATCCTGTATACACGTGTTTTTTTATGTGTACTACTTTCAAAATATAAAACACAAAGCAATTGACAATTATGCAGACAAGAAGACACGAGAAGTTGCGTGGGAACATGAAGTGCGAGCGCTTCCACACAATTTCGAGTTTCTTATGCACTCGTTCCCCAAAGTGTTTCTGTATTGAAAAATTAAAAAATTCAATAGGAACACGAAAAATGTCTTTTATTTGCCTTTTGAAAACAATAAAGGTATGTGCATTGATTTTAGTTACATTCATTTAAATATTCTTGAAAATTTTTACCTTGTTCATCGAGAAATAATTAAATAACTCCACCATTTTTAACAATCCTTTTCTCAAAAATAAAATTTCCTTCACTTGTCAATCTCGAGATGAAATTCAGTAAGAACGTCTTTCTTGGGTACTTATTCTAAGGATTTCCCTTTTGTTGTATATAGTGCATAAGTAGTAAATACTTTTCCTCATTTTTGGCAAATGTAAATTTGTCATCTTGATGTTTTTATACGAAAGCAGCTATTTTGTATTTTTGTCTTCCAAAGTTCCGCCTCGCGGGGAAATGTCTCGTGTTTGTACTTTCCAGCTTTTTATCAATCAGCGCCAATGTTTTCAAAAGAAAGCTAGAGAGATTCATACATTTTTTTTTAATTACCACCCTGCAAATATGGTGTAATTAGCAGAAAGGGAACACTTTGTTCATATACTGTATCTGTCCAGCTATCACATCTCGTTCTTTGCAGGGTGCTTTTATTAGACATTGTTTACCATATTCGGAGTTTTCATTGTCTAGTGGTTCAACTGGAACTTTTTGTATTTGTTTTTCAGAGTTTCGATGTTTCCAAATCAACAACTGAAACCACAGTGGTGTCTACTTTCCTGACACCAGGAAACTTCAGTGAATGGTTCGTACTATATAAAATATACAAGTGGAAAGCGTACAAATTAATACATGCATGTAGGCGTGTGGTTTTCATGCAGTATGGTGCAGCCTTAACTGCATGCATAACATCATTGTAAATTATATTTCCAAGGTTTCGCAAGGGAGTAAAGGAAACCAAGCTAGTCTCCCACAGCAAGGTCAGTCTATTACGCAACATGGTTTCCTGAAAGCATATTCGGAACATATTGATATCTTATTTCATAACATAGACATATAGTCATTCACCGTATATGAGCTATTCTGCAATTTGATTAGTTCAAATACTGGCCGTAATCAAATACTTTCTGAAAATAGAAACTCGTTTAAAAATATTATAAAACAATTATACCATTCCCTCTCGTCGTATATAAACTGACAGCCATCCTCGGTGTCACGCACCTCGTGGGCTATTAGCTTATACACAAATCGAGCTTATGTTATAATTGTTAATTATATAATTCATGCCATATAGAGTGTATTAATGTAAAAATGCCGACGCCGATTTTTTTTAGGTAGCCTTTAATTACGGAGATGTCATTTCACTGAAAAAACCAGCTATTGAAATCAAATGCCAATATTTTGCCTTCGAAGACCAACTGGTACGACAAAATTCCGATTTTATGCGCAAGTATAGTAGATTTGTATGGTAATGACTATTGTCAGCTTAAATACCCTTACGGTTAAGACTGGGTCCCACTTCCAAACTGACACAGAGTTATATCAACACAACCCTTGGCTGATTACTTGATCCCACTTACCTAGGATTAAATTAAGCGTAAAATGATCTTGAGGTATTGAAGAAAGTCGTTTTATGAATTACGAAACAGCCAAAGTTAGAATACCTTCAGTGCTGATGAATGAAAAAGATAGATTTTGCAAAAAATTTATGCCCAACACCATTTTGTTTATTTCATATTTCAGCAAAACAAAAATCTCGAGCAATCGGGAATTGGACATTTTTTATACCATAAACTACGACTCATTTCAATACCTCAAAATCATTTTACGCTTCATTTGATCCCGGGTAAGCGGGATCATATAATCAGCCCCTTAGCCATGAAATCTGCAGCGTTCAAAATTTAAAAATGGTATTTATAAAAGTCACTGTTTTCCCTCGAAACAAAACAAAACAGTTCTTGTAGTTGTCGATTGATTTTTTTGTGAGATCGTAGTAAAGCTATATAGAGTTGAACAAATAGCATTATCTAATTTTCTGGATTTTTGTAGATTTTAAACCTTTCCAGAGAAATGATACCGGAAATCTTTTCTTGTTTAAAATCGTTATCTTTTGGATTTGCGTATCCCAGGTTTGTATATTACAATTGGAAAATATGTAAAAAATCATAAACGTATAAGAAGGTTCATGAAAATGATACATATAAAGTGTAGCTGCTAACCATATTTATCTGCGATGAGGAAAAAGTCCTGATCAAACGTTAACAATAAGTCTAAGCTAAATGTTTTCTGTATCTTTTCCTAAGGTTTTCTGAAGGACTAGTAACTGGATTAAGCGCAGTTTCCAGCATCAAGGTAAATTAGTCCAGGCTTTAAGAAGAAAATTGGGATATAAAAATAATAAGCCCTATATCCCATGTATTGTTGTGATGTATTGTTGTGAAATATGTGAGGCAGTAAATCTATGCATGCAGTGTTACTTAACAAATATTTACTAAATATTATGCAGTGATATCGAAGAACCTAGCTAGTTTCGGAATAACACAGACCGGGCTGGCAGAACATTATACTAGCATACCAAACAGCGTAGGTTCGATTTGTGCTGAGGGAAATATATTAGCATGTATTCATCAGTATTCGTACAAACACAGCAAAGTATATTAAGAATAATTTTTAGGCGCTACCAAACTGTGGAAATCTGATGCTGGTGAAAGCAAAACCATCAACCACGCTTTTGCAACAAAACCCAGCGGTAAGCCTTTCATTGTAATCTTGCACCATGCAGTCTACGAGCATGTCATACCATAGCATATTGCAGGCAGTTCGCTCGCATATTCAAGATGCATCAAAACTGTAAAATTGTACCACATTTAAAAGTATAATTTTGTAGGATCACCACGTAAATTTATTATCGCTTGTGATAATTTAATCGCTAAAACGTCCTCTTTCACAATATGAAAATATTAGTATCGTAGCTGCAATACGATTTGCGTTATCAGCGGTAATACGTACAGCATTGTGACTTCCGATTCCCCTATTCCCGAAAAGCCCCGCTGTTTTTCGAAAAAACGAAATAATATTGTTGTTTTTTGCCATGTCATATGAACTTAAAAAATATGATTTTAAAAAATTTAATAGAGAAATAAATGTCGATAAAAATCATAGCCTACAATATTAAAGAAAACAAACAGTTAATGCCAACGAGATTGTATTTACGATTCATATTACAAAATAGATACTAAAAAGTTGGCATGACATTAGGCAGACTGTAAGTTGTTCGTTTGTGGAAATATTGAACTGCTTTCTTGCTGAAAAATTCGCAATTCTAGTAAAGAAAGACAACAAAAGATCGACGATCATCTACGGAGACGGGAGACTTTTTCGATCGGGAAAAGCAATTCAATCGGAAAATTCGTTGACCAAAAGGATTTACACAATACGGAAATAGTTGGCGATGTTTGGCCATACACCTAGGATTACACGAGAATCAGGCGCATGTATGTGGAGTTGCCCCTTTGGTGAAAAATTGTGCAAATAGTGCAAAAAATGAATGTCCTTAAACAGTCCTTCACATTTTACAAATAAATTGTTATGAAAATTGCAAACTGTTTGGCAAAGATGCTCCTCGAATCATATATTGGCTGAATAAGGGCAAAATAGAGGACACAACCACAGTATAGGGAGTAAATTAACACTAGGCAACTGGCAAGTTCGAAAAACATATGATCGATATCTTGACATAAAAACAACTGTCAATGGATGATCCCCTTGGTCAGCACGTTTGAAAATTAATTAATTTGTTTACGCAATTTTACATGTAAAACGTTTTTAATAGATGCCTCAAGTCATCGAGGCCTCGTTAAATACCGCGGGGACATCAGGGACGCTCCAGACGGTGCCTAAACAGGTGTGTTTATGTCGTATACTACCTGTACTATCACATATTTTGTATTTAAATAAAGTACAAAACAGTTGGTACAAAACAAATGAAAATTGGGTCCTCTGTTCAGGTTTAGTTTCACGCTAACGCTGAATATAGAATAGTTTCTGTCACTTCATTTCATATGATCATTATTTGCTTTCCTAGATATTTCACGCCTACAAAGCATTTATATCTTCACCTATGTGGTGTAAAATGCTTGCCATTGTTCCAACAAAGTTCAACCAGTGGAGGTTTGTACGACAATAGTCAAATACCATGTAATTTTATACAACCACATTATGTATGATAGTCCTAGTCCAAACTTATCATAGTGGTCCTTGCCTTTTTGGTTTCGCTACAAATCATTCAATAATGGCACACAAATTAACAAATGAACGTAACAACATGAAATATGCACAACTATAGCTGCTTATACACATTAATTAATGTGTATAAATAAATCATATAAGCAATGGTAGCTGTATCTGTATCATACTAATACTATCATTCTTTCATTAAGATGTTTTGAAAATATGCAAATTTCACAAGCCTATTCGGACGACGTAAGTAGTTCCCTCTAGTGTAAGGTTATATATAGAAAGGTTATCTAAGTTGTGCATAGTTATGCATGCTACCGTCAATGGACGGGGGGAAGTTTTAAACAGCGAAGATTCTAGCTGAGTACAGAATCTGCCGTAGCATTACTCAGCGTTTTGACAGAGAAGAGAGATGGAGATGGGGGGGGGGGGTGCAGTCCAATTAGTTTTTCGGCAATATATAGGCAATAACCTTAATGTTCAATAATATCGATATCGTGTGTTATTCCTTTTGCAGAATTTTGGTGGTGGTTATAAAAGTTTCGCAATCAAATCGCTTCCCATAGTAATGGAAGTTATTTATCACTGCAGGTTAGCATTATGTTGTGAAATATGTATTTATTTAAAGCAAATTAAAATTACAAATATTGCCCGGTAAATCAAAAGCTGTAGCACGTGTTTGGAGTAAATCACATTACTATTTTCTTCTAGAATTATCAAGCAATTAATGAAAATTCCCCCTGCTCTTCCTGTTCTGAAACAGGTAAGTTTCTTACACAGTGAATTATATACATGTTATTGCTGGTCTTGTAACGTTAAATAATGACTATCTTATAGTGATGCATATATATTAGAACTCTTCTTTACCCACCTATTTACCAACGTAAACCGACACTTTTGCCGACTGAGATAGGGAGCACACACCTTGACCCCACCTCACGGCGGGTAAGTTCAAGTGCCGGGTAAGCACCTAGTATCGAATAAAAAACAAATTAATGGCGAGTTAACCTTCAGTTTCTCGAGTTGCCAGCAAGATATCACTTCGCACTAATCACAATATCCGTACCAATGAAAACTTATATACAAACATTAACACACTCGTTTTCCCTGATTTTTTAGATGCCCCTACAAACGATAAATAATGTCGACGGTCTGGTGTTTATCCTTGGGATGGATGTTGCAGACACAAACACAAACAGACTTAACAGAGTCGGATACACAATAACTCAATACGGACTCACTTACTACTACTTCGCTCAATACGCAACACCCCAGCATCAACTCATCTCACAATACCGACTAGTTCATTACACGAAAATTAAACACTCAACATCTCAATGCACCATAACCCGACAGTTCATATTTCAACAACTCGTAACACAATACACAACATCTCAATACATGATTACTCATTTCCACACTTCTGAGTCAATCCTATCTACATACGCAACAACTGAACACTACACAACCGAACATTGCCGAACTGAACATTACAATACGGAACACTACACAAGTGAACGTTACAGAACGGAACATTACACAACGCAACATTACACAACGCAACATTACACAACGGAACAATACACAACCAATCACTACACAACGGAACATTACGCAACTGAACAATACGAACCAAACACAACTCCAGACTACAGGGAAACACCAGACCTAAGAATAACTTGTTCGCCGGGAAATATTCTTAAGAGAAAGGAGAACAGACAGAAAAGAACAGCGGGAAATCGTAGGAGGCAAAGACGATTTACTCCATATGAATATAGATCAAGAGGACATAAAGCAACTACTATTAAAAAAACTTACGTAAAGTCATCGACACAAGAAAACGCCGTCTGCCAAAAGATAAAGAAAAACAAGTGGACGGTCGACAAACGTACCGCACCACAGCGTAGAAAATCGAATAGGTTTGCCCCATATGCACGAAAAGTATAATTTTAGCCGAATATTATTTATTAAAAATACTTGAACATATGCCTACGACAATTATTTTTATTCAACTCAAGACCTCAGCGGAAACTCAGGACAGCAAGGTCAGAAATGCATAAAAAGCAACGATACATGCAGGAATATTGAACTCACCGTTGATAAAAAATGAGTGTAACTGGAAAATGTTTAACTTTAATATGGGTTTTACAACTCACTGAACATGAGGTCGTCTTGATTTCTGGTTTCTGTATTGAGTTATGATGACATGGATCGGCATAACTCAATAAGTCAGCACAAGCCCAGACCTCAGCGCAATTCAATACTTCAGCGCAACTCAAGATCTCAGCGCAATTCAGGACTGCAGCGCAACTCAAGATCTCAGCGCAATTCAAGGCCTAAGCACAATTCAAGGCCTAAGCACAATTCAAGATTTCAGCGCAACTCAAGATCTCAGCACAATTCAAGAGTTCAGCACAATTGAATACATGATCGCAACTCAAGACCTTGTTTTTCTTCCTGAAGTCTTTGATGCCTTTAAAGTTGGCCTGTGAGAAAAAAAAGATGACAAATATTTACACAGAATGCGTTTTAAAAAAAACAGATTGTATCGGTGCTCTCAACACAATGATAGATTTCCTTAGTAAGGAAACAATTAAAAAATTCAGTTGAACCTTACTTTTTTTCATTGTATTCCTGTTTGGCACTCTTGTTTTTGAACTCAAATGGAAAACATTATCTACAAATGCTTTAAAGAAAAAGAAACAACCCTTACATTTAATACTCTCAACAACAACGTTCATTTTCAAAAGGTGTTTTCTCCCAACGAGAATGCTTATAATCTTGGAGATTCTCATGGTAAACGATTTGTTATAAGAACCTCGCAACGTTCTTTTAGTTAGAGTGGAGCCTCTCTATAGCATAGTTTTCCAGAATCTCTCAGCTTTGTAAGCTCTTACTATGTATTTAATTTAAGAAAGGCTTAGAAAGCTTCTTAGCTTACAATCGATCTGACTCCCTAAAAACCTTCAATGGTCAAAATTTTACGCACGCATGCAGCCTGGTAAACGCGCTTCTTAATTATCCAATTATATCTGTTATAAAATCTTTTCGTCACCAATTGCTTCACCTTGAGCTGTTCTTTCAAAGGATAAAAACTAGCGAAGGATTTTCTAGCAGTGGGGCACGCGCTTTGTCATTGTTGTGGACGAGAGTCCAAGCCTGCCAAGCAGAAACGAAAATCGAAACAGCCTGAACAGGAAGCAGCCCTGTTTGAGCAACCCAAGGTCGACTCTTACATAGGATTGTCTTTGGCAGAGGCACTCGAGGATGTAAGTGATGTGTGTACACGTTTTTGTCAACTTGTCTGGGTCGCCATCAACCTATACTAACAGGCTTTGTGAGTGGTTGGTTGAAACAATAAAAGACAATTAACTATAGAAATTGGTTTGTAAAGGACCAATCACAAACAATGACGAGTTTTGTCTTAAAGATCCAACCACAAAAGTTCTTGTATCGCTTTAAGATGTGTATTCATCATTACAGATATTTTAATAGGGCACTTAATGGTATCATCGCTTTAAAATCGAAGTACATTTTATTAATTATATGCCTTTTTTAGCAGGAGGGGGGTGAATAGAAGAATTGACGAAAATCACCATTCATGCGATCGGTATAATTTCATTTAAAAAAAAACACGAAAGTCTTTTGTTGGCGAAATTTGGAAATTCAGATTAAAACCAACACCACAGTCATAACGGTTGTTCCACACCATCCTCGATACTGGCTGCGATATATCGACATGGTGGTGGGGTAATGTTCGTATTGACAGAGAGCGAAATTAGGAAATTTTAACAGTGGAGGACACGTAAACCTTTGGTGCAATTAAGTCGCCTACTTTCACAACATTAATGCTTTTGAATGTATATGAAATGTATAGGTCATGAAAAACAATATCAACCGCCAAACATAAGAAAAACCATAACAGAAGCCGAAGATTAGCATCTTGAAAACCATAAAATGTAAGTTGATCATGAAAATTGGGTATTAAGTAATATTTCGATTTTCCTAGTCTGATGAAACGAGAACGCAAGTAATTGTAAGTTTTAAGTTTGCGGTAAAACACCCATAACCAGAAAATAAATATTTTTACGACACTTTTTCGAACTTTTTAAGGGTTCGATCACATTTTTGAAGAATTATACATTACTTTCTTCTCGCACTAAAAACGTCCAAAGTCAATAACAAAGAACTGCTGTCATAATAGAGTGCTTTTACGTAGACTGACACTAATTATACAGGCTATGTATCATGTGATTACCACGTGACGTGGTTTCGAGCTTGTTAAGGAACAGAACCTTACAACTAATCTGAGTTATCACATACATATTGCAATGTTTCGAAACGAAATCATAGTAATCGTGTCCGAGAATACACAAGGATACACAAATAGCACAAAACGTGACAAACAATTAATCAACGCAAAATATCCTGAACAATAAACAACCAATAAACATATAAACAGGAAAAGTCCGAAGAACATATCTACAGTATTCAGCTAACCTTTTGATATTTAGTCAAATCACCAAAGTTACCAAAGTTCTCGAAGTTACCAAAAATCTCAAAACAAACATCTGTAGACATACGACATACAAAAATTCAAATAAAAATAAAAATGCATATATACGAGAAAAACGTCACAGTGTAAGAGACTGGTTATATGATCCCGCTTTACCCGGCTTAAATTAAGCGTAAGATGATTGAGGTATTGAAATAAGTCATCTTACGAATAGAATCAACTAAAGTTAGAACGATTTCAGTACTGATCAATAAAAACAGTTTCAGTACTGATTAATAAAAACATCATTTTGTTTATTTCATATCTTGGCAAAACGAAAACCTCAAGCAATCAGGAATTCAGAACACTTTTCATATCATAAAATATATTCTACTTCCATATATCAAAATCATATTACGCTTCATTTAATCCCAAGTAAGCGGGATCATATAATCAGCACCTAACAATAGGTACGAAAAAGAAAGAAAAACCTAACAAGACCTTTGAATTGATTTTCCAATCATAGTTGAACTTGCACGCACGTTTTTATTGCATTGCTGTTCTTGCTCTCACATTTTTAGGCCGAGCATCACCGGCGATCACTAATAGGCACTATTTTATCACAAATACACAAAAAGGCGTAAATTTTTGACTACCTGAAACGATGAAGTGAAAATAGATGTTCCAAGCAAAGGCCCTTGGTTGGTCTAGAGTAACTATGCATGCTTGAAGTTCAATGGGAAAATAATTACAAAAAAAAAAACAAGAATTAATAAATCAAGTTACAGAAATTCCGTATTGGGAGACTGAGGATTTATCTCAGTTTCGGTATTTTCTTTGTTATTATGTATTTTATACTGGAAAAGGGATGGTTTGCACCATTTATTCCAAGTTCTGTGAAAAATGATATGAACAAAATGAGTTCAGAATAAGTTTCAGTTGGAGATAGCAAAATTTAAGAAAATTAATTGTGTTGGTTATGTGCAAAAACAAATTGTAACATGGCATTGTTGTAGCTACCATGTTAGATTATAAGCATAAATATCTACACAAAGAGCGATACAGGAATCATATTAAGTCTTTCAAACATAAAAGATATTCGAACGAAACAGAACTTTCGAATTACGTTTGGCAATTAAAGCAAAACGAAACAGATTTCACCATAAAATGGTCCATAATAAAAAAGTTTATTTCTTACACGGGAGGATCCAAAAGATGTAATTTATGTTTGGACGAAAAAATTACTATTTTGAAAGAAAAAAACAATTGCTTGCTTAATCAAAGATCGAAAATAGTTTCGGCCTGCCAACACAAAAGCAGATTTCAGGTAAACAATCTAAACAAAGATAGGAATGCATGCTATTCAATCACCCACGCGCCCACGTTTCCTCCTTGAGCATAAAAGAAGCTCGCACATTTTCGAAATTTGTCTACCACCTGAAGATTCCCTTTGGATGAAACAGACTGTAGTGGTAAGTTTTTGAGCTATTTTGCACAATTATATATATGTATATATATATATATATATATATATATATATATATATATATATATATATATATATATATATATATATATATATATATATATATATATATATATATATATATAACCTAGTCAGTATTCCTAGCCATTATTCGCCTTTGACATTGTCAAACCCACGTTTGTATTCAATCCAATTCTTGTAGAAGTCCACGGATCCATCCACGCGTCGTTAAAAGATAGTCTAGCCTCTCCCCGGCGTCGTCTCCATGTCACATCTCACATGAAAATGTCCAAAGCCGTCCGGATCGATTGATACTCACCATTGGTGATTATTCCTGGTTTGTATAAGTCATCACAACTTTTTGCTGCAGAAAAATGGGTTTAAATCTCTTGTAATAAATACTCTTAAAAACAGTATCCTGTTGAAAACTTGGATTATTATGTATTCAAATTTTATTCTTGTTCGTGATTGGCAAAAACGCAACAGATAATTAACTGCATCAACAAGATGACGCGTTATTTTAGCCGCTGACGTGATCAGCGTGGAATAATACTTCGTTTTGGACCGAACGTCGGTTCAAAACAAAGTATTATTGCACCCTGTACGAACCCAAGCCCCTAGCATGGTCGGTAGCTTGCTTAAATTCCCGCCAAAACTAAATATTGTTCCAGAGTAAAATGGCTTATATCTGGATTTAAGATACTTATCAGGTAGCGAATTTAAAGTTGATGTACGCAGAAGCTTCAAACCAGGGGCCGGTTGTATCAAAGGCGTTTAGCTTAAACGGTGGATAAATGAAATTTAAAAATCACTTTTGCATCCAGAGCAGAACCAAGATTATGAGTTTAATAGAATATAGTTTTAGTTTTATATATAATTGTTCTTCTCAGGTCGAATAACTTTAGCTGGCTTGTTTATACAACATGCAAACTTGTTTTATATTTTTGACTTATCCAGCGTTTAAGCTAAACGCCTTTGATACAACCGGCCCTAGAACGGCAAGTTGTAGAAGGAATATTAATTTTAGTTCGTTTAAATGATTGATTACTATCATTAGTTATTTTAAAAACATTGCTGCATTAAGAGAACATTAAAAAAATGTTGTACCAATTAACTTGGCATGAAATCTTCGTGTGTCTCATTTGTATAGTTCGTTGTTTTTTGGTTTTGAATACATAATAGATTAATAATACATTAATACATAATACCAAAGCTTCGGCTTTGGTGGATATAACTCAAATATCGTCCTTGATAATTCTCGATATCATGCTCAACCTCATTATTTGTTTATCATTTTACCTTTATTGATAATTATCATCAGCTTAAAAAATATTTTTCGACGGTATGAGACATTCATCTGAACACTTAATTCAACCATTAAAAATTTGCACTAATTATTATATTGCTAGCAGCATGACTATTTGAAATTGAACATTAGTGACGTTTGGGTATGGTCCTTTGCTGGTCGTCTTCTTATCAAATTTCAGGAAAATACAAGCTTAAAGATAGGTTACAGTCGCATTTGCGCATGCGCTAGCTTTGTTTACGTTTTTTGTTTTGATCAGCTTTAATTGTATAAAATGAAGTATTTCATTTCATCGGCATAACAATGCATATAATTTTACCAACAAGGAGCGAAGAGCGAAAGGAGTGCAGCAACAGCGAAGCGTTTCTGTTTTTGTCCAAAGCCATTTTCTTAATCTAAAGTAATCCAGAGCGACGATTTCTGCGAACCGAAATACCGAATGTGCGAGTTTGAATCATTTTTGTATTTAAATTGGATTTTAATGTCTTAATGGTTTTGGAAGTGTTTATTTGTTCTTGATGATGAAGATTTTTGTTGCGGGACGGCCGGGACCTTCAACAATCCACATTGCCCGGCAGACAGAGTTGTGTTGTCGAACGTTATGGCAGTCTTTCAAGAGAAGTTGTTCGTTGGACGATTTCGAGGCAAGCACTATTGAGAATGCTGCTGCTGTCTCAAACTTGGACAATATTGCAATGTGCTTTTGTTGTGGCCACTGTCTTGAACTTCTGTTTCAGCGCGTGCCATGAAGGGGATTTCGGGCAATACATGAACAACAGAAGAGTGCATGAAGATACAGACAGCGGTGATACAGATCATACAGTAAGATCATTTTGGGATCATTTTATAGATATTTACATTACTACCATGTTTTTGAACTTTATGGAAGCATGTAAAGGTGTTAACAATTGCATGTTGACAAGTTTACCATATTGCATACCTTATTACTGAGAAACTCTAAACTCTCAAGCTCCTGTCCTAGCTGATCAAACAAATTAAATACATCAAATTTGTAGTCAGGCTCTATTATATTGTAAAATATGAGAAAGAGGTACAACTCTCACTAAAATATAAATTAAATCTCTTATAGTGACCATTACTTATTTGATATTATTAATAGTTATTTAGTATAACCTATAGTAGTGTTCCCTTTCTAGGATTCAGATTTTTTCATGGAAGAAATGTTCAGCAAAGAGGAGGAAGACTTGGGAGAAGACAGTAGAAAAGGGGTCTGCTGTGTTTTTGCTGACTGTGGAGCATCACCAATGGGAGGTGGTGAATTGGGTAGCTGAGCTGATATTCCCTCAACATAACTGTCACTGTCTTTTTCACTGGTTACAGTCAATGTTTCTTCACCAGCAGGACAATGAACAGATCTTATTTAATACATGTGTCACATTACAGTCACAGCAAAATAGAAGCATGACACAACAACTTCCTGTTAAATCACCTATCAGAATGCTATATCTTATTCGTGAGAATTATGATTGGTCAATAAACAGAAAGTTTTGAACATTGTAATAAACTTTCCCAAAATATTGAGGAATTGATCAGAGAAACTTCTAAATTTGAGCAAATGAATTGGTCGGATATTTTTGGAACGCTTATATTGCTGCGACTGTAAACGGTGTCATACAAAGCAAGTTAACCAAGAATAGTATTTTTTTCTTTGGGGAACATACACTAAGGTTATTTTGCAAACAAATTAATTCATAGTTTTCACATATTGGTACTCATCAATTAATACAGCAATGCAGTGGGAATGGAAAAGCACCATTCCTCCTACAAATATTCAATCATTCAAGAAGTGTCTTCTTTCTTTGTTTCATCACAACCCTCGCTACAAGTTAGTGTCTCGTCTTCTTCGTACACTAAATGTCTGAAATAAAAATATAAAAATGTCAGTAACACTGAACATTCAGCATTTGCAATTGAAGTAGTAAAGTATGATAGGCATGTGAGGGGAATTTCCAAACAGGTAGCCATTTGTTTTACAAAATTGGTCAACTGATTTTTTCAAGTCAAATGGCTGGGTGTTCATGTATGTCCAGGGACATATGAGGCTTTGGATAGTGCTTTGTCCTTACCATGCATATGACAGGCTCTTAAACCAGGAATCCTAGACATAACTAATTTATCCTATTACTCCTAACATGTAACTTTGTTTTATTGCCAACGACCCACAGGTTAAAGGTATTTGAATATTTGATACAGTGATACATCATCACATTATATGGACATCCCTATATAGTATGACACATATATTGATAAAACATGTTGATTTGTGAGAAGATAATAGTCGAATTTGAATTTGCCATCTGGCTCTCGCTGTTTCTGATTGGATACAAAAGAAGTTGTCACATTGGCAACTTTGGACGATAGTATATATTTCCTATTCCAAAATTGTGTCCATATATTATTTGTCCTGAAATTTATAACTGTTTTATGTCGGACAAACATGTGCGGTTTCATATTTCAAAGCCATAAATACGACACATGAAAAGTTTAACATATAAAAAAGCCTCTGATTTTACACACAATGAGAGCGAAGCTTAAGACGTTAGTAAACCCTAGGGTAAACGTTCGGGCGACAATCGACATTTAGTTGTTGTATAGGTGACAGATATAAAAAAAAATACAACCGGTAAATTCGCGTCTTGAGAGTATAGAACTTTTCAAAACATTGCTGCAAAGAAATAGAAGACATATTCACTTACTTGGTGATGGTATTAAATGTGGCTCCACTTCCGTGCCATGAAATTGTAGCCTCAACTGATGCCTCGACTGTCTCATGAATATTACTAGTCTGCGTGAGCAAGTGGCTGAATGAAAAGACGCAAACATATCAGGAAACGTTATAGTTCGTTACCATATGAAATTGGCAACTTTCATGTATTGTTAATTAATCAAGTTCTTACCACAAAGCTTTTGGGGCTTCTGTAGCGTCGAAGGAATGTAACAGTATTTGCGCGCAACATCCGCATCTGTTTTCAGAGTGGGCTTGTCTTTAAATTCCCGCCATCGAGGAAACAATTCATGTAAGTAGATTCTAGACGACCCTCTTTTGGCATAGTAATCCTTTCTGCATGCAGTTTAAGCACGATTTGCGCTCGAACTCGTAGGATTTGAGCTTGAAGCTTCGCCATCGCTCCTCTTAGATAAAATTTCCGCAATGAATAATAATTAGTTTTGGTGCAATACTAGAAGACTGGGGAGAATGTTATTGTATGTAGGTGCCGGAAGTAAACAAAGCATGGAAAACTGGTGCATGCGCAGATGCGACTGTAACCTATCTTTAAAGCTGGGTTAGCGCTAACCCGGTTTCAGTTTATCTAACTAGAAATACATTACATGCAGAAACCCCTCGCCGTCTTAACTTTTCCTCCTTTGCGAAAGTAAAATTAAAGTTAATTTTTCGCCACAAGATACATCCCTAGTCCCGCTACGCTTAGCTAATAAATGACATTGACTTACTTCTGCCTGCATTGATACCTGTACTTCACTTGCTTGGTCTTGTCTTGTATTCACAGGCATTCTTCTTGATTCTCTTCCGCAACTACAACCATCATAACACTTTCCATTTTCCCAGATGATTTGTGATTTACAGTAAAGTTAAATTATTTAAAAATCGATATAAAGAAATTTGTAAACTTGCAAAATGCAAAACAATTACAGTTAAATTTCGTGTCGTGACTAATGCAAAAACAAAATATATCAATTTAGCCAATCACGACGTTCCTAATCTCCAGTCCAACCTCGGAATTTAATGACGTCAGCTAAAAGGTCGCACGTCCAAACCAAACCAACACGTAATGGCGGCTAACTTTCGCAGCTCAGAATTAGCAACTCTGGCCCTGGACATACGCCCGGCGCGGCGCTTCGCGTCGCTGGCTCGGCAATTAATATTCCTAAACGTTCAACTTTTGCAAAATATATTAGCCAAACAAGGCCGCAGTCAATCTATACAAACAAGCTTTTTGAGACGTTGGCCATGACAATGAAAGACAATAAACTGTAGAAATAATTTTTCTAAAGAAGGACTAACAAACAATGATCACTGTTGATTCAAGACCAACCATAAAGCGTGAACAATTTAGGCCGGTATTTACTCTATTAAATTTCTATTGATCCAGTTAGAGTCATTCTGACTATCTTACCATATTTCCCATTTTCTCCCTTAGCTCTCTCTTGAAAATGAGAAAGTGCAATGAGAAAAACTTTTCAATTGTTTAGTTTTAATTGCTACTCTCTGGCAAGGCTTGTGCCTTCCTGAAATTTTGTTACTCGTTAGTTGTCTAAAAAATATATTAGTTAATAACTTGCATTGTGACCATCTAGTGTTGTAAGGAAACCTCCAACTTAAATTTCGAATTTTCTACTATTATTTTTTAAAAGTCCATGGCTGCCATATATTTTCCCAACTCGGAAATACACGTTCTTGTGACACAAGCAAAATACATACTGCTGCTACCGTTCTACTCAGGCAAGTTAATGCTTGGCTCCGCTTCAATTGAAGTGTCTTAAATCACACGCGCGAAACACGCGCGAAACTAGAATTACACGCGCTTGAACTGAAGGACAACTACCAAGATGGTTTCAACAAAGGCAAGGCTGAAATATGTGAATATACTTTCGAAATGCGAGCAAAATATCCGCACATTTTGTTCTTTTAATCAAAGGTGAGTGTCTTTTTTATTTTTGCAGATGATATTTATCTTGATATCTATTGGATGTATGACTGTGTGAGCGCAAAGGTGAAAAATAAAGAAAACGAAACAATACTGGCCGCAAACCATCACATAATGGCTTGCCCCAGCACCCTATTGACAAATATATTTAAAAGTCAAAATTATACAAATACAGTAGTAACATATGCATATATACAAATATTTACATAAATGGTCAAGTTAAGCATACGTTTGTTTTATCCAATAAATACAAATATTCCACCATAATATAGGTCCAGATGCAGTTGATTATAAATTATTAAACTATATGGCAATATAACATTGCTTTCACTGAAGACCTTAAACTTGTCATGATTATCTGTTGACTACTTGACTTATAGTTATTGTCGTTAAATTGATAGTTGATATGCATTGATATGCTTAAATATATTGTACACCTTAAGCTGTTTGACAAATATCAATTTTCACTATTCACAGTATGATACTGGTTTAATTTATCATTAAATGTTTAATAATAGCTACTATCTATACTGCAAAACAGTTTCCACTGATTGCCGAAAGACTCTAGGCCTTGACAACCTGCTGACTAAAGACTCGAAGTCTTGACAACATTAGTTTCCACAATTCACAGTATAATACTAAGTTTAATTTATCATTAAATGTTTAATAATGGCTACTATCTATACTGCAAAACAGTTTCCACTGATTGCCAAAAGACTTTAGGCCTTGACAACCTGCTGACTAAAGACTCGAAGTCTTGACAACATTAGTTTCCACTATTCACAGTGTAATACCAGTTTAATTTATTAAATGTTTAATAATAGCTACTATCTATACTGCAAAACAGTTTCCACTGATTGCCGAAAGACTCTAGGCCTTGACAACCTGCTGACTAAAGACTCGAAGTCTTGACAACATTAGTTTCCACTATTCACAGTGTAATACCAGTTTAATTTATTAAATGTTTAATAATAGCTACTATCTATACTGCAAAACAGTTTCCACTGATTGCTGAAAGACTCTAGGCCTTGACAACCTGCTGACTAAAGACTCGAAGTCTTGACAACATTAGTTTCCACAATTCACAGTATAATCTAAGTTTAATTTATCATTAAATGTTTAATAATAGCTATTATCTATATTGCAAAACAGTTTCCACTGATTGCCAAAAGACTCTAGGCCTTGACAACCTGCTGACTAAAGACTCGAAGTCTTGACAACATTAGTTTCTACTATTCACAGTGTAATACCAGTTTAATTTCTAACTTCTCAGGGGTATTAAGGCATGGCTCAAAAAAGTGAATTTGACCCCCAGCAGAGAGCTTATGGGTGTCTCGTGTTTTTTGCGTGTTGCGTGGAGTTTTCGTGACAACTGCGTTTGCTTTCGCAATATCGTTAATTTAGTTAATAATTTGTAATTTTGACGGTTAAAGTTTGACGCGAGCGAAATGTCAACGTGGTCTAAGTGTTAAATACTTATTTATATGATATTTGAGTAATATTTTTCGACGCTGGGTGTTGTAAATGTGATTAACTGCTGGGTTTTGGTACAACTAAAGGTTTATGGATTTGTGTTAGCTGGAATTGCCGATGTACACAGCGTTTGGCGCTTTTATGTAGCGTGCTTCGGCGTGCGTGGAATTATATGGTTCTACTGCAATCAAACCACGAAAGAAGGTACGAAAGCTAGCTATATTTACTATTTTACAGTCATACTGTTAACTGTATAGACGATTTATTTACGAACTTGCGTGCGAGCATTTAATACAGTATAAGTGTTCTTGGCCACCTCAAGTGAAGCAAACAATAATTTACATGCTGAATGGTAAATAAACCACCAGTTATAAAGAATAACTATTCAGCTAATGAGCTCATGTGGTAGCTTTCAACTGAATAAAGTCATACAAAATGTACCCAATTTTGCATACAGTAATCATTGTTACTCCTGCTACAAAGAGCAGCTAAAGTTACAAGGTTATTTTCCACTCTTTAAGTAGGGCACTGGCATATTTAATTTTTTTAGCAGCACTGATGCTACCTTATCCCCATTCATCACTTCATAAGTTGCAGCCTTTTGGTTCTCTTTGTAGTAAGCTTTCTCCCAGCTGTCAAGCTGCTTTTTTGCTTTTCTCTGTTCTGCCAAAACTTTGCTCTTCACTGGAGCTAAAACACACTCATAATCTTCTATAGCTTCTTGCTTTCCTATCTGGTATTTGGATTTTAACACATTTTTAAGTTTACATCTCTTTCGATCAAGCTTTTGTACCTCCTCGACATCTCCCAGTACAACTGCCACTCCTTTTGCCAGTCGAGTTTTCAATGGGTAAATGTCCACATTTTTACTGTTCGGCTCAGAGCTTGATTTTGGCATTAGTGTTTCAGTTGGTTTTGGCTGTGGTGTTTCTGTTGGTTTCGGCTTTATTCGCGTTATAGGTAGTTTTGATTTTGGTGTTTACTGGTCAATCAGTAAAGTCAATCTTTACTGATTGACCAGTACCATATAATCTAATTTTGCCCAAGAAAAAATATTTGGGTTTCACATTTCTCCTTGATGACTCTTATTTATGTACTAGGTTGTTTGGGATATTCTATCACACTTTTTTCATGCATATTATGTATATATGATTTTAGCAGCATGCAATATTGACATGATTTTAAGGAAGGAGCTATACAAAAAGCTAATTGCAATTAATATGAAAATATTGTGAGAGCTGAGTAATGACCAAGGTCTGCTTTAAAACCAGACCACAATTGCTTTATTCTTTTCAGGTAAAATAATGGCATGTATACATTGTAGAGTGAAGTAATTCATACTAAAATCATACTAAAATAAATCATACTAAAACAATTATTCGCCTCAGGCTCGGTGGTTATTGTTAAATGAAAACATCGACTTTGTCGTCGTCCTACTCAACGATAATCACCCGGCCTTCGGCGAAAAATTGTTAATTATTTCTGTTTCTATATTTGTACTGATATTTTGTAAAGGGCCCACTGTAATTGGTGTTAAGCTGTTGTGGTATCCCAGCTTCTATAATGTAATTATTGTATGATGTTTGGAAGCGAAGCACAATAAATAAATAAATAATTGTATGGCCTCTTTATTTAATCATGAAGCTGAAATCAGCATTCTACTTAACAAGTTAAGTAATAAAGTACACCAGGTGCATGGTTATAAATAGAAGAATCTGATGATAGCCCAGCTATCCTGCATTAAGTGAACTCTCGAATTGACGAATGATATTGTCTGGTGTCAGACAGAATAAAATAGTAAAGTATAGGCACACTATTTAGACATGTTAGAACTTGATGGGTTAATTTTCCTACAGTTTAATATATTGATTAACATGGTTTTCATTACAGATAGCAGAATTATTGTCCTTGTTCACCTGCTTGTGTATATGCTTAACTTACCTCAAAAATGCAGTGTCTTTCATTTGTTGCTCAATATTTTCTTTTGCTTTCCTGTATTGGCCTCTCCTTTGTTTTTTTTCTCTTTCTTGTTTTCCTTGTTGTTTCCTGTTTGCAAATCCAGTTCAGGGATAGCAGCCAAAGCCTGGGCAAAGGTCGTACCAAATGTATTTTCAAACGGTGTTGACAGGACTTGATATATTGCCTTGGCTGAATGTTTTACTTCACTTTGTTTTGGTTTAATAGTAGGCGATTTCAATTTTTCAGCCTGATTTCGAGCATGTAATATAGGATTAGATTTTCGGCATTGACCTTGTAAGAAGCGTGACTTCACAGGAAAGAATGCTAGAACAGTAGCATATCGGAGTGCACACCCCCTACAGTTAGCCAAACAGTGTTCAGCCTTTTTTTGGTGTGACAATTTTTGCCATTGCTTTAGAGAAAATGTTTCTAAATACTGTTTTTTTTCTGCAGATTTTTGGTAGTTCCACTTCCCAACAGCAGTTTTTAACCTCAGGACGTTTATGTTGTACTTGAGAAAACTTATTTCAAATCTATTCTTGCCACCTTCACTGTTATTGAAATAAGCATTGAACTGATTGTACTGCTCTTGTTTTAGTTTGGTTGTGTTGTCACTGGAAGGTGCACCATTTCCCTTAACTGCATTTTTTACTTCTTTCTCGATTTCTAGTGCTGCAATTTTTGCAAACTCACTTGTATCTGGACTGAGAAAAGTCCCAAACATTCTACACAATTTCACATTTTTACAGCTAGCCTCTGATACACTTTTCCTATAGTAGATTTTAAGTAGATTTTAAATTTCCCGCAAGATTATAAGTTGTTACAATTCATAAACAAATGTGTTTTGTTATTTCGACTGCATTTGAGAATTATCTTTTTTATATATTTATTAGAAGCATGTACGTTATACCATATAGTCTGTTGAATGTTTGTATAATAATCCCCGATCATTCAGTGTATTATTTTATAAATTTTCACATTGTCCTAGCACGATGTCTCGAATTCTGTTATCGTTAATCGTGCATTTAAGTAAAACATTTGAGCTAAAATGAATAAATTATAGATTCTTAAGGCTTTTTCTAATATAAATGAGTAAATTTTATCCAAATTAAATCTTTTGATCTCGAGATTTTTATTATTTTTGCCATAAAAAAGGGTAAAATTTAAAGTCTTTGATTTTAGCGTCCATGTTGTTGCCATGGAGATAACGTTAATGGGGAAAACCGCACGCCGACTCTCGATAAGTCCGCGGGCTAAAATTCCAAAATGGTCGCCAAATTCAATAAGCTTTCAGAAATTAATATACTATCCACTTGAGTGTTGCGACGAAACAATATAAAAATGAATTTAACAAAGAAATAAGTTTAAAACCTTGTATATTTCATTGAACTAACTTTACAACTGTCTATTAGTTCGTCAAAACACTAAAAAAATGAGTTAAAAACGATATTAAGGCCTCTAAACATAATTAATCTGTTTTTAAGGCCGATATAAAAATGTTAACAATCATGTAAAGTTAGCTTGGCATTCCTTGGTAGTTCATCTATCTAACTACACCAGTTTCACAAGGTGGTTATTTAAAACCAGCTTCCTTAACAAGGAAAAGCGTAGACTCTTCCCTGTTAATTAACCTGCTCAAACTTGGTCATGTGACAGTAACCATGGCAACTATGACAAACATTCTCTGCCTTAACATATGATTAATATTTGTCCCAAGTTTCATCATCGTTTATGACATAACAACTGAGAAATTACGATTTTTGTATTGCCTAATTTTCCGTCAGCCAAATAGTGGACCCATGCCTTAATACCGCAGAGTTGTTAAATGTTTAATATTAGATAACTATGAATACTGCTAAACAGTTTTCACTGGCTGCCAAAAAACTCTAGGTCTTGACAACCTGCTGACTATAAGACTCAAAGCCTTGACAACATTAGTTTTCTCTATTTACAGCATAAAATTGTTTCAAGGTGGCAACTTAACTTTGTAATATGTAACCCATTATGAAGAAAAACCCTCAATGACACTAGATGTGTATATGCTACTAAAGAAGATTGATTTATATTATTTCCTATGTTCTAATTATATATGCATGCATTTCTTTCTAATTGTTTCTTTCACTGATTTCTTGCAGCAGTGTAACCAAGGAGGGAAGAGTTGGTCGAACATGTTGGTTGGTATCCTTGCACTGTTTTCCTACTAAATACATTGGTTTGCTTCCAAGGGTTTTGCCGATTGTGGAAATAATGATACCAAGAGAAAATACATCACTTGATGGGCTAACTGGTTTTCCTCTTAACACTTCAGGGGCTATATAGTGATAAAATTTTGTGTATCTCCTTGCAGTTGGTTTGGTAGTTAAGCAAACTTTTCCAAAGTCAATAACAAACCCTGTTTTCTTCGATACCAAGACATTGTTCGTTTTAAGATCACAGTGCAAATAACCTTTGGAATGCATATGTGTGACAGCTTTTACAATGTCGACACAAACAGAGATCCATTCACCTATAAGCAGTGGTGATCCTTGTGGACTACTTTCTTGAAGCAGTTGATGAACTGTTGATGATTTGTTATCTTCACCAATGAACTCCATAATTAAGGAATATGGCTTACATGCTACCTGGACACCTAACAATTGTGGAATATTTGGGTGTGTTAGTATATTCATACACTTAGCTTCATTAATAACAGCTTTTAAATCTGATGTTGGAAGCTGCTTTTCTAAAACCACAAGATTAAAACGCTTGTACAACTTTAAGGTACATTCTCCAAATGTACCACAGCCAATATGTATATCCTCATTTAGCAGGACCAATTCATCAGGACATATGTGATTTACACTGGAAACTGGATTTACACATTTTTCATTTTCAGAGATCGAAATCTGTAAATATGTAAATTTGTAACATTAGTGTTAATATATCTGGTAATTCTAGTATCGTATTGGTTGAATGGATTATAAATTATTTTATAGTTATGCATCCTGTTACATTACTTGTGTTCCTGCTAATTTAATGTTTTTGTTGGAGAGGGGGTTGGTGTTACACTTTGTGTTTCTGAACTAATAATAGGGACACAAAGAATACATTATATTTAGCTACAATCTCATTCAGGTGGAAACAAAGCATTAGGGGAAGGGAGTCCTATATAAATGGAATAGTCCAATGTACAATGCACAATTACCTGCCTAATATGTGTTTGCCTGTGTTATTGACCTTTTAAAAATTTTGCTTCCTGAGTGGTTTTACGCCATTTCTCTGCGTATTTCTCAGTGAGTGCCTTTTGTTTACGAACGCTCACCGCTATCTTTTCTGCCAGAGCTTCGGACGCGGCCTGATGCTTCATTATAGCGCGCTGTTGACGCCGACGTTTCTTACGATTATTTCTCATTCTCCGCTTTTTCTGTGTGAAGACCAAACCACAATCATAATTCTTCTCCATGCCAGTAACGATGGCGTATAGTCTATTTTTACCAGTACGTACTAACTATATATCTATCATTTACCGCAAATATTTGAATCCAAATTGAGAGTAAGACCGCGCGAACAATGTAAATTTCCCGCTAAACACAAATTCTCCTTGTGAATGATGGGAGTAGTATTGGAATTTAAGCAATTTTATGTATGAGCCAATAAGATTAACCGTATAGGAAAATCCATTAGTTCTCATCCTTCAAAGGTCTTAGGTTATTTAAAAAGCCGTTGCTAAGCAACGAAATGCTTATTTCGAATGCGTAATGAAACGTGCAGTATATTATTTTTCGTATTATCGATTATTCAGTTCGTTTGTATTCTTTTATGTTTTGGTGGCTCTGAAAAGAGCCGTTTTGTATATTTCTCTTTTCTTGGACTTGCTTCAAATCGAGCATAATCATGGGTGAATTTCATGGATGCTGGATCATGATCGAAGAGACTTTTCCTTTCGCCATTCGTTTGCCAACGTTTTACAGTATTTCAATCTGTCTAGCAACAATTTCGCCGAAGGATCCGCTAACATATCTTTTGTTGTTGAAACCTCACCCGTTTTGGCTAATTGTTGCTGTTCCCACGACTTCAGCTGATGCCTCACTTCCCTCTCCGCGCGTGATATCCTCGTTTCCATCACAGCCGACAGATAGGAATACTGCTGACGATAAAAGTGATGTCCTGGAAAGTCTTTTACTCGCTTTCTCGCCTTATCGAATTGTTTCACCTCGTCTGTTGCCCCAAGGATACGTACCAGCGCTTGACCGTGTTTGGTTACGCAGACATCATAATTTTGAGAGTTGCTGGTGCACGTTTCGGGGGATACTTCTGTTAAAGCAAAACCAGAATTTAGTTTGTTTTGTATGTCTACAAATAGGCAACAGTTGGCAAGCCAATTATGCTTGGGCACTGACGGTATGTACTAACCCTTAAAGTAGTGGTTTGCTAATTTTTTTATACATACAGCATACATTAATGGGCAAAAGTGCTAGTATTGTACTTTGTGCCTTTGATATTGTGTTACTGTATGTCTTTACCTGTATTTTTGACATTTGTTACATCCTTTACAGCCAGGCATTCTTCAGGGGCACATTGCTCTTTATTAGCATTTGTATCACTATCTTGATCGTCTGAAGCATCATTGTCAAATGAAACATCACTGTCACCCAATATTCCATCTTGTTCATCACCATCTGCATTATCATCTGAACTAACAATGTCAGTGACCTTTTCGTCATTGTTATCATTAGGTGTTGCGTCAGCACAAGGCAGTGCATCACAGTTGTTTGGTGTGTTTGCAATGTGATGAACTACCATGTTTCCTTTTCTATCTTCAATTTGTAATCGCAGAATTGGAAGATCAGTCTTTTGCTCCAAACATTTTAGCCAGCATTCTTTTAAGTAAGATTCCTCTGACTTAAATGAACTGGATCTAAAATGGTGAAGCGAAGGACCAGTTTCCATTGATTCAGGATTTCCTTTTGCATCAAGAAAATAAATGTTGCCATTTTCATTTTTATTCCACCAAAACCCTTTACCAACCAAAAGAAAATCACTTATTCTTTCCAGGTGTGCTTGCCAAGATGAAGGATGATTCACCAACATATCTTTTGGTATTACTGTGTTGGGAAAGCTTGGCAATGAAGATGCTAACTTTGATACATGGGCTTGTTGCTTCACTACAGAAGAGGCATGATGTTGGTTTGTGGAAAAATCTTTCTCAGCTTGGAGGCGAACTAGGATATTGGACACGACATGGTCTGGATGGAATGAAGACGTAGTGCGGGTAATGTTTGTGATAGCATTGAATTCTTTCTTGTTCTTCAGTATTAGCAGATCGGCCACTAATAAGGCGGTTTTGAATTGGTGCATGTGATGTGATGTTATGAAAGTATGTCCCATATAACTTACGCACGCTTAATTTTTTCAACTGAAACCCAATAACCATCCGACACAGCATTGCATGATACCAAGTCAGGTTATGAAATCGAAGAATTGATCTTGGCGTTCGTTGAGCTTCTGAATTGTATGCTATCTCTTGAATTTCTACAAGAGTGTCAAGTAATAATTGGGCCTTTGAGTTTATCTTTCCTCTGATTTGATTTGAAATCAAAATCAGAGCACATCGATAATCAAAGGCTCGCTTTGTTTCTTTTGCCGCCATGCAGAATTCAATTAGTGCGTTCAATTCAGAAGCTTCATCTTTAGAGAGGTGTGATGGGAGTTCAGTTAGAACATTCTCAATATGATGGCTGATGTCATGAAGTGGTTCAAAACCCAATACCTCATAATCACCACAGTTAATCTCATCAAGTGGAAGATCAGGATTTTGGTATAGTAAAGCTGGGACTCGTTGAACTCCATGCAATTCTTCTTTGAGTAAATTCTGCAGTTCCTCTTTCCTATTGCCCTCGTATATACCCCTAGCAGATAACTCCCTGATTAATTCATCCTTTGTTAGGTCTTGAAAGGTTTATTTGCCTTTTGAAGGGATTTTTTCTTTCCATATGGACCTTTCAACACAAGGGCTTGCCTATCTGCTAGTGATATATGTGAGCAATGAAAAGAGTAATCCATCTCATAAACACGGTTAGCACTTGCCCCACAGATTGCGCAGTAGTAGTTCCCTCCTTTCTGTTGACCACACTCATATTGTCTAGCAGGGGTATCGCCATGGAAGAATCTCATCTTGTCATTCACTTCAATTCCAGACTTACAGGTCAATGGCTCTGACAGATCTTGCAAACATTCTAACCGGGTTTCAACATAACATAATTGTTCCTTATCAGATGATGAAGACCTTGCTACTATGTAGACACTGGGTGTTTCCACTATTGCTTGGATGTTCATCTTCCTTCCAGTCAACTGCTCATATTCTGCATCAGTATAAAAACAAGCAGGATCATACAAACAGGCTACCATAAAGACAAGGTGAGAATGATTTGCCACTGTCGATAAATCATGCCAGATCATTAGATGTCGTGTTCTTTCCATATTTTGTAGGCGTGTCCTCATTACTTCATCATCCTCATCAACCTTCACTTCGTTTAACTTTTGCAACCTTTTTACCACATCTTCACCAGATATTTCTTCCAGACTGCCATCTGCATTTGCCCTCATATAATCTTTTAACTCTTCTAGCTTCTGCTCCCTGATTTCACGCAGAGGACATTTGCGGCCTTCAACTGTGAAGTGTGTCTTCATAATGGAGCCATTGTTGTCAAATGCAAACTTTTCATACTACATAAAGAAATAACAATTACTGGTATAAGAAATAGCAACCACAGGTTAGAAATTACATTAAAGATACCCTTTATCACACAGTAGTTTGAATAATTCCTGGGAAAAAAAGGAACTTAATTATAGTTTTTAATGAGCTAATATGCCTTTGTTAGCTATTTAAATTGGTGTGATGATGTATACATATGATTTATGTGACCACCAAATAATGTGGGGTCCTGGACAGTGGTAAATTATTTTTATAATATTATGAACTTTGTAGAAAGCTCATTTGTATCCTTATTGAAGTAATTACTTTACTATTCTGCAGATTGAACTATATTCATTGTTGTTAATAAATATGTCTAGTAATTATGTGGCATAATTGGGCTAAACGTACTTGTCTTGGTACAATAAGCTCCCCAACATTATATTCCCCTGAAAGTATCTTCTGATTTAACTTCTTCTTCAAATTTTCATTTGTCACTGGACATGGTACAGTAATCTCCCCGCCTGCACTTCGTTTTATCTTTTTTCTTAGACGACTACCTTCATCTTCTTGGAGGCCCCTCTTTTTAAATTTTGTAACGTCCACACCTTGGGACTTGAGGTACTCCTGAACGATTTGTCCGCCGTTTTTTGCCAGTTCTCCCTTCTTGTTTTTCACTTGATACTGCCGTGCTAGTGCTGACCAATTGATTACAGTACCATCAGCATAGCTATTCACTTCCTCCAACAGAGCCTGTTTGTCCCATTGCATGTTTTCAAAATTTCCAATTGGACTCCTCTTTTCATTTTCAGCTTTTTGTGATGTCTCGCATCGACGTTTTGCCTCCTCGTAGCTTTCAAAGCACATGGCCAATCTTTCTCTCTGTCTTGCTGCAAGGGACTGTCTATTTCCATAACACCTAGATGATAAAAGTGTTGACATTCGTTTATTAAAGGTTGAACAATAGAATTACGGCTTTGATAATTATTCTAGTGATAATTGTTATACCTATAATCAAGATGATAGCGTCTTAACTTATTAAACTTGATATTTATATGGTCATTAGCGAATGCATTTTATATTATGTCGCTTACCTGACAACATCTGTTTTAGCCCACTCAGCTTCTGTTGCTTGTTTCGATTTTTTGTAAAGGCGTCTTCTTATCTTCCTCTTTTCACCTTTTGTCTTCTTCTCCTCAATATCTAGCTCTGAGACCTGAACCAATGCAGCAGATAAAGGCATGTTACAGGTACTTTCGAAGGAAGGGTTGATTCGGTGGTATATTGCCCGGGCAGTCTCTACAGCACTGCGTTTGCTACAAACTTTTGATAAGCTCCCACGCACGGGTGTACTTGAATCAACAACAGACAGTAATGGTGCGACGTCTGAACGTGTAAGAGGAGCAAATCGTATTGACTGAACTGGAAATAGGGCTTGCACAGCGACAAAATGATCTTGACATGCCTGGCAGTTTTGAAACGCGTGCTTCACTTGCTCAGCTGCAGGTAAACGTTTCCAACTTTTGGTGTTAAACGTTGCTGTATACTGGTTTCGTTCATGTATTTTACGGCTCCATCCTGAAATTTTTTTCCGCAAGTCGGGGAGGATTTTACGGAATCCTTTTAAATCGATCGCAAAGTTTTCCTTGCAGGATGCAAAGACAGCAACAAAGCGGTTAAACCGCTCAGTAATTTGGCAAGATTGCTTGAGCTTCGTGCGCGTATCGCTATCGCCAAATTTCCATTCATCATCGACTTTTTTCGATATTTCCCACGCAATACCTCTGGCAAAGCCACAGGTCGTTGGATGAATAAAGCTAAGTACCATTATTAAGTATCAAAGTCACTTCGTAAATATATTTGTCAATCCTGCGCTGATTTCGCATGTGTTCTCTTAGTTAACAGATTTGAATGTTTTGCGCCTAAATTTCAATTATGCGGATTTACGTCATGGTTAATGACAAGCGATAGATAAGATTTACAGGACATTTTGGCATTATATTTTTAAAAATCGTCTCTTGAACTTGTATGAATGATCGTGTATTTTGCCTAACACGTCTGCGAACATTTCATTTCTATTGGCTTTATTTTGTTGAATTTGGTTTGTTATTCAATACACACAAGAGTCTTGTGAATCTAAAAAGTGTAATTTAAAGGATTTGGCATTATTTGTGTAAACGACAGTCCAAATATGCTGTATTTCAGTTTGTAGTTTTATGTATATTCGGTCCACCATATTGATTTTACATTCTTTTGGACGCTATTGTCATGACAACTTACGATTTTTACACTTATCCGCTGAACTTTGCATATGGAATTGACGGGCTCGCTAACAAAATGGAGATTATCGTTTTATTAACACACGCACAAGACACGATCGACTTGCGGACACACAAAACAAGGTTAATATACGTCTTTTATACGCAGATTCTGTTTAGTGGAATGCTAACTTTGATCCTACAATTAGAATTGTAAGGTTTTGAGTCTAGAAAGGTTTTCTTAGTTTGATTTCTATCGACTTTGCAAGAATTATTCTCATATTAATGGCAATATTTTCTAACCAGAGATATAATCTTCAAGTTTCTAATTGTCAGGTTGTAGTTCAGTGTCTAAAGGTGTCGTGATGTAGTTATTGTAGCAATTGACGTACGGTTAGTGTGTCCGCCAGTCGTGTTTTTATTTACTTCCTGTCTTTATGGTTGATATATCGTCACGTGATTGGTTTCCATGGAAACCAATTGTAAAAAAATAAGCGCCAGTTGATTATCTAGACATCTGCCAAAAATAAAGAATAGAGGATGCATTCTTAATTTTTTGTGGATTTTTGTATATTTTTAGTATTTTCTCGCTCCTTGCAAATTTGGAGCCATGCATTAATACACCTGAGTAGCAGCCATGCAGGATAATTCAGCAATATCTAACACTGAAAATCCCTTTTCAATCCGGTGATAGTAGTCGAAATTTTTAGCATCCTGTAAATCCTCTTGATGCGCTGCTGCTGTGACGTCATTGAGTTGGCAATTTTTCGATACCTATTTTACCGCTTAGCCTCCGTTTCAGTCCCCCCATAAACTGCTATGAAGGCCGAAAAATTTCTACCAAAGCCGGTTGGGGTTTTACGACATTACGTATAAGTCACGGACACCGACGCATTAAACAACTAGAACAAATTCGTCTTGAATGTAAGCAGAAGCTCATGTCAATCTTACCACAGGAACATTGGGATATGTTGGATAATGCCATAAAACACAATACTCAGAGAGTTAAGGAATTTGTTCGGACCAGACATGCCTACAAATTAGCTAAGTTACGAGCTGCCAACAACAACGAGTACGTCAACAAAGATAGATGGGTAGTGAACTTATCTAGTCGTAAATTAACATCTGCCAAAACAGCAGTTCTACGATATGGTTTAAATTTTGCACCAGTACCTAAGGAAATCCATATACCAGAGATCATAGCAAGTATAGAATCGGGAATTCGTGACCTCCCCGTAAGCAACAAAGAATCTGTACGCGCTACTGTCACAAACATCCTTAAATACAGCAAGCCACCAACAAATTGCAACCTCTCCCGTCAACAAAAGCTCGCCTTAAAAAGTCTGCGCAGGGACAACATTATAATTATCCCTGCTGACAAAGGAAAAGCCGTTGTTGTCATGGACAACGACGAACATACCAATAAAATTAACGAGTTATTGAGCGATAAGGAAACGTATTTGAAAACTACAGATAGACGAAGGAGCCCAGTCTCGAAAGTTGAAAAAGATCTAACTAAGCTACTAAGTGACATCAAAAAGACACCCTCATAACACGATCCTGAGAAAACCCAAATGGACAAACGTCTTTACCTCCATCTCCACTCCACTGATGGCACTCCAGCAAGATTTTACGGTCTCCCTAAAGTCCATAAACCTGCTGTACCACTCCGTCCCATCACAAGTTGTATAAACTTCCCTAATTATAACCTTTCGAAACACTTAGTTAAAATATTATCCCTCCTCGTCAAGGAAAAATACACAGTTAAAAACAGTTCTGTCTTTTCTCAACAAGTTAGACACCGATGCATTGCAGATGATGAAGTCATGGTACCATTCGACGTTGTGTCTTTATTCACGTCCATCCCTACCAATTTAACCTTACAGGTGATCCAAAAAAGACTACAACAAGACACATTGTTGACACAAAGAACGGACATGTCGATTACTAATATCATCAAATTATTAGATTTCGTCCTTCAGAACAGTTTCTCCACATACAAGAACGAATATTACCAACAGATCTCAGGATGTGCTATGGGATCACCCGTTAGCGCTACAGTGGCTGACATAGTCATGGAACATGTGGAAGAAACTGCAATTTCTACAGCACCACACCCCCCGCGGTGGTGGTTCAGATATGTTGACGATAGTCATTCCTGCCTGAAAAAAACCCAGGTCAACGAATTTCACGACCACCTTAATTCTATCAACCCGCACTTGCAATTCACCGTGGAATTGGAAGAAAACCGATGCCTACCATTCCTGGACACTATGACCATCCGTTCTAACGGCAAAATAGAAGACGACATATACAGAAAACTAACTCACACAGACAAGTATTCACACCACGACTCACATCATCCACTACAACATAAATTGTCAGTCTTAAGCACTCTCCTCGACAGAGCCGAGAAAATGCCCTCGTCCAACAAAGGAAAACGCAGAGAACGAAAACACGTATTAAGAGTTTTGAGAGATAACGGTTACCCCTTTACGTTTATCAAGTCTTACGACCATAAAAGAAAACGCCACCATACTGATAAAACGAATGCAAATGTACACATACCATGTACTGGTGTCAACAACAGGGGAAACCCCGCTGATTGTGTCGCTTCTAGTTGCGTAACCTTACCGTATGTTAAAGGCGTTACAGGAAAGGTCTCTAAAGTGTTAAGGAGAGAAAATATTAAAGTGCGTTATAAACCCACCACTACCCTTTCCCAACAGTTTACCAAACCAAAGGATAAATCTCCACCTGAACAGACTAACGGAGTCGTTTACAAAATCTGTTGCTACAATTTTGACTTTGTGTATTATGGTCAAACTGACAGAGCACTTAAGACCAGAATAAAAGAACACGAAATAGCAGTTTCTCATTTCGATCAGTATTCTAAAATTGCTAAGCATGCTGAACAATACGACCACCAGATTGACTTTAACAATGCTTTCATTGTCAATGCAATAAGATAAAAAATCTATCGTGAACGGTTGTTCTTAGAGGCGTGGTATTCCCTCAAGGACCAAAACGCAGACATCGAGATACCTGATGGTATTCCCTCAAGGACCAAACAACCACATCGAGATACCTGATGTATACAAAACACTTCTTAGCTAATTAACTTTGATCCCTTATATATAATTCAGTTTTGAATTTAATCAGTCTTTTTAAAGTGTATATGAAATGAAAATTTCGATATCGGCTTTTTTGCATTTTCTCAAAATTTGGTCTTTTCTGATCATAAAAATACCAACCTTGCTGAAAAATTCGAACTAGAAGTTTGTTAATTCTACGGTTAAATTTCGATTTTGAGACCATTTAGTGGCGAAAGACTGGTACCTAGAGATCCAGGTCTTGTGACGTATGCAGTGTGACGCATCGAAGTGTTTGGCTATACTATAACTATACGAAAACAACAAAATATAACAAACATTAGACAGTTCCCAGTATATTTCGCTATAAAAATGTTCGATAACGAAAGCTTCGAATCACGGACAGACAGAAGGGTCAACAGATAATGAGGACATCGCTGAGCAATCGTCTGTTGTTCAGCCATATCAATTTGAGCCAGTCGCAGATAGTGACTACGAAGAAGACCAAACGGACGAAGATGCCATTCTTCGTGAAACTCTCGAAGCGAGATTTAAGAAAAATGTAGCTGTTAACTCATGGTAAGTGAAGTTATGAAAGTAATATTATATTTTATGCCATAGATACCGAGATTTATTCACAAATGCAACAATGAATAAAAATCGTTCGGAATCTTATTTGAGCCAATAGAAAACGCGAACGGAGATTTTTCACTGTGAAAAAAATCGTTCGTCCAATAGAAATTGAGAACGATATAATTTCACTGACAAGCAAGCGAAGCTACATTTGCAAAGGAATGGCTGAACGTCGATTTGTTTCGCACTCGGGTTCCGTTGAAGACTTCATTTTCAGCCAAGAGAATAGACGTACGTTGCAAAAAACTCAAAGGGATGTTAGTTTGCTTGAAAGCTTTCTTAAAACAAAGAATGAGGAGAGAAAAATTGAAGAAATCCCTGCTGTGGAACTCAACCAATATATAAGTCAGTTTATTATTGCTGTTCGCACGAAAGATGGAAATGAATACGAGCCAACATCGCTTCGTAGTTTAGTAGCCAGTTTTGAACGTTATCTAAAAAGAAAAAACTACCCTTCAAGCATCATAAATGATTTGGTATTTGACCAGACAATGAAAACCCTGAAGTCGAAGCAAAAACTCCTCAAAAAACAAGGTAGGGGAAATAAGCCAAACGCTTCTGTGGCCTTGACAAGTGAGGAGATACAAACACTGTACGAAAAGAAACTGCTTGGCACCAGTAGTCCCGAAGCACTTTTGAACACACTTTGGTTGAATAACTGTCTTCACTTTGGTCTTCGAGGGTGCAAAGAGCATCGTGACATGTGTTGGGGAGACGTTAAGCTTCACCAAACGGCCAATGGAAAAGAATATTTGGAGTTTAATGAGAGGCAGACTAAAACAAGAACTGGATCAGATTCGCGCGATATTCGAACAGTTCTCCCAAAAATGTTTGCTACCGATGCTGGCGAAAAAGATCCAGTCGAAATTTATAAAGTTTTCTCTCAGAAACGACCAGAACAGATGAATTATGATGATGCCCCTTTTTACTTGGCTCCCAACAAATTTAAAGACACGGGGTCGTTCGAAACGAAAGCTTGGTTCAAGTGCGGGGCGGTTGGCGTAAACAAACTTAACAGTTTAATGAAAACAATGGCTGCAAAAGCGGGAATTGAGAACAGCCGGTTACGCAATCATAGTGGCAGAAAGACCATGGTCCAAACATTGTGTGAACAGGATGTTCCACCCACACAAATTGCACAACTATCTGGCCACAAAAACCTCAAAAGTATTGAAAACTATAGCAGCGTGTCTACAAGGCAACAAATGTATATGTCAAATGTATTAAGCAGTTTAGTGGCAGGAACCTCTTCCTCTTCTGTCGAAGAAACTTGTGCTTCTACCTCATGTGATTCTACTGCAGGTAAACATGCTATGTCTTTATTCGGTGGGGCAGTGATTCAAGGTGGTAATTTTTCTATAAACATCAACACTCTTAACCAGTCACCGACGCTTTCAGTAGACTCTTCGAGTCCCGTCGAAAAAAAAGCTTGGAAACGATTGAAAACTTTAGACAGCGATTCCGACAACTAAATGGTGTAAAATTAAGCCACAGATGAATGTTTTACAATATCTTTTCGCATGTTATACGCTTATAGTTATGTTTATATATCATAGACTGTGTTGGCGGAAGGAATTACTGTACGTTTTGTAACCCGTTGCAATCGCTTTGTTTAAACCTTTAACGTTACAAGTTATACAACTTATTTCAGTAAAAAATATACCTTATTTGTATCAGGTAAAAATTGTTGATATCAAATGTTAAAAGAAAAATTTGTTTCGAAAAATAATAAATTATAAACGTGTTGACTGTTGTAGTTTTGTGTTGTTGATTTCATGAGTCACCTAAATGGCTTCCCATCGAACTTCGGATTTTATATGTAATTTTTCCGTGTTTTTTTTAAACTGTTAAAGGAAAAAATCTCGGTACCTATGAAATAAACAAATTACTTCATGGTAAATGCGTGGTACGATTTTTATTCACTCGTTATAAAATATCATAAAACTCACTCGCTCGTTCCTCGCTCGTTCGGTTTATGATATTTTACAACTCGTGAATAAAAATCGTACGCACGCATTTACCATGAAGTAATCTCTATAACCCATTCCACGACTATTTATTACCCTGTTTCGTCTGATATGCGAGTTTATTTTAAGGTGCACGTGTGGAAATTGTAGGGACGAACTATTGCAGGACGCTAGAGAGCATAGATGCTGTAAGGAGATTTTGAAGTGCACTGGCAAATTTACATTCGAGGGCAAGGACGCAGAATGTATCACGCAGCACTGGGATTATGCGGTGGTCACCCATCAAATAGTACTAGAAACTACAGGGGCTTTTCTCGCTTATCAGTCAGGGAAAAAGTATCAGAAACCAACAAGCAGAACCCAAGATGGGCAATTTACTCAACAATTATTTTCAAAAAAAGCTTTCGATTGACTGCAGCAAAGCAAAACTATTCGCAATAATTTTTTCTATAATAGCCAATTGAATAATGATTTCCTTTGTAGAACATGACTCACCCTTCTCTTTGTGCGCGAAGTCGCTGGTATCTCTTCTAGAACGACTGAATCATTCGTTGGTACCGACCCTTCTGATAAGCATCTTGCCTTTGCCCGGCTTTGGTTTTAGCCCGTCTGGTACGTCAATGTGATACGATGTTCCGAAGCAAGATTTCTCGAGTGCGCTGAGCACATTACCGACGAATTCGTAGGAGTAAATTCGGCCGATGCTTTCGCACAACTAAATCTAATAGATTCTTAATGTGAACTTAACGAACGGTTGTCAGAGAACGTAAATTATATAATAAAGTAGACTAGAGATCATCATTAGAAGCAGCTATAAGTCCTAAAACGCTATCGTATTTTGCCACAATACAATACTCAATAGGCAACTCAAAATTGTAGATATTTATTTGTAGATATGCAGATATTTAGTATTAATTTCCGTGTTATGCTTACTCCAGTTATTACAATGTTTGCTATAATTGTAGCTATGGCCTATTTAAATAATAT
This sequence comes from Muricea muricata, assembly GCA_963855995.1. Taxonomy (NCBI): domain Eukaryota; kingdom Metazoa; phylum Cnidaria; class Anthozoa; order Malacalcyonacea; family Plexauridae; genus Muricea; species Muricea muricata. The sequence continues at coordinate 17,478,376 of OY979716.1, forward strand.
GCGGTCTGAAACCTACAACGTAGACCTGTGTCTCGTCTCATATAATTTGCATTTTCGGCAATTTATACGCTACAACTCATCATGTTGTATTTATATTGTATCTATACATTGAAAGCGATGTCTAAAGAAAGTGAATTCGTTTACATTTTTCTTCAAAGTCTCTCAAAAGCCCAATTCTACCCAGACGAAGCCATAATTTTTATAGTGTTTACATATCAAAAGATCGCACTGTGTCACACTGCATACGTCACTGGCCGCGCGATGGAATGTCAGGAATTTCGCCACTAAATGGTCTAAAAATCGAACTTTAACCGTAAAATTAACAAACTTCTAGTTCGAATTTTTCAGCAAGGTGGGTATTTTTATGATCAGAAAAGACCAAATTTTCAGAAAATGCAAAAACCCGATATCGAAATTTTCATTTCATGTACACTTTAACTGACGAAGACCTAAGTAGACGTCATTTTAAATAAACGTAGCCTTTAACGTTTTTATCAAACCATGCAGTGTCAAATCTTTTATACTTTGCTAATATGTCTAATCCTGGTTACAATTTTAGTATTTTTGATATATATATATATATATATATATATATATATATATATATATATATATATATGTATATATATATATATATATATATATATATATATATATATATATATATATATATATATATATATATATATATATATATATTTATCACATACTTGTGCCTTTATCCGGGCTATAACACGGTGACATAAAAACGATATGTCCCGTGATATCGTTTTTTGTCCCGCGATATCGTTTTTTGTCCCGCTCAAAACAAAGATGGCGTCCGACTGAAGGATCGATAGAGAGATAACAATAGAAATATAAAATAATACAAGGAAAATAACACAAAGAAATTTGCAGCTATTAAAAGATAAGTTATTTTTTGTTTGTTTTTGTAATTTCTACCTGTTTAGCGTATTTTAAACAATAATTTTGAATTAATTTTGAAATGCACTCGAAGTATAAATAATTTGAAAATGTAATCTGGTTTTTACTCTAGATAAAGGCACAAGTATGTGATAAATAGGTTATCACATTCGAGACTCGGTAATATCAGTTTTATCGCTCTCGTTACGATATCATATTTTGTCCCTCGTTCGCTGCGCTCACTCGTGACAAAACATGATATCGTCTCTCGAGCGATAAAACTGATATCACCTCGCCTCTCATATGATAACCTATACACATATATATATATATATATATATATATATATATATATATATATATATATATATATATATATATATATATATATATATATAAAAAAAATATATATATATATATATATATATATATATATATATATATATATATATATATATATATATATATACATATACAGTATCTCCTAATATATATATATATATATATATATATATATATATATATATCCTAAGTCTCATTATGGGTCAATCGCTGATAAAAAACTGCGACATGCAGATTCCATGCGCATTGGTTCACTAGAGACTAACTTGTGTATTATGTAATTTCCGAGTGTCCCACATCGCTCTTCTTGTCATTTGTAGTACATATACTTCTTGATGCAAGAACTCACTATCGGCTACACTGTGCTGACGAGCCCCAATAAGGGCGAAACAGCTGTCTACAGTTGCTGGTAGTGAGTTCGGGCACTCCTAACTCTCATTATGAGGACGCGCAGTGTTTTAATTCTATTTCAGAACCATTCTCAGAGATGCGAAAAAACTAAAACAACAAAAAATTCGTTATCACGAGCGGAACCCACTTTTTCAGTTCGCTAGATTGCCTCTCAAGAAACACAGGAAATTCATGTTTTATAAACTGAAACGACATATTTGAGTGTGATCATTTTAATTGCAAAACTATAGAAGCAAGAGGAGCTTCGCCTACTAAGGCTTCACTTCGCCTGACGGCTTGTACTGTCAGGGGACGTAAAAATCCCTTCGCTAGTCTCCTAATGGTCTATGTCATTATACGGTGGAATAGATTTGTGATACACAGAGTTAAATAAGCCACAAGATTATTACTTCGTTGTGAAAATTTGCCGAAAATTTTGCATAATTATAATTCTTAATTCTGTGATGCATTCTTACCTGAAGCAGACAGTTTAAACAAACCATTAGGTTTTAATGGTAAGGTTAGGCAGTTTTGTGCGCAGAGCAGGAGATAAACGTGCACAATATTTCCTCCGAATCCAGCGAAAATCCTCCTAGTCATATTCCCCTAAAGCCAATGCAAATCCTTAAAAGTACAATGTAGAAATATAACCCATACATCTATGTAAAAGAGGTACAAAACCGGAGGGATGGCTAGCTGTTTTCCTTTTTAAACGTATATTTTGTAGTGATCATTATATAGACTGCCAACGGATATTAAACAATTATTGAATGAGGTCGAGCAAGATATGAGGAGTTATTGAGGCACAGGTTTGTGTTATTACAAACCAGGGCCTTAATAATGCCTCATATCCTGCGAGAACCGATTTTCAATAATTGTTTGGTTATTTTTTGACAATATTTTAAACTCAGTTTAAACGGTTGCTTTGTAAATACACTAGTAAGTAGACACAAGCTGCTAACAATGGAACAGCATGAAATTGTTCGAAAACTTTAATAAGCCAATCAGCCTTCGAAAAAATATTCTTAAAACAATTGTCAGATTACAAGGTCAGTCAAAAGCCGCATAAATTATAGCGTGACTTCATATCTTGTTTCATTATACGACGAAATGAGTCATAACATCGTATATATATTTGTTTTCAATATACGACGAAATGAGCCATGACGTCGTACATTTATTTTCAACCCCAAATTTGGGCAGCTACTAAGCGGATATTACGATTTCTTCGACAGCTATTAACCAATCAAAACTCCTAAAATATTTTCAATAAATAATAATAAGTATTCTGTAATCTGAATGGCTCCACTACTGGTGGGATATTAGCCCATATTCTAGTAGTAGAGAACCAAGATGGCGGCTGAAAGTTTTTCGATTGCAAAAAATATTTGTTTTGTATTTTGCCAGTCTTTCTTTAGCACATGAACCTAGATAATGTTTTTGAAGGTTAGTACTTGACTAAAATGTCACCTAAACAAGTATAAAATACATTTCGCGTACAATGTACAATCCATGTACAATGGTCCATCGTCTTATTATTTGCTTTATTTGTTGATATGCCCCAATTTAAACAAAAAATTTCCAGTAAACACGCTCGTTTACATACGCTTAGGCAATGTAATGATTTTGAATGTCGTCAGGCTTGTGAAACTTTTTTTGTTAGGAAAGTAATGTTGCTTGGTTGCATAGAACTATATGAAAAGCTGATTTTAAGTGATAACAATTTCTAATATTTTTTTTCCGTGAAAATATTGTTTTCGACGCATAAAATACGAGCAGTGTTCGCTTATCGAATAAATATGTTTCAAATTAATGGCATTGAAAACAACTTGGTGTATACTCTTTTTCGCCGACCATAACCTTGCAACTGCTGTTCATTTCAACACTGAGTGCGTCCTAAAATAAATTGTTATTTTGTTTGTATTCTGTTCTTGGTGCTCTATTTGATCAGGCGTCAAAACGACTCGTCGCTTAATGAAGGGCATGACGCCTTTTGCAAATATAAAACCATTTACATGCATTATTTTGATTGTATATCTCGATGATCAAAGTTAGGCGGCAATTGATGCACACTTCCTGTTTGACTGAATGCAATTGGCGTGAGAGTTTCAAAAAGCTCTCAGGATTGCTAAATTTCCAGAAATGGTTCAACGGTAGCTCAAAACAACGTACTATATTCCTAAATCAAATTTACATAAAGCCAGACAGGGCCAGTAATCATGACGTTGGATATTTTCTGAAAGTATTCAACGTTTACTTGTACAATGTAAATAACAGGCTTCTAATGCTGAAATTAAACGTATTGTTAATTAAGACTGTCTCGACTATATTTTTGACAATTTCCTCATTACTAGTCTAGAATATTACTAGTCCGGGAGGTTTACAGTAAATACTGTTTACGAGACGTCGTGTGATCGGGTATCGGTCGCAGCCGGAACCGGCTCGGAATATACCGGACATTGTTGTTATCGAGAGGTTTTTCGCGGGTTTTCAGTCGGACAGTTATATCATGTAAATACTTGCAGATTTTGAATATATTTTGTTATTTTAAATTCTTATTTTGTGGTTTTTCGTTTGTTAACTTTGTATTTTATCGACTGGACAACATTTTTTGGCGATCCTGCCAGGACGTTGGCATTATTTAATCGTGATTTCGTGGTCGTGGTGCGAGAAGTTTTAAAATAATTATGTCGTTGGAGAGTGGCGGAACTACCGGACAAAGCAAAGAAGCGGATTCAGGGGATGTAGGCGTTAATCGAAAAGAAACCGAGTCGAAAATATTGGAATTGAAAAAACAGAAAAGAGCGAAAAAGACCGCGACTACAAAAGTCCGACACAACGTGGAGAAATTATGTGCTTTGAAAGGTACGGCGAACGTTGAGGAGATCGAGGAGGATATTGAGGTACTGAGGGGGTTACTAGATGTAACTATGGGGATCCTTGATGAATTGAGTTTCTTGTATATTACGCTAGACGATGAAGATGGAAAAAAAGCAATCGCAGCTGAAGCTGATTCTTTTGAAGTTGAAATAAATGAATGTATTAATAAAGCCCAAATTGTAATTAACGAAAGCATGAAAGCTAAAGTAGTCCAAAGCGTTGGTGAACAAGCAAGTTTACCCCCTGTACAGCAAGCGAGTGAATCAAATTCATCCAGCATGCAAGGAAACACGGGACAGTTTCAGAGTCGTCTAAAACCACTGAAATTGCCAGTATTCGATGGAAGCAAAACAAAATTCGAGGATTTTTGGGCATTTTTTACAAGCTTAGTCGACGAAAATTCTGAAGCACCAAATGTCAAAATGGCGAGGCTTAGACAGAGTCTCACAGGCGTTGCATTACAGGCCATTCAAGGGCTTGGAGTTTCACAACCAGAATATGAGGAAGCGAAGGAAATATTGAAAGCAAAATATGGTGGACAGCGTAGGCAGTTGCAGGCCTATATGGATCAACTGGAGACCATGGTGCCTTTGAGAAACAGTGATATTAAGGGTTTCGAGAAATTTTCCGATCTCGTTCGTGTGTCAGTTGTAAAGTTGCAAGCAGAAGGCAGAGATTCGGAACTTGGAGCTGGCACCTTTCACAGTCTGTTAGTTAAAAAGCTGACTGACAGACAAGTTGAGAGTTACAGTCGGTGGTTAGGAGAACAAAAGCTTGAGCGGTCGGTATTGAATCTGAGGGATTGGCTGAAGGAAGAGGTTCGGATTAGGGTGGAGGCAGCCGAGATGGTGCATGGGATTGTTGACAAAGATGATGGAAAGGTGGATGGAAGTAAAGGTAGAATTGGAAGCAAATTCAATGGTCGGGCGTATTTTGGAGGTTCAGGAGGTCGAAGTGGTAATGACAAGCCACCGTGTTCGTTTTGTGCGGGGAATCATGGAGTTTGGGCATGTAGAAAGTTTCAAGAATTGGCTATTGAAGCTAGATGGAATGTCGCCAAGGAAAAGCATTTGTGCTTTAGGTGCTTAGGAAGCGACCATCAAGGCAAGCTGTGTCCAAGATCGAAGACGTGTGGTATTGATGGCTGTAAGAGGAATCACCATACTCTCTTACATGATATATTTCTGGTAAAGCAGTCTGAGGAGCATCCCAATATGGTTCCAGGGGAGGGGGCTGAAACTAAACACACACACTCGTCTGTGAACAAAGGAAATAAGACGGAAACTTACTCGTTGCGCACTGTACCTGTATGGTTGAAATAAAAAAAAACGAAAGATTAAAGTTAACGCAATACTCGATGATGCGTCAAATGAGACATTTTTAAACGAAGAAGTAGCGGGTGTTCTGGGATTATGCGAACCGTTTACAACTGTTAAAGTACATGTTTTGAACAATGAAGTAGAGACTTTCCAGTCAATGCCAGTAAAGCTAACGATTGAAAGCGTGGACGGTCAATTTGCCAAATAAATAAATGTCAAAACGTGCCCAAAGAAAGTGACCGGCGACTATACGGTGGAGGATTGGAGCCAAAGTAAAGATGCCTGGGAACATTTGAAGAATTGCGAGTTCTCCAAACCAGCCAAAGATGGATTTGTGGATTTACTAATTGGCGTTGATAATGCGGACTTACATTATTCTCGAGCGGACATTCGAGGTGCTACTGGTGGACCCATCGCTCGTCTTGGTCCACTTGGGTGGACGTGTATTGGCGCGCCAGATACAGCTGTCGCTAGGACCCATGTGATTCGAACATTGCTATCTAGGAGCTCGTTAAGTAGTGGGAATAATTGTTGCGATGTAGACAAGAGCATAAAACGTTTTTGGGAAGTAGAGGCTTGCGGCAGTGAAACTACAAAACCCGAAATTTATACCGAAGAAGAACAAGCCAAGTTGACACAAGTCAAGGAATCGTTGAGCTATGATACTACCACTAATCGCTACACTGTTGGTGTTCCTTGGAAGCCCGAGCGTCCAAAGTTGCCTGACAACCGCGAACAGGCAATGTCTCGTTTATGTAACACCGAGAGGAAGCTAAAGAAAGACGACTTTACCCGGGCAGAGTATGAAAAAACCATCAACAGCTACATAAAGAAGGGTTACTTGAGACGTGTCTCGGAGGAAAAGACGACGCCACCGGTGGTCCGCATGGATAAAACATCGACGAAAGTCAGAATAGTTTTTGATTGTTCTGCAAAAATGGACGGTGTTTCTTTAAACGATGTTATTTACGCGGGACCAAAGTTACAGCAGGAGCTTTTTGACGTTTTGATTCGTTTCCGTCGAAACCCAATTGCGTTGGCGTGCGACGTTAAAGAAATGTACTTGCAAGTCGAGATCAAGGAGAAAGACCGTCCTATGTTTCGAATCTTATGGAGAGATTGTGATGGTGGTCGTGATCCTGACATTTTCGAGTTCAATCGTGTCGTTTTGGGGAAAAATGCGGCTCCAATGGAATGTCAGTTCGTCGCGCAAGAAAATGCTAGGCGACATGAAAATTTGTACCCGATGGCAGCTGAGACAGTCTTAAAATCGACCTACATGGATGATTCCATTGATAGCGTGGAGACGGAGGAAGAAGGTATAGAGTTATATCGGCAGTTGGATGCATTGTGGAGTTTGGCCGGCATGCAAACGAGAAAGTGGATCTCGAACTCTCCTAAAGTAATCGCTGCAACGCCCGAAGAAAATCGTGCCACCCAACTTAACGTGAGTGACGGCTAAGGCCCAGTTATCAAAGCATTAGGGCTGTCGTGGGAGAGCAAAGACGACGTGTTATCTATATCGTCTGCCGATGTTCCTCCCGATTTACCGTTGACAAAACGAAACGTGTTACGACAAATCGCGTCGGTGTTCGATCCGCTCGGACTTGTGAGCCCATTCGTTGTCACGGCAAAGATTCTCCTCCAAGAGTTGTGGGCAAGGGGTTACGATTGGGACGACGTAATCCTCGACGAGATTGGTGACAAAATTATGCGTTGGTTTCAGCAGTTAGGGAGCTTGAGCATGGTGCGTGTTCCAAGGAGCTTGCGGCGGACAGCAAAAGTCCTGACGAGAAAGATCGTCACCTTCGTCGACGCGTCCATCCAGGCATACGGAGCAGTCGTTTACTTGTTGTGCGAATACGAAGATGGAACTCTAAGTTGCCATCTGGTTGCTTCTAAGAGTAAGGTTGCCCCACTGAAGCCAACCACAGTGCCTAGGCTGGAATTGATGGGGGCGATATTAGGACTTCGGCTAACGCAGAATATCTGCCGTGTTATGCAGATACCAGTAAAATCGGCACTTTTCTTCTCCGACAGTAAGGACATATTATGGTGGATTCGAGGACGTGGTCGTGATTTTCGTGCATTTGTAGCGAACCGAGTTGGAGAAATACAAATGGCAACCGAACCGTGTCAGTGGTAGTACGTTCCCACCAACCAGAATCCGGCGGATCTCTGTACTCGAGGAGCGACCCCAACAGAGCTTCAGGAATCCTCTTTATGGTGGCAGGGGCCCGTTTGGTAGTTGGAAGACCAAGCAGGCTGGCTGAAGATGGAATTCGAGCGTCGTCCAAATCAGCTGCGTGAGCGAAGAGCTGTCATAGAAGGCGTTCTCGGGGATGATGAAAAGTTGACCTTTGTATCTTGTCAAAATAAGTGTCGAGAGCGGGAAGCGACCGATGAGTGGAGACTCAATCCGAAGCGCTTTTCGAGCTGGATACATCTCGTACGGCTACACGCAAGAGTTCTAAGAGTGATTCATAACATGCTCAATCCTGAGAACAGGCAAAACAACAAGGAACTGCTACCGGAAGAAATCAGAGATGCGGAGGAGAAAATTGTCCAAAGAGCTCAACAAGAAGCCTTTCGTGAAGAGTATGAAGCCTTGGAAAGAAAAAAGCCAATTCAACATAGTATCGTGTTAAAGCTTAATCCAATGCTTGACGAGCAAGGTCTCATGCGTTCAGATAGTCGTTTACGGTACACCGAATATCTTCCCTATGATGTTCGATTCCCAGTAATATTGCCAAGGGGACACTGGGTGACTGCGTTAATAGTAAAGTATTATCACGAGTTGGCAAATCACGCAGCTGGAACAAATTTCATCCTGTGTCAGATCAGTCGGCGCTATTGGATCGTGGCAGCGCGCGAGGAGATAAGAAAGTGGGAAGCGCAGTGCAACGAATGCAAAAGGCGTAAAAACAAGGTAGCTTCACAAATCATGGCGCCATTACCTTCGAGTCGAACCCGTAAGACGTGTCGAGCGTTTGACCAAACCGCGGTAGACTACGCTGGTCCAATTAAAACTGTTCAAGGAAGAGGAAAGAAACGACAAAAGCGTTGGTTATGTCTTTTTACTTGTATGACTACCAGAGCCGTTCACCTAGAGGTAGCTTTTGGCCTCGACACCGACAGTTTCCTTAACGCATTGTCAAGATTTACGAGCAGGAGAGGAACCCCATCAGCAATAACGAGTGACAATGGAACGAACTTTGTCGGAGCCGTTAATGAACTCAAAGAACTAGAGAAACAGCTCGATAAAGAAAAAATTCTGCGAACTACGGCACATGAAGGCATCAAGTGGGTCTTTAACCCTCCTAGTGCACCACATTTTGGCGGAGTTTTCGAGTGTATGGTAAAGGCCGCAAAGAAAGCGTTGTATGCAGTCTTAGGAACTAGCGACGTAACGGACGAAGAGCTGATTACGGCTTGTGCCGGTGTAGAGAGTTTGCTCAATTCCAGACCTCTTACCTACCAATCAGCAGACCCGCACGATGAGTTCCATTGACTCCGAATCAATTTCTGCACGGGCAGATGGGGGGACATTTTGCCCCAGAAGACGTAGATGTACAATCTTTCAGTCCTAGAAAGCGATGGCGAAAGGTGCAAGCGTTGATTTCAAGAGTTTGGTCGCGATGGTTGGAAGAGTATTTGCCTACGCTAAGAGCTAGACCTAAGTGGACACAGACGGTGCACGTGAAAGACTTGAAGGAAGGAGATATCGTGTTAGCGTTAGAGAAAGATCTCCCAAGAGGAAAGTGGCCGCTGGGAAGAATAGTCGAGAAATTTCCTGGTCGTGATGGACACACCCGTGTCGCCAAAGTGCAGTGTGGGGAAAGAACACTCGTTAGGCCAATTCACAAGTTGGTTCCTTTGGACAGTTAAGATGATATATTAATTGTAGCAAGCCATGCATGTGGCACATAATCTTTGTTGAATTTTTTTTTAAGTTAGTCACACTTCATTCCTCAGTGTGGGGAGGGGGGATGTTTACGAGACGTCGTGTGATCGGGTATCGGTCGCAGCCGGAACCGGCTCGGAATATACCGGACATTGTTGTTATCGAGAGGTTTTTCGCGGGTTTTCAGTCGGACAGTTATATCATGTAAATACTTGCAGATTTTGAATATATTTTGTTATTTTAAATTCTTATTTTGTGGTTTTTCGTTTGTTAACTTTGTATTTTATCGACTGGACAACAAATACAATCAGTAGACGGTTCCGGCAATTCTAAAGTAAGGCAATATTTTGAATTAGTAGAATCATACTAGTATTCTATTACAAATGCTGTAATTTGATTGGTTACTCTACTCGCTATCTATTCCTCGATAGATAGCGAGTAGCGAAACAATCATCTTCCTATAGAGATTTCTTTTAAAAAAATTGCTTAAAAATCAAATTTTTTGTTGAATATTCCATGTTTGACCTCTGATTCTACTAAAGCAATTAGATTACTTGCTCTCGATTTTTATGAGGTGATAGTTGATTCGGGCTTCGCCCTCACCAACTATCACCGCATAGAAATCTCGAGCTTGTACTCTAATTGTTAAGTAGAAAATGAAAAGTGAATTCGTCCTTTCAACACTCTTATCTTTATGAGAAAGACAAAAAAACACACACTTTTTAATTTCATTTGTAATTTCCAGAATATTCGAAAAAGCTTAACTTTTTTCTCAAAAAAGGGCACCCTTTTTCAGTGTTTGTAACCAAACGATGCATTGATTTTGTCATCCTTTTCTGTTAATATCAAGTCAAGTCATTTCAAATAGAAATGTCACAAACTGATTTATCAATGCTTTTCTTCAAATGAAATTTCCTCCGAAAAGTAGGAAAAAGGGGTAGCATTTGCGAGCGATTACATTTGTTTGCAAAAAATGAAAAAGGTACTCTTTTTTATCAACTTCCCCTTGCAACAACAAGACGGAAAGCGTATTCTTTTTTATCAATTTTGCTGTCACTCCAAAAGGTTGACAACCGTACTCAGAATAAACACACGCGGGGATTAAAGATACTGAAAGGGCACCTCTTGCTAAATTAATTGACATTAAACAGACAGTGGACCTATCCCTTTCAAATGACTTAGTTCACTTGCTAAAGTAGGCAAAACTATTATTATTTCAAATAAAATAGCTTAATAATTGTATCTGATCTCCTGAAATTGCTAAATGTTCTGAAACATATTGACGCGTGCACGCTTAGCACAAAATTCCGAAGTAGTGAGAGACATAACTGGCCAGACAGATATTATTTCATTATTATAGAAGATAGGGAGGTTTTACAAATTTATTTTCCAGACGTTAGACGATGTTTTTCGAAAAGAAAAATTGATGTATGTTGCTCGCGCCCAAGACTTGGGATCAACGAACTGGAAAATCAAGTAGTAGATGATATTATCAAACAGTCGCTGCAGCATACTGTGCGTGATTTTGGGTTAAAAGTGCATGCATTTGGCAGTAGCAGCTGCTGTAATTTTTTTGAAATTAAATTCTGATAGTGAAGGCACAAAAACGCAAATATGTTACTTGAAGGTTGGAACATCGTATGGAAGCAAAAAGATGGCGGCATATGTAAAAAGTAGGGGACACCAATCTAGTCGATGGCAAGTGCGTGAATCACTTTAACGCGTTTGTGATCAGATAATCAGTCGATCAAAACCGAACACATTGTACGGACAAAAAATCCTGTACCATGCCGCATGATTGCAATGCGCATGCACTCAAAGCATTAAGTGAAAGGTGCAGTTTAAAAATAATAAGGGCGTATTGTATTCCGACAAAAATGCAACAATTGTGTACTCCTTTTTAGGTTTGTAGACGGGACATTCTTTCAAATATTGGCCACCATGTCTTATATGTGCGCAACTCGGCATGTGACTTATCTCGTCTATATAGTCTGCTGAATAATATTACCTTCCTCGTGATAGAAGAACTGCTTCAACTCACTATTTAGGCCAAATAAAAAACAAATAAATGGTATGAATCTGTTTTGAGAGTTCAATATTTTGTTTCGACATTGTTCGCAGTTGGAGGCTTCCAGTGTCAAAATAATCTCTATATATGTGTTGTATAAACAAATTACTGCATGGTTGCATACAAAAATATTTATTACTTCATATTTAATTATATGTCACATTAAATATTTCAAATTCGTATTATATTCTGTACAGTTGATGATATGATAAGTTTGTATTCAAAGTTCTCTCTTAAATTCAATGTTCAAAATCCTTTCAGAAAACATTCTCATTCCCGTTTTTGTGATCCATCGAATGGAAGAGTTGCACATTATTTTTTATCATTGTCTTTGACTTGTGCACCAAATATTCCATACACAAGAAAACTGCGTCTGAGTGAAGGCCTGGTCATGGTTTGAAACTTGGTATGGAATTGATAATTGCACTCTACTGAATAGTCTCAAAATGGCAATGCTATGAGAACGAAACTAATCGTCTCCAAAAGAGTAAAAACATAGCAAACAAAAAACAACAGAAAATTAACATAAAAACAGAATTAAAAAAACTTTCACATATAACATGACAAAAGGATGAAGTTTTGACACACAACACAAGTAGGATCAGATCATTTTCAATATTTGTGATTGACTGATAATCAGATACATTCAGTGGCGTAGCCAGCCCAAAAATTTAGCCCCGCTATGCAAACTTCAAATTTTGCTAATCACTATCCATTACTTAAGGAACATTTTCACAGTCAATGAAAACAAAACATGACCACTTGCAAACTGGGATTAAATCGTCGGGCTGGCTATGCTATATCATATACATTACAAGACATATATCTTAATAGCTATATATGACAACCAAACTAAAAAACATTAATTCCTCAATTTGTACATACAACACATAAACAACTATCTTTATATCCTAAAACACCTATCTATACCATGTTTTATTTTTTGCCATAACATTGTTCCTTTTAGAATTTGAGTTAAAAAAAATTAACCATTGCAAAAAAGTAGAAAGTGCTAGCTTTTTTTCGAAATGTATTATATCATAGGATTTAAAAGCGAAAAGAAATACCGCGTCCTATACAAAGCTAAAAAGGAACAACATGTTCTGGCCTGATGAAAACAGCATTGAAAAATGTTTTGCTACCAACATTGTTTAATGTTGTCAACAATACTGAACAAGTTGTTGAGCCTGAAGTAGCCTGCAATCGGGTGTAGCAATGTTGAACAATATTGTTGAAAACCTTGAACAAGGTGGGCAGCGAAATATTGTTCAATGCTGTTTTCATAAGGCCAGAACAGGTTGTTCATTTTTGGCTGTGTAAACCATTCCATTAAGAACGCAGGCAAAAATGCACGACATATGTTTTTCAATAAAATGGCTTGCGAAAGTACGCTTGTCCAAACAAGCATACTGAAGGCTGAAAACCAATTTAAGTTTCTTAATACATGTTTACTTCTGTCACATTTCCAGCGTGCCATTTTCATAATGTTTACCACTATCGCAACTCAACATACGCATGTTGTTGAAAACTCTTGCACCCGTAAATAAGACGTATATTAAGATAATTTTAAGATTTAATATGTATTTTGAACGTTATTACATCCATATGATTGGATTAGTGTTCTCAAGATTGTAATCCACAAACATGGAATTTTAGATGAAATATTTAAAAACCCAGCCATAGAAATATATAAACCCAAAATTAATAATAATTATTTCATAAAATTTGTAGCAATTTTGGCAAACCTTTTAAGTGAAACTTTGTTCTTTATTAAAATTTGAATCTTTGGTACATATTTCGAGGATAACAAGCAGTTTTATGTCCCTGTTTTTGCTATTTATTTCAGTTTGACTCGTTTTCGATTGTGTCTCTAATAGAGGTTAGACATATGTGCATTACCCTTGAGGTGCATAAAGACGTATGTAAATTATAAGTTTATTAATAATTGCCAGCTATAATCTCGCATGAAAGTGTTAAATAATTAATATAATAGCTGTTTAGCTGCACTAATAGCTATACGCATGGTCTTAGTTATTTAAACAATTTGCCCATGATAAGCCACGCCAAGCTTAAACTTTTATTTTTTATCCCCGAGCCATCGGCGAGAAGCGCTGTTCCGGGCGTAAGACCACAGATTACTATTATTGTGTTCAGTGCGGTGAACAATGTTTGATGGCGTGCAAATTCTATGTAATCAATTTACAGCTTGTTGTGTTACAATGCGCGTTAGCAAGCGAAGAAATCTGCAATGTAAGCAAAACAGATTTGCAAATAGTTATGAGCTGATCGACTATCGAGCAGTGTTCTCTTGACTATCGACTCGCTGTGCATCGATGTTCTCACCATGCATCGCTGTTAATATTGTATGCGAAATCGCAGCAAATGGTGTTTCAGAGGTACTGTATTTCAAAAATTTTTCGGACCCCCTGGAGGGCTCGCGCGTTCGGCGCCCGGGTCACGAACGTTACATAACTCCACTGCACTTTTGATACGGTCAAATATTTTCCTGGATCCGCCCCTGCGGCCTTCTGATTTTCGAACAATATAAGAGCGGAAAGATTTTGTGAAAGACATTCTCATCGTGTAATTCTCAATAGTCTCGTCATACAACAACTGATGCTTTGTTAGTTTGTAAATTTAAAATTAATTACTGAATAAATTGTCTTAAATTCGTTTATTGTCATAGTTTGCTTCGGCATAGTATCCATGGGCTTCCCTTGACAAGTAAAAGTAATAACGTCTGTTATGTATAATGTATAATCCCCGAGCCAACGGCGCGAAGCGCCGTTCCGGGCGTAAGACCGGGGCGAGGGTTACTAATTTCGTATTAGCGGAGTTCAAAGTCGTTGCTCGTGATAGGTAATAAAAGTGGTATGTCATGACGTCATCCTCACTGATCTCAAGAATATGGCGGACTATCATGAATGGCTAACACTGATTGGCCAGATTTAAAATCGATTGTTGATTGATTAATCACGAATTCAACTGACAGCAAGCAAATATCTAAATTTGCTTTTTGCTCTACAGTATTTTTTATTTTTGCAAAAAGATTTGGCAACTTTCATAACCAACGAAGGGTGGTCATTTATGATCTCAAGAATATGGCGGAATATCAGGAGTAGCAAACACTTAAGGCATCCAAAAAGGCGAGAACTGAGACGAAAACGACTGCGACAAGACTCTTGAAGAGAGATTAATCCTGGGAAAATACAGAGAAGCACCAAGAATTGACTACGGCATGAAACACAAGGCAAGTTTCAATGTTGAAGATGCGTATTTATACTTGTGTTTTAATGCTTTATAAAGACCGGTGTAGCCGTACTCCTCCAGTCTATTCACTGTTTATTGTTTAAATTCCAGAGTAAGTTTATGTTTTGTAAATGCAAGACTCTCTTCTTATTACTGTATTTCAAAATATTGAGGGACTTTACATGTAAAAGAATATGAGCGAAGATACAAAATTGGCTTGAAACGGTTTTATTTCAAACTCAAAGTTTATGTAGATAAAAATTTAGTTTCATACATATTTTAAAACGTCTAATATATGTAATTAATAGGTCTTATTTTATACCAAATTTAAGCTTACATTAGGCGTAATAACATACCGATGACAAATGTTGTGCCATTTTAAAAAATTGTCAATAAAACAAGGATTAAAAACTCAATATTTTGTCATTTTGAAAAAATATACAGAAAGAATAACGATTGCCGTGTTGCTATGACAACAACCTATACAAGTACTTCATGTAATTCCAAAAATATAGTTGCATGCTCTTAGTTAATGGCGAGGGGTTGCTGCATGCATGTATTTCTAGTTCTATTTATACTTTATACCCTTATTTTGAAGCTGAGGACAGCTTAACCCAAGTAGGAAGGATTGTTACGGAATCGCTTATAGATTTTTAGATAAGGAAAAGGAAGAAACATTACGCACAAAAACACAAAAGGTAATAACATAGATAAGTCTGTCAAAGGAATATAAATTAAAAATAAGCAGAGTAAAGGACTCATTAATCAGCAACTCCCAAAGGGAAGCAAACAATGCACACATTACAAGGGAAAGGATGCAACTGAAACTACATGCGATGTAAGCATAGGCGACATTCACGAAAAATCCCTTACTGTTGAGACAGCTGCAGAGCAAGAAACGGAAGAGGCAGCGACAGAAGTTGATGTGAAAAGCAGCACAAGCCAAGAATCTGCGACAGGGCACTCGGCGTTTGTCCAATTGAGGCGTTGTCAACTGAAAGTGAAAATGTGACGACTTGGACCCAGATTGGGATCCAGCATACCATTCTTCAAATGGGGAAATCCCCGCAAGACCAAATCAAGTTTATCGTTTTCGAAGAAGTAATGCTGAAAATATTTAGCAAGTGTGGCCACTGTGGATCTAAGTGCATTGTGATAAAGGAGAATCAAATCGGCTCGTTGTGTACAATTTGTAGCAGATGTACGACGGGCGAACATCATTTTGTGTGGACAACTGGTCAATCGTTGATCAAAATGTCTGCATTTCATTTATTGTTTGCATCTAGTATTCTTGCTACAGGTATCAAATCAGCAAAAAGTTATTCGACTATTGCATTGGGTATTCCTAACCTGAAACAAAGAGAGCTGTCGAATATCCTCAACAACTGTACAATTCCCGCAGTGTACAAAGTTTGGCAAGAGGTGCTATCTACAAATCTGCAAGAAATAAGAATGAAACCATTGTGATTGCGTCTGATATGCGTGTTGGTCACACCGGTGTATTCGGATCAGGAAGCACATTAGATATGAAAAGAAATATAATATTGGGCACACAAGTAATTAAGGTAAACACGATCTTCTTACTGTTTATTTCGTATAGTTTATGCGTTACGCTACTTCACTTCTGGTGTATAGTAAGGTTACTAAACCCCACCGTTTATTGCAACTTCCCCGAACGCATTTTCCCATGTTTCGTTGTTTTAGATTAAGCTGATGCATAAAAAGTTTTATTTAGTGTATATTTAAAACTTGTTATAGTAACAGAGGTAAAAAAACTCAAACGCTATGGAGCTAGAATCCCTCAAAAGGCAGCTGAAGTACTTGGATGACAACAACATTGAGGTGACCAAGCTGGTGACAGATCGTCATACTCAGGTCAGCATACATCGCACATCAGAAACCAGAAATTGAACATTCCTATGATGTCTGACACGTGGCAAAAGGTATTAGAATACAATTATCTTGGTTCAATTGAACAATACCAAGAACATTATGCGAATGACCTACAGTAGGTAACCCAAGTTGCATTTTTTGAATTTGTGTGCTTAGTTTCTGTTTAAAATAATTTTAACAATTCGGTGTACTCAAATATTGCATTTCTCTGTATTGTGGTAAAAGGCACTCGACGAGAGTTAGAGAAGACCAACATGTTGGTTATTTGGCAAGTGCATGCCGGTCCTGGTTTATGCACAATGGTTGCTTATACAGTCCAAGGTTAGTCTTTCCGTATTGGTATTTTAAAGAATTACATGTTTTTAAAAAAGACCACACATTTATTTTTTAGGAACAGGAGGCTAGCCGCTAACCCAGTTGACGCTGCTGTTGGCATAAGTGAAAGAAGGAATCTGAACGATCTGCTACGACAAGCGGTGACTATCAACGGGTGTAGGTTTGGTACTGTCGATTATAGCGTGGAGCGACCATTTGCAACCGACAACGACGAGAGTCGAAGTCAAAAGGAAAAAAGGGTGAAAGCCTTTAGAAAACTGGAAAAAATTTTGGGCATTCACAACTCCTTGAAAAGTGAAAAAGAAATCTTGGATAAGAAAATCATCGTTCACCCTGCTGGTGTTAGCCAGATGTACAACGGCATGGGTGACGATCGGGTTGTTTACAAACCAAGCGAGCAGTCAAACCTTGATTGGCATTGTACACGTGAAAACTACCACAAAGGGTGTGCTGCATTCATCTTCGTTTTGAAACCAGGTTAATTCATTATGCGAAATAGGGCCCCCCATTGGTACCAGTGTTGTCACACTGAAGGGGCTACCCTGTTGAAATAAAATTCTATCTATCTAATAGTGCGACCTACTCCACTAGTAGGATTTGTAAATTTGTTAACAAGGAAGTGTGCAAGCGGACGTACTAAATCTACAAACTCTTGGAAGAGAATTTCGTTTAAAAGGTGAAAGGTCCATTGGCTAATTATAGCGTCATTGACGAGGTAGAGCGCCAGAATAGATAATAGTGTAGAAATAGATAATATTTATCTGATTATAAATGTAAACAATCCCACTTTAGTAACATTTGTAAAATTCTGCATTCTACACTATAAGAAGCGAATGAAAGGCATGTCATTAGGTTGTGAGTCACAACTGTGAGTAGTACTGTCCTGCCCGTATAAGCAACACATTATAAATTCAAGATGGCGGCGGTCTTATTATAGATTCAGGATGACGTCATTGAAATGGTAGTGCAAGAGGGGTCATTATAGATTCAAGATGACGTCATTAAAATGCCAGTGCAAGAGTGGGTCATAAGGTAAGGGTGATAGTGAACGGGGTGTGAACCCTAAGTAAGAAGTGTAAAAAACGCACAGAGAGATAGTTTTTTGAAATGTTGTATTTTTAAAAAGCGATTAACATAGTATTTAAATGTAAAAAATGTTTATTACATAAATGAACGAAAACTAAGTGTTAATATGCAAACTATACGTTCCTGAAGCGTAACTGTTCGGAAGGAAAAAAACTTAAGTAATATACGGAGTACTGTGAGTTTGTTTATTTTTCAAATGGGTAGGTAGAAATGTAATTCTTCTTGATGGTGTCGTTCTAGCTTTTTCAGGCTAGGGAATTTTTCCTCACACATGCAGCAAACATACGATATCTTCTGAGTACACGAATGAGATTTTAGATTCGATGTGGCCCGGTTTGTCTTTTCGCCGTGTGTTCTGCAATGAACATCGTAATCGCTTCTATCCGAAAAGGCTTTTTCGCACTCGTTGCATTTGAACGGTTTTTCTCCCGTATGTAGTCTGCAATGTTTGTTTAGATTGGAATAATCCGTAGTAACTCTCCCTCAGATTTCGCATTCGAAAAACTTTTTCCCGTGTCCGATGCTTGTCGACGTATTATCAATTCATAGCTTCGCCTATTTGTGCAAACGTGAGGAGTGTTGCTTCTTAGTCTTGGAGTATGTTTCTAGATTGCACGATAATGCTCCTCGGTGTATAGCTGCTCTTTGAGTTGTTTTGTACAGTCGCTTGCTTGATTGAATGAAGTCATTTTGACTATATTCCATCACTTCGAAAGTTATCAAGGTTCCCCGTGTAAACACTTCATTTTACTGAATGAATGTTTTGAATACTGTAAAGTGAGTTTTATACCTTTGGTTATACGTGAGATCTCCCGTGAGATTTGATGTGATATCTCCCGTGAGATCTCTCGTGAGATTTGACGTGATATCTCCCGTGATAGATTTAATGGCTTATGATTGGTTCGCGTTTGATTGGCTGAAGCGAATGCATAAGGATTAGGAAACAACCGAAATTCTTCATTTGGTTATTTAGAACGTACGGAGAACATATTATTACATTTTCGAGTTGAAACTCAGGAACTTTTTAAAGTGAGTGTTTGATTTTATTGAATTGTATATCGTAAATTTTTTTATAACATTGGGGTTTTTTTGTTTAGTAATGGAAGGCAGGTTTGAAACGCTCAAAGAAATCGACGAGTATGCGTCGGAAAACGGTTGAACAATTGAAGAGCGTCGAGCGCTAATTGAAAGACGAATGCAAGTTTTGATTCGATTGCGCGAATGGCGAGAAGAAAACAAGAAGCTGGGCCTCGAGCCCACCAAGGACGAGTTGCGAAAAAACAATGTTAACATCGATATAAGGATATTATCCCAACACATTCCTTACGTGCTTGATGTTCACGAGGATATGTACAACAAGATGGCAAATCGTTTGAATTCGGATGAATTGTTGAATGTTTTTAATGAAATGAACGTAAACGGTTTTCGTCGTGTCGTGGCTTACTTGGCGCTGGTCTACCGAATGAATATTTCCGAAGAAGACGTGATACGTGAAGCCGTTCGTTTAGTGGTGCCAATTTTAAGAGACACCGCAACAGTTGAGGGGAGTTTTATACGAAGAATATTTTCTGGCGTAGGGTATGCACTGTACGAATGGAGCATTTCATAAAATTACTACGGTAATCACAAGACTTTAAAAGACTGCGAATTGGTGATTATGTTATGGAATAAAGAGATTATTCGCTTACCAAATCTGCAATTTTGACACAGAAATTTTTGGTAGGGTGTTTTACACCCGATATATTATAAATACAATATTTATTGAGATTTTTAAGAGACATTCTAAAGTTTTTTAATCACATACTATGAAAAGCTGTTGTACATTTGTAGTAAAATAGTTTTTGAAAATGTTCACGGAGTTTGTTTTTCATGTGGTTTTGATAAGCTTTCTGACAGTTCGTCTCACACGATCTAAATTCTTCGAACGTTGTCTTAGATTCCTGCCTTGACAGAGACTTTATGTAGAGAGTTTTCGAAAATATAAAGTGAATCGAACTGGAAATTTTAATGATGGACGCGTAGTGCATTGGCTATCACGTGTGCCTAACACGCACGAGGTTCTAGGTTCAAGCCCTAGCGTGGCCAGATCTTTACCCCTATTAGTATAGTGGCCATTATCCCTGATTGTAGCTCAGGAGACTCGGGTTCGTTTCCCGAATGGGGGAGCCTTTTTTCTTTTTGTGAACGTGATGATACCTAGATTACGCATCCCTGATCTCTCACACTTAGGCGCAGTTCTATGAACAAGACGGCTTCACGTATCACGTCTTCTTCGGAAATATTCATTCGGTAGACCAGCGCCAAGTAAGCCACGACACGACGAAAACCGTTTACGTTCATTTCATTAAAAACATTCAACAATTCATCCGAATTCAAACGATTTGCCATCTCGTTGTACATATCCTCGTGAATATCACGCACGTAATGAATGTGTTGGGATAATATCGTTATATCGATGTTAACATTGTTTTTTCGCAACTCGTCCTTGGTGGGCTCGAGGCCCAGCTTCTTGTTTTCTTCTCGCCATTCGCGCAATCGAATCAAAACTTGCATTCGTCTTTCAATTAGCGCTCGACGCTCTTCAATTGTTCAATCGTTTTCCGACGCATACTCGTCGATTTCTTTCAGCGTTTGAAACCTGCCTTCCATTACTAAACAAAAAAACCCCCAATGTTATAAAATAATTTACGACATACAATTCAATAAAATCAAACACTCACTTTAAAAAGTTCCTGAGTTTCAACTCGAAAATGTAATAATATGTTCTCCGTACGTTCTAAATAACCATATGAAGAATTTCAGCACAGAAACATGTGTTGAGTTACAATTCATAAATTTTATGGATTGTTCTGATGCGTCCATGAGCAGTATCGATGGGTTATCTGTAAGGAAATGGGTTAGGGCAGTGGAATTTCGACGCAATGACTTTGTGACGCTGAATATGACGAGGCTCTTATGGGTGTTTCCCAATGTAAGACAGGTGAATCTTCGTGATTATCCTAGGCTCGATTGCGAGAAGATTCGAGAGTCTACATATATAAGGGTGAAAACCGATTGTAAGTTCCAATTACCTACAAGAAGTGTCTCATCCTGCTAAAGATCGTCATCCATATTGGTCAGTTTTATGGTCTCTCCTTCATTGACGTTCGATACAATAGCCTCGAGATCGACGTTCTCCTCCGCGAAGAACTCTCCGTCGACATTCGTAAGAGTAATTGCCTCGACACTTCAACGGCGAACACCGTCAATGAACACGTCGACCGCTTCGGTAACCATTGTATTATCGACCTATCATGCGTCGATAAGATCTTCGATCGAGATGTCCTACACGCTTAAGCCGGATAGTTCCATAGTTTCTTCTACGATCGAAGGAATGCAAGTTAAGAGCGCTTCTCGTCCTTTCTTCAA
This sequence comes from Muricea muricata, assembly GCA_963855995.1. NCBI lineage: Eukaryota > Metazoa > Cnidaria > Anthozoa > Malacalcyonacea > Plexauridae > Muricea > Muricea muricata. The sequence goes on from OY979716.1 coordinate 17,500,154, forward strand.
TGGGTCAGTCACGAGCGACTCTACGTCCGTTCCTCCCCTACAAACATTAAAAGATCCACGGTTAACACTAATTATTTCTATTGGATCAACAGCTGGCGCTCTCCTCGTCTTACTTTGTTTTTGGGCAACATATCGACAAATTCTCAAGTGGAAAACTCGGCAACAACAACGTAGGATCGCTCAACACCAGCAGTCTCATTCTCAGATTGAGTTGTGGTCGCTAGGGCCGTTAGAAGGTCACGAGACCACTGCGAAGTCACTGTCTACTGAGATTTGAGTCCTTAGCTGTGACTTGCGAACTCATAGTAACCTTGATTATGTTCGTATGCCTAAGAAGAACACGCTTCCGTTTGTAGGCTTGTATACGATATGTATGTAGTTACCTAGAATATTTGATTATATGTATTCACTTATGCCTAGTGGAGTCTTTTTGAACAAAAACGCGCCCCCGTGGAGGAGAGTATTTGACTTACTAAAGGGAGTGATATAATCTCTAGACGCGCCTTAACTTACATGTGGTTTGCTTGTAAACGAGAAAGTTTGGCGTTGTAAATCGCTCCATAATTCGTACTGCGTTCTACGTAACACATTCTCGGCACAACACGAGTAGTTCCAATCAGGCGTGTTTGCGCTTTTTCAGTATGATAGTGAGGATTGCTTGATCGTTATTGAGCAACAGCCCACTTCACAATAGTGCGTTGTTAATATACACAATCAGATTTAATTCCTTGTCTTTCCAAACGAAATAAGACACCGTAAAACGTCATGAAAGAGACATAACAAATTAATGTACATTGCCGGCGGAAATTGATGTGGAGATGAACACGCGTTTGAACGTTTGTAACAATATGTTTATAAATAATCAATTACAATAATAAACAGTCCATAAACAGTTTTTTGCGAAGTTCTTAGACAGCTCTTAAATACATTGCTCAGGTTTGACGTGATCCTCCAGTCTAGATCGTTTGATTTTATAGATAGCACCGTCTTCTGTGAGCACAAGTTTACGTTTTTGTCCTTTATACGCCACGGATTTAACGTCTAAAACTTTGATCGGTTCACGTTTCTTCTTCGCAGGCAATAACACTACGTCTTGGTAGTTGAGAGCGCCGGTCCAATCTCCATGCTGTACAATCTTGCACACGGTATGTTTCTTTTCGGGGGAGTACTTTCGTGTTGGATAAGAAAATCTTACAACCCTCCGTCAACAGTTCCTTATGCTGTTCCATACTCATTCCTGCCTGGTATATTTGTCCATCCTCCGATTCGACAACCAACTTTTGTTGACCATAATGCTCAATGTAACCCTTTGCCACGGGAGTAAGAGTCGAATCAGGAGGAAGCTCCGCCAAATTTGGCAGGTGATGATAAGATGCCGTTTTCGTCAATGTGTGTAAAGGTTTTGCTGGTAAATCTTCACTCATCATGTTTGCTATTTCTTTTTACAATTGTTTCATAGTATGCTTCCATGACGTAGCGTTGAATTTCTTACATATCCCTGCCGCCTGACTGGATCACGGAGGTGGTGGTGGCGAGGCTTTACAGTACAAGGCTCTCAAGGTATGATTGTACTCGTCAAAGCGAGTCAATCTCTCCCCTTTTTTAGCGATAGCATGTCTGGTCTTTTTGCGCCGTTCTTGAATTTCTCTTATCGCATGGTCAGTCGCAGATTTCCATCGCTCTCTAATGTTGGCATAATGTCCTGGCACTTGGATTTGCAACATATCCATTCCATGTAGCCTTATCTCTTCTTGACGACCGGGTCGCAGGTATGAGAATAGAGGTTTGCAGTGTTGATGGGGAACGAGACCTACTTTCTTCGATTGTTGTAAGTGCTCCTCTTTCATGCTTTCTTGAGGCCAGCATCCTTGAGACGGCAAACATGTGGGAAAGTCTGCATCGTCCTTTATTCAACTCTTAAAGTAGCGAGCTCCAAAAATGTCGATATAGGTATCTTTTACTTTACCCCTTCTAGCTTTGCTGCAGTCGCACACTTCAATGATATTCATGGGTAGCTTGGAGCTGAACGTCATACTAGTGAACATGAACTTTTGGAACAGTGTCCAGTCAGTTACGGTCTGTCGATTGATGCTCTTCGTCATTTCGTTGTACGTATAGACGATCATGGCAACATTGCGTGTTCCATCGATGACAAACAGGCTATGTGACAAGGCGTCACAATAAGCGTTCCAGGTCCCTGCGTAAGGCGTAGAATAGACCAAAGATGCCGGTACGTTTCGTGTTATGCGCTCCAGAGTGCCTTCGACAACAACGTCATTGGAAACGCTATCTATGAACGTCGCTTCTACGCCAGTTAGACCACGATCAGTAGGGACATCGCGAGCGTTCGCAAAGCGAGTGCTCTTTTGGCATACCCAATGATACCAATTCTCGCATTCACTCTCCAGCATCTGTACCATTTTGTTATAGATTTTACAATACGCTGTCACACCGTCCACTGTCTCTTTATAGATGAGAAAAATGTTACCGTCTTTGCCATTGTTATCCATAATCATTCGATTTCCGGCAGGTAATACGAAACTCTTTGCTTGTCACCAGATGATGGATAACTTCCTGCATAGTCCACGATCATCTCAATAGCTCACAAGAATGTTACGAATCTTGAGCTCGTCGGATCTCGAAAACTGGAGAACTTTTGCGTATTCCTCCTCTGCACAGGAGATGTGAGATTCCTGCGCGTAGTACATAGTTGTGTCAGTCTCTCTAAATTCGACCCGTCCTTAGACTTTTTCTAGATCTTCTGGTTTCGATCGTACGCGTTCCTTTAGGGGTGACACGATCTTCACTTTACATTTTTGCAGGCCGTGATATTTAATCAAATCTCGAATGCGCATGCTGACCACCCCAACTTCCGTGTACGTCTTCTTTGGCGTCACAAAATAGTCGGGAACATAGATATAGAGCACGAAGTTGTTCACGAGCCTATTACTGCACTGCAAGACGCCAACGCCATCTTACTTTCCATACTTGTTAAAGTCAACAGAGCCAATCCTGTTAAGAGAGTTCGCCTTTGCAATTTTCTCCAATATCACAGTACTCTTGTTGGATCGCCCGAGAATGGCACGTCGGGAATAAAAACCCAAAGCTTGCATATTACCAAGTAAAGTTAGATATTTTCCGCGAGAAGTTCACAGCACTTGTCAGACAATGAGAAAAGGCAAAGGAAGCATTGTATTTATATGCAACAAATAGCAACATCGGGCTAAGATAACGAGTGTCTCTGTTTGGCCTTTTAGGCCAGTTTGGTCTGTATCGTGGCCTTTCGGCCTGATTGGCCTGCGCTATGGCCCGATTGGCCTGTGTTGTGACCCGAATGGCCTGTATCTTTACTCGTTTGATGTGAATATGAACTCATTTATCAGAGATAAATTCATTCACACACTTATTCTTTGAACTGTAAACATGAGAAAACGGTTTCATCGCGATTGTCCTTTTCCTAACTGTGGCGCAAGACATCTTATAAGACTGGCAAACAATCTTGCGGACGTACACTTGCTTGATGTTGACCAGCGGAGGAAGTATCTACAAGAAGCTAAACTACAACCTAAAGTGAAATATGTTGTCTACGAGGCAAAGGAAGACGCTCCTTCCCCGTCAAAAGAGAAAAACCAAGAGCAAGACATAGAACTATCAAAGTGGAAGGCCGGCAACGAAAAAAGTAGTCCTACAGTAATGTTACACAAAAGAGTAAACTAAGCAGTGTCTCAGCAAAATGGATACCTTTTTGAACTGAGTTAGGTCGAAATGGATGCTTTCTAGATCACAGGTAGTACGCTCAATTACACGAACAACGATTGGTGAAGATAGACAATTGCTAAGACAAGAAAGTTGCTGTATATGCGCATATATAAAGTAGCATGAACATAGGGTGCAACGTCAGTATGCAATATGCATGGAATAGTAAACATTGTGCGCTCTCGTGTAAGAGATCGTCAAAGAGAGCTTCGTTACCCACTAATCGAAAGAGCCAAAGGTCTGAACGTCACAATAAGACCAGCCTGAAGAAACACTCAAAGGTCCATACACGTTCCAAAACGGTAATTGTTCATACTACAAAAGCGGGAAAGACATGTAGGAGAATTGAAAGAGAACTTCTCGTAATAAGACACTAAGCAAACCACCCAATTGGAGATATTGGTGTTTTGCATGGAAAGCCAACAGGCGTCGAAAGAGGAGATTTTGAAAATACTATAAAAGAATACGTCGTACACGGACACGATTCATTTCGAACAAAGATGACGATCGACATACTGTTCATGGCTAAGAATAAGCTCGTGCTTCGTGTCAACATGTGTTGTTCTAATCTCGAAAGTAAAATCCTCGGCGAGCTACCCATAGAAGATCAGTGGGTTCCTGATTTTAATGCTGACGATAGAACATTTACTGACAAGGACCTCATTGAAAAAGTTTGGAACGGATGCATTCGACATGGGTGCATCTCACAAGATTATGAGATCATCGGAAAATTCCTGGATGAAATGAAAATTGAGTTATAGATCTATTGTATCGCCATTCAGATCGAACAAGTGCATATTACAAAGAGATGTTCACACCACGAAGTTGTTATAAAAACATTTTATTAAAAGAACACGCGTATTAAACAATACTGTGTTAAATAACAGCATATTTACCTATCCTAAGCTGTGTTAAATAACAACATATAAGTTAAAGCCGTGTTAAATAACAGCATATTCACCTATCCTAAATAACAGCATACTTACCTATCCTAAATAACAGCATATAATTAAAAGTTGTGTTAAATAACAGCATGTTTACCTATGTTAAATAACAGCATATAATTAAAAGCTGTGTTAAATAACAGCCTATTTACCTAGCATATGTTAAATAACAGCAAAAACTATTAGAGATTACGAGTTTGTCAAATTAATATCCATAAGGTAATGTCTTGTAATCATCAATGATGACACGTTTGTCGTAAACAAAGTGATAATCTTTTTTCGTGCGTTTGGTTTGAATTTCTTTCGTGCGGGTATTTCTCGTGATTCCAAACGGGATATCCACGCTCACTGTCCCCGTCACGCCGCATTCGGCACGAAGAGGCACCAACTCGCACATTGATTCGAAATTCACTTTTTGTCGCGCCGTGCAATCTAAGGTGATACCGCGTACTTTGACTTCGGTTTTCCCGCCGCTGGTTTTGTAGCCGTAATTCTTCGGACCGCCCGATGTGAATACCGTGATGTGCTTGCCGCCCAATTCGTCGGTCAAGTCGCCAATATAATTACCCAATCGAGGTTCAGGTTGGCCGGGCTGGCTAAGATAGATGACCGAGTCGGTGTCGTAGCACAGGGCGCGTTCCTGTAGCATGTCGAGCTCGTCGTACAGTTGCAAACGCGCATACGCTGCAAGTGGTGAACGCTGCAATGACTACGTTGGTGCGGGGATTGGGTTGAACGAACTTGTCCCCGTATTCGTACCGGATTTCCATGATCTCGTCGCTCATCAAAATAGCGTCGAGGACCGTAATCTCGTCGGAGGTCAAGTAGTCAAAGAAGACTTGAGGATCTTCAATTTGTTCGATTTTCAACAGATTGGATCGTTGCGCAAACTTGCCTAGAAAAAAGAAAAAAAAATATTAAGTATCCAATCTTTAGGGGTGGTCATGGTGTGTGGACACTTCAATACTTACCCCAAAATGAATTCAGCATCAATTTGGCCAAGGCACGTAATCCCGGATTGTAGCTTATTTTGGTGGGATCAAACTAAATGCCCGGATTCTCAAAAATATCGTTGACGTACCACTGTTTTGTTCGTCCGTGGCACAATTCTTGGGATAGCCGATGGCTTCCAGTTTGATTTTCGCGAAGGTGTCGATATATTCTTTAAACGGCATATCGGTCTTTTGCGGAAAATGCCAGACTTCGTACACCTGGACAATGCAGTAACCTTTCTCCATGGCTTTCATCACTTCGACATTGCACCACGTTCCTTGGATGGCTCGTTCTGCGTCGGAATGCGTGCACGGCATTTGGTCCTCTGTATCTGCGCACGTCTTGCACAACGCAAACATCAACTTGTTTTGGCTGTGATGCGGCAGCACGAGATGGAAAAGACCGCGTGGTGGCAATACCGTGCATTTGATCAGTCCGAAATAATTGGAAATGTTCTCGTCAAAATTCTCGGTGATTATCTCCGGATGGCCGGTAGGTACGGTCTTGGATCGGTTGACGTGTGGATAAAGGCTGGTAAAGTCAACGCGTACGTACCGGATTTGTTCGTCTCCTTGCCAACAATGGTGCAGTTTGGCTGCGTTGGTCCGACCACCGTACAAGGCATGACGCGGGCTTAACGGATCAACCATGTGAAAATGGTCAAAATAATGCTTCATCTCTTCGTTCTACTTCAATTCTCGGTCGACGTCACATTCCCACACTTCCACCACATTATAGCCCTGACGTCTCAAGTACTCGCTCTTTGCCACAGTGCAGTAATGAAGTTCCTGCATGGTTTTGTCGTTGACCGGATTCACGGTATCCCGGGCGTAACATTTCGGGCATCCGTTGCGTGCGTGTTGAATGTGGATTTCGCGCTTCTCGGTCGTATACGATAACCATTTGTGCGCAAACAAGGACTGTTTCTTCTTAGGGGTATATCCCATGGGCGGAATTGTGCCAATCGTATCTTTGAGAAGGTAGTTGGTGCGGTACACGAGATGACAGGCCGAGGCGATGGTGAGCGTTCTAAACAATCGATGTCGGTGACGTTGTAGAACAGTTCGCGAAACTCCATACAGCACCGGCGCAGAAAATCGACGTCGGAACGACAATACGTGATAAATTCTTCTTTAAAGTTGAAAACGTAATTGCTTTCCTTTTTCGTCTCGTGCCATGTCATAAACGCTTCCCTATCTTTCGGATTCATGCCGTCCAGGTTGTAGTAGGTCGCAGGCGGAATGGGACCAACATAATCCTAATGAGGAAAGTGACCTTTGGCAAGTTCTTCGATACCGAACGTTTTCGGTAAACTGGCGAGTTTCATGGGAAGGAAATTGAGCGAGTCGATGAACCTGATGTCGAATAACTCCACCTTTAAACTCTGGACTTTTGCACCGCACATGATCACATTGTACTTGACGCCCTGTTTGCGTAGATATTGCAAAATAAAATAACTATCGTAGCCTTTCAAGTTATGGGCCATGACCGTGCATCCTGCGTGTTCCGTCGTGAACAGCCATTCACAAAACTCGTCTATGGTCTTATCGCCTTGGAAAATCCATTCCTCACCAGCCTCGTCCTGTACAACGCACAAATTGGGCTCGTGGTTCCCGTTTTCTTGCCAGCACTCGAGGTCAAAGAACAATAGTTCTTTCATGGACTCTTCGACCGCTTCGTCCTCGTCTTCTCGTTCGCCCTGTCGACATTCCATATCGAAGAAGTATAGTGTCCTGTGACAAGGTAGTGGTGGCAGGAACACTGAGGATAGTGATGATGTTTGGGGGGAATATAGGTATTGTTGGGGGATATCTTTTGGGCAGGTTTTGTTTTTGGGAAAGCAAAGAAGAAATATATGAATGGTTTTTGTGTGTGTGTTTTATATACTATAACTGGCGACGAGGATAAAAGAATTTCATGGCAAAAGTTTTAGATTTACCTGCTGTACCACCATTCTCTGTATCGGATCACAGAACCCTTGCTCAACGATAGGAAAAGTGGACAAAGTCTCTCGATTGTCTCATCTCCGTGCGTATGGTGTAACTGATCAGAAACAAAAACGTGCTGTCTTACTACATCTTGCCGGCCCGGATGTACAAGAAATCTTTGAAACTGTACCTAACACTGGTGATGATTATAAGACTGCCCTTGAGCAACTGAACGCGTATTTTCAACCGAAAAGAAGTATTCCATTCGAGCGCCATGTTCTTTAGGCAAGCTTCTCAACAGCCCGATGAATCAACAGATGTATTTGTCACGCGATTACATACTTTGAGCAAAACGTGTGACTTTGGTGAACAAACTGACGAAGCTATTCGTGATCAAGTAATCGATAAATGTGTTTCAAAAGAATTGCGCCGTGGTTTACTTCGTGAACCCGACATCGACCTTTCGAAACTGTTGACAATTTCCCGCGCATTTGATCAGTCACATTTTCAAGCTCAGGAAATCGAACAACCCTTGCAATCCAGCGATTCCATCAATGCCATTCGACCAAGATATAACACAGGGAACTCTGGTGGTTCTCGCCGTGAAATTCTAAGTCATTTTAATGGAGCTGGTCAAGGATCTAGCCAGTCTTCAACCAACAATCTTTAAAACAAGAGTCCACGAGATGGCGTTCTCAGCCTTGTTATTGCTGTGGCAACACAGACCATCGTGCAAAAGATATTCGATGCCCTGCAAATGGTAAAACGTGTCGAAGTTGTGGCAAAGTTGGTCATTTTGCCACTGTATGTCGGAGCCGTCCAAAGCCAGCTAATTATACATCACCACCTCAAAATCAAGCTCTCCAGGTGAGTGAGCACAACAATGTTACTTCCTATTCAGATGATGATGAATGCATTTTTCGTGTACAACAATTTCCAAATTTACCTACCACTAACATTAATGTTGATGGGTTGTCAATCGCGGTTGTTATTGATTCGTGTGCAACTGTAAACATTGTAGATCGTGACACATATTATGAGCTACGTGCACTTAAAAATGTTAATTGAAATTATGCCCTCGAACATTCGACTGTTTACATACGGTTCAAAAATTCCATTGAACATTTTGGGGACAATAACTGTCACCATTGAATGTCTGGAACGCAAGTTCCCGCCCAATTTGTGGTAGGTCAACAACCGAGGAACAGGGTGTCTTTTGGGTCATAAGTCTGCTACCCAACTAGACCTTCTGCATATCACAAACTCAGTCTCCAGACAATCCGAAGACATTTCTTCAAAAGTCTCTGCTAAGTTTCCCAAAGTTTTTGAAGGTGTTGGAAAATTAAAAGATTTTCAACAAACCATCCATATTGACCCTACAATTCAGCCTATTGCCCAAGCACCCCACCGTGTCCCATTTCATGTTCGCCACAAAGTCGAAGCAAAACTTGATGAGCTACAGCGCTTAGACGTCATTGAGCCAGTCAATGGGCCAACACCATGGGTGTCTCCCTTGGTTGTAGTGCCCAAGCCCAATGGTGAAGTTCGGATCTGTGTAGACATGCGTAGAGTTAACACAGCAGTGGTCCGAGAAAGGTACCCAATCCCCACCGTAGAGGAAATTTTGCATGATCTAACTGGTGCACGTGTTTTCTCCAAACTCGACCTAAGATGGGGATATCATCAGATTGAACTTCACGAACAATCAAAGCAATACACAACATTTGTTACACACACCGGTCTTTACCGCTACAAACGCCTTATGTTTGGTGTTTCTGCTGCACCAGAAATATACCAACATGTAATTCAACAATCTCTTCAGGGGTGCCCTGGAGTTTGAAATATATCAGACGACATAATTGTTTTGGGGAAAACCCAACAAGAACACGACCATAACCTTAACACTGTCTTGGCAAGACTCCAAGAGTGTGGTCTTACTCACAATGGAGATAAATGCAAATTTGGTGTCTCTGAGGTAACATTTTTTGGGTATACCATAGCGCAAAATGGTATCAGACCCACTGACGAGACTGTCGCTGCCATTCGGAATGCCCCAAAGCCATCTAATGCCTCAGAAGTCAGAAGTTTTTTGGGTCTTGTGAACTACTGCAGCCGGTTCATCCCAAATTTTTCTACCATAGCAGCTCCCCTTCGACAACTCACGCACAAAGGCACACCATTTACATGGACCAAACTCCACCAAAATACATTTGAATCCTTGCAGACAACACTTACCAGCAATTCTGTCATGGCACATTTTGATCCTAGTGCTCCCACTCAGCTTCGTGTTGATGCTAGTCCAGTCGGTCTGGGAGCTATATTAACCCAAACCCATGGTGATGAAACCCGACCAGTGGTCTATGCAAGTCGCACTCTGACACCCGTCGAAAGGCGTTATTCCCAGACTAAGCGCGAGGCTTTAGCTGTTGTCTGGGGATGTGAGCGTTTCAACCTCTACTTATATGGGACAACCTTTGACATCTTTACAGATCACAAGACTCTTGAAATTATCTACAGGCCAACATCGAAACCCCCAGCGCGCATCGAACGGTGGGGCCTTCGTTTGCAGCCGTATAAATTTCGTGTTAAGTATTCACCTGGAATTGATAATCCTGTGGACGTACTTTCTCGTTTGCCACTCACCAATACAACAACCAATATTCGCAACACGGCTGAAGAATATGTCCACTATGTCGTTCAGAATGCAGCTCCTAAGGCCATGTCTCTCAGTACAATCAAAGAAGCCACCAACCTAGACCCAGCTCTTCAATTTCTTCGCCAGTGCATCACGAATAATAATGGGCCCAAGGTTAATTCGACACGTCCATATTATGGTATCAGACACGAACTGACGATTGTTGATGACATTATCCTTCGCGGGTCCCGTATATTGATGCCAATTTCTCTCCGAGGACAAACTTTGAAACTTGTCCACGGAGGGCATCAAGGCATCGTGAAGACAAAACGACTGCTAAGAGAAAAGGTTTAGTGGCCTGGCATTGACCAAGCCATAGAACGGTTAATTCGTACCTGCATCGCTTGCCAAGCTCAAGGTCCACTATCCACACCACCACCACTTCACATGGCGACTATGCCAAGTAAACCATGGCAAACCCTGCATGCCGATCTGTGTGGCCCGTTTCCCAGTGGAGAAAGTCTTCGTATTATGGTAGATACCTGCTCCCGATGGCCAGAAGTACATGTTATGAAGAGTACTACGTCCACAGCTATTATAAAATGCATGAAGACCACATTTGCAACCCATGGAATCCCGCAGGAAATTGTTACCGATAACGGACCACAATTCATTTCCACCGAGTTTAGTACATACCTTTCCAGTTCCGGTATTGCACACCGTAAAGTCACACCCTATTGGCCACAGGCAAACTCCGAAGTAGAACGTTTTAACCGAACTGTCGAAAAAGCAATACGTGCAGCGAATGTCGATGGAAAAAACCGGAAAGAAGAACTTGACGTTTTTCTGTTGAATTATCGCTCTACTCCCCATTGCATAACGGGTTATTATCGCTCTACTCCCCATCGCAGTTCTCCTTTTTGGCCTTAACATTCGGAATAAAATACCCGAGCCACCAACATCAACACCACCCGATGAAATACCGGCAACAGTTCTTCAACACGATCGCAAAAGAAAAGAGAAAATCAAAGCTTATGCTGATGACCATAACCAAGCTTCAATGTCAGATATAAAAAAGGGAGATACGGTGCTTCTCCGTCAACCTCGGCAAACAAAATTGTCAACCACCTACGATCCGAAGCCGTACACTGTCGAAGAAAAGAAAGGGCCTAGTGTGCTACTGAAACGACCCTTCGAACCCCAGATTATGAGAAACGAGAGTATGATACGTAAGATTCCTGACGTTGCTGATATTAAGAAAAGATCTAGGGGACCCGAAAATTGCAAACAACAAGCCAGCGAAGAGAGGAAGCATGAAAAGCAGAACGTAACGAGGTCAGTATGAGACCACAACGAGCTAGACAGCCACCGGACTATTACGGACAAAGCTGATTGAACTTAACAATGATATATATAAAAGATAGTGATTTATATTGACGAATTTCTTTACATTTGTTAGTCCAAGAATATAGAGACAGATTGCGTTTTATAAATATTAGACAGTGCAATGACACTAACTCGAGGGTCATGGCTTTATAGGATACCCTAAAGGTCGAAATGTCGAGAGAGCACTGGGTTTCTCACTCACTGGGACTGTATCTACTTCACCAAATTTAGCTAAAGAGGGAGCGCGTAGCGCGACAATCATTACTCCCCCTTCGGGCTCGCGCTTTAGCTAAATTTGGTGAAGTAGATACAGTCCGAGTGAGTGAGAAATACACAAAACCACAACACAGAGGCAACTCGGTCCCAGTGCTCTCTCGACATTTCGACCTTTAGGGTATCCTATAAAGCCATGACCCTAACTCGAGGTATAGGAGGGATATAGTGTCCTGTGACAAAGTAGTGGTGGCAGGAACACTGAGGATAGTGATGATGTTTGGGGGGAATATAGATATTGTTGGGGATAACTTTTGGGCAGGTTTTGTTTTTGGGAAAGCGAAGAAGAAATATATGAATGGTTTTTGTGTGTGTGTTTTATACACTATAAGAAGCCCACCGCGTCATAGCCGTTTTCCGGCATTTCTTCTTCTTCTTGAGGAGTCGGACTTTTTCTCTTTTTCTTGGTTTTGGGTTGGATATAGCAACGATGCTCTTCGAGTTGCACGTACTTGCCGCAGGTCCCGCTCTTTCGCTTTCCACAAAGGTGTTTCTCAGGTGCCAGATGACGTCCATCGACGACCTCCATACATTTCATGCATCTGATCAAACTTTGACAGACAGGGCGGGCATTGTCTTTAGAGCTTTTATGCTGATCGTAACACCGTTGGCTCTTGAACTGTCGATGGCAGTCTTTGCAACTTCGCCAGGACTCTTGGGACAAATGGGAGAAAATCCGCAACACTTGCGCATTCGTTCGGGCACAGGTGTTCTTCGCGATTGTCGTAAGCCTTCTTAAAGGTGTGACAGTAAGAGTGACGAGCGACAAACCCGGGCATTTTGGTGATGACGTCATAAGGGTTGTCGTGCATTTAGAGGTATATCCTTTTGTCTTTCTCTGGCCCGGCGTAGATGATATTATTGTTGTACTCTTTCGAGACGATATTGATCTGATACTCGGTCAGGTACGCCTGGAACAGTTTGGCTTGTTCAATCCCACACGGACCGAGAGGTACTGTACGTTGGCATTTTGGTGAAGTTCCTGTGCCAAACGCGTTTCCAGGGGTCTTCGATGATCTCGTATTTGCCAGTCGCGATGGTCGTCATCAAGCTTCGCTTTGGCAACCACGAGAGCTCGTGCCATGTACAAATTGTCGTCGTTTCGTATTCTTACGATGGTTCTTTTCTTTTCCAAGTGTTTCTCCAAATTCACTTCCGAGCGTTTGCTGCGTTTGCCCCCGATCGGCATGCTGACGTGAATCACGTTGATTTCCATCGTGTCGTTAAATTGAAACTCTTGATTGGATTGGATGACCTGCTCAAACTTGGCGAGACCGAATGTGTTCCGTGGTTAAACGTTCGGCTGGCATGAACGGAACGCCCGCAACGGTCTCGTCCAGAACCTGCTGAAATATTTCGTGCAGTTGTTCGTGCAAGCTTGTAATTTTAACGTCGGCAAACACATTGGTAAACCGAACGCGATAACTCGTGGCATTCGTCCTAAACTTTTTTGTGTACACTTGCCTAAGGCTCTCGACTTAAAACGGTCTTTCGTGATCGTCGCTACGGCCCGTTTGCGAAGCTCCTTGATGTGAAGTAGAGGGTTCTTCGTCCATCATTTCGTCATGCGTTCGTTTCTCGCCATGGTTAACCTGATTAAGAACTTCGTCGTCTTGCCAATCGCGTAAAAACCACTCGCGTTGTTCAGGCGTCCAAGTATCGATAAGGTCGGGTACCTAATTGCCCCACGACTGCGCTTGCGCGGAACTGGTGAGAGAAGACCTCGTGACGTCACGAGGTGAACACAAACAAATAGGCTATACAACTTTCTTTTGGTGAGCACTCTAAAATCGCTGTTTCTTGAGAACTTTTGTACGTGTTTTGTGTCTTTTTTCGATGTCTTCGACAGGATCATATTCCGATGCTTCTTCTTTCGTCTCGGAAAATGAATATATTTCCGAATATGAGGAAATTTCAGACGATACTAATATTATGGAGGGCTCTAATACGGCAGAAAATTCCGGAGTTTTAGGCGAAGATGCTGCCTTTGCTTCGTCTGACGATCCTGTTGCGGACGAAGAATGGACAGCAGACTATGAAGAAGAAATCAGACAAGCTGATATTTTATAATGGAACTACCGAAATTAACGAATGGTATAAAGTTTACTATAAACACTTGTTTATATAAAATTTTAATTAGTATATTTAGTATTCTCATCACTGCTTATATTTTACTCCCATGTACCTTATAATATTCTCTATTACAATATTTACTGAAAGCATACTGGACTATAGGATTTTTGTTTAATTGATTGACCAGTCTTTATATACAATCATATTAATCAGTTTATTATACAATCATACATTATAAATAAATCACAAAAGATGTCTTATATGTATATAAACTATAAAGTATTTATACTAATCAGTATGAAGATAGGCATTAAAATATTTATGTACAAGTATTTCAGAATATTTTTTATGCTGGCAAACTATATACATATATTTAGAATAAAGAAACAAATCAGATTTACACCCTGCAATGCATTTTATATTACACTTTATTATTGCAAGAGTTAGCAAGGTAGTAAACTTATATTGTTTTGTTTTCAGGTGCAAATGTGGTAATTGCAAACTCGATCTACTAACAAATTGGCAAGAATGTAACAGTTGTTCGAAATTGGATAGTTGTAGAGAATCATTGTCCAGTGATATTGTGCAACAGGAGTTAGGTGATGCAGAAAATATTGTCTGTATAACACAGCACCCTGGATTCAGACCTGCATGCTTGGAGAGATGGAGTTTGAGGATGGCTGCCTGGGAATATAAGACAACTGGAAATCAGAGGTACGAACAACTGGCTAATGAAGAACGGTAAGCTTCTTGTTTTTCTTGTATAGACCTTTTCCTTTGTTTTCTTGATCAAACTAATGACGATTTGGCCTATTTATTGGTTTGCATTGTAAGTCAGAGGCTGCTATTTTCATGTTTGAAAATGATGGCAGCTATTATTAAAATATAAACAATTGCATGCATTGCATTGTGGTTGATCGTGCATTTTTAAATATGGAAGTCAAAGCATTGATCAAGTATTTTTCACAGAGGGTGAGATTACAAGTGACAATATGCTAACTGTAAATGGTTAGCTTTAACCGTACTGCTTACTCAAATTATCCTGTTCACCTAATGCAATAAACACTCTGATAACATGGAAATGTTTTCCAAATATGTACGTCTATGCTTTTAAGTTCTTTCCAAATTCTTTATATACTCAAAGAACAATTATATTTGAGCATGCCCATAGTATTTTTTTTTCCTTTAGTTTGTTACGTAGTGTGGCATGCAGGGAGTTTACCAGAATGGTTTATGGTATTCTTGGCAAAAAACAAGTCCCACTCCCAGCATGTGCATATCATCAAATAAGGAAAACATCCCCAGTTGGAAAAAGTGAAGAGCATAGTGGATTTGAAGCAGATGATGAAGAGATCTGACACTTTGCATAATGACTTGAAGAAAGAGACTGTGGTGAATGCTGGTCACATGGTTTCTGGAAACTGCTAAATTTGGCATAATTCAATAAAATATAAAAACAAGTGATGCTCCAAGTAGGGTTTTCATTTTCAGAAACTTTGTTCAATGTTTCAACTATCTTGAATAAATTTTCTGAAATAAAGTTTTTGAATAAAGTTTCTGAAAATGAACACCCTATTTGGAGAGTCACTTGTTTTGTATTTTATTAAAATACTCAGTGGTAGCCATAATCTTTGGTATAATTTATTGAGCCAAATCTTTAAAATCTGTTTAAAAGAACCAGAACATACACTGAAATGAAATTCTTTCAACCCAAAAAACCTCAAACCAGAACTGACACGAAATTTCTTAAACTGCACAGCTCTAGTATAATCCTCCCGGCCCCTCCCTAGTAATGGATATCTGAGTGGTTCCCAAAGTCGCATGACTAGCATTCACCAAGATCTCTTTCTTCAGCGTGAAGCGTAGAAAAGAGAGTCTGGACAGAAGGTTCTGTGTATAATACATTTACTTTAGGATGGTTTGTTAGCATTCTTAGGGCAGTCTTTAACAAACTGATGGCCTTTCATTGGGTGCTTACACATCCTGCATCTGGGGGTCTTGGCTTTTTTCTTTTGTTTGCTTTGTGCAACAACTTGTGAAACTGTTAATGAAAAAATAAGAATCATGCTATTAATCATGCTATTAATCATGCAATAACAAATGTTTTGATGATACAATATTAAGCACAGTCATCAACTTGATGTGTTTGTATATTGTTTTGTGTATGATTTACCTGGTGTAGTGGGTGGGATGTTTTTGACAACCATGTTCTGTCTCTCTTCTCTTTTTCTTATTGCCCGTGACTGCTTTTCAAGCATAGTATTCATCGCAGCTGGTGTTTTCTCTTTCAGTGCTTTAGCTGCATTTTTAGCTCCTCTTTAGAAGCACATAAATACGTCTGAAAGATGTCTTCAACATACCCTGTGCAACAGAAAAAACCCAACAATTATATCTGATAGCATACATTAGTGGGGTAAGAACCTAACTACAAGCACAATTAATGTTTTGATATCATTATAGGTATCGATAATAAGATAATACTGCCACACCAAACTACAATATTATTCTCCTAGGAATTATTGCCTGCCAGAAAATGTAAACAAAGTTCTAGGGTCTGTTTATAGTAATTTTACTACAGTAATTTTAAAATTAATATGCTGGAGTAAAAGGGTCTAATACAAACTAATTGCTATTCTTACATTTTCTTCGGTATACTTTAACTTCTTCACGCTGTTTTCCCATAATTTCCCTTAACGTTTTCACCTTATTAATGAGCTGTCGATTTTGTTTCAGCAGCTCCGAACAATTGATACATCCTAGGCCTGGCACTACAGCATAGCATTCGACTGGCGTCGGTGGTTCATATGGAATAATCAGAGAATAAGAGGTCTCTTCATGAATAGGAGTGGGCTGAGATTCTGCTGGTGACTGTGTTGGTTCTTCTTCCATTGATGTGCTGCACTCAGATGCTGTTTTAGGCAATTCTTTCGATGTGCTAGGCTCAGACGTTGTTTCAGGCAAAACTCCTGATGTGCTGGGCTCAGCAAACATTGCTTGCTTTAAAATCTGTATAAATTAAAGTGCATATTAATAATATTGTATCAGCTTTTAGGTATTATCAGCTATATTTCAACCCAAATTGTAGCTATGTATTTTAAATTGTTTATTGCTGCTCACGCAAGTAATGCAATAATAAAATGTAAATTAGCATACCATTCTTCTCTCTCTCTCTGACACGTGCGGCGCATCAGCTGCTGGCATTACAGTCGGGAACACGCAAGTCCCAAATTCGTTCATTTCAGCACGTTGTTGCCAACAAAGCTCTGGCCTTCAATACGTGAAAATCTCCGGCTCAAGTCGTCTGGTTTAAATGCTCTGAGCATATTATGGAGTACTGTGAAGGTTGCCACTTAGCGCGTTTAAGCTTGACGAAATCGACCCACTTCTTGCGTCTTTTTCTTGCCTCATTTCGCTCGTCCCCAGAATATGGAATGATGTGAAGAGATACACCTTTTTCCTTATCGCCTACGTGGCCACAACCGGCAACAACGCATCTTTTTGGCATTCTAATAATACTATCTCTTGTGTTGACAAAAGATCGAGTTCACCTTCTGACGTCACAGTGCCCTACTCGATGCAGACCCCCAATCCCGCGGTTGTGGGACAAATTGATTATATTTTTGGCCAATTTTTGCAACTTTGAGGAGAGTTCATCCAAACGGAAAAATTTTTTCAGTTTTGTGCTCCATAAATAGCGCACAATTATATTATCAGAAAAAAAATTGGGGTGTGAGTCCCACTTTAACATAATTCTTAATACACTTCAGCCCCTTTATAATACACTCACCTAAAAAGTTTCCCAAATATGCACGTATTCGTTCCAAAATTATAGTTGTGACCTCGTCAAAATCTCCGCGCAATGAGCATATGAAACAGACTTGTTCGCTCTCTTACCTTTATATAGGCGTCTTAACCAATTAAAACGCCGAACGTCATATATGTCTCACGTGAGATCTCACGGGAGATCTCACGTTAGATATATTTAGGAATCGTTTAATGTTTCTAAAGTTTTTTAATTTAATTTATTAACTTTACAGTCTAATGACTGAAGGGAAAGGACAACAGGACATAATATAAGTCCCTAATCAAGTCCCCCCGAAAACTTTTATTACATACAAATATGTATTACAAGAATAAATAAACATGAACATTAGAATATATAACAAATACATCTACGAGCAACAGTTATTTTGCAAAGAACGACATTTGCTACAGACAGTTTTCCAAGTTCTAGGACGATCTACATCGAAAAAAGTGTTCCACCTGTTGTGTAAAATAAATAATGTTTAGATTTAAGTATAGCAACTGAAGAGGAAGATTTGATATCTGTGGGAAAATTGTTCCACAAAAATACAATTCTGTTAAAGTATGAGTTCCTGAAGAGGGAGGTTTTTCAAAGGTTTGGACGAAAATCACCAGAACTGGAACGGTTGGAGTGATGAAGAGGCTGCGTAATATACTGCTTGATGTCAAGATCATACAGTCCGCATTTACATTTGTAAAGGAAAATGATATCTTTAATTTCATACCAGAATGATATTGGGATTACGTTAAGCTTTTCAAACGATCAACGTAGGACGTTTCGTAGTCCTGGAGAACGAACTTTGTAGCGCGACGTTGAATTCCTTCAAGACGAAGCAGGTTGGCGGACGGACCTTGTGGAGCCCAGATTTCACAACCGAACGACAAGTGAGAGCGTACCAAAGACAGGTATAAAAGGCGGCGAGCACGCACATCGGTTAGGTGAAAGCAATTGCGCCGTATAAAACCCAGCATTCTGTTTGCTTTTGCGATGACATTGATGATGTGAGGGGACCATTTTAAATTGTCCTTCACCAGTATACTCAAATCGCCCGGCGTGGAGGAAGACTTTATAAGTTGCTGGTTTAGGGAGTAGTCTTGAGGTGGAATGAGGGTTTTCTTTCGTGAAAATCTGAGTGTCGCACACTTCTTGGCGTTGAAATTTAGGTCCCATGTCTGCGACCATTGATGGAAAGAATTCAGGTCATCTTGAAGAAGATCTCTATCTCGTGGCTGGGAAATCTGACGATAACATTTGCTATCATCGGCAAACATGGGAACTATGCTATGGCTGGCTGCGTTTGGCAGGTTGTTTGCATATATCAAAAACAAAAGTGGACCGAGTACACTACCTTGAGGCACCCCTGATGTCACGTTGAGGAAAGACGATGACACTCCTTCGAGAACCACACGTTGACGTCTTTCCTTCAGATAGTCGGCGAACAAACTTAGCAATGAGCCGGAGATACCATGTTGTTTAAATTTCAAAAGAAAATTTTTATGAGAAACGGAATCGAAGGCTTTAGAAAAGTCCAAGTAAATCACGTCGCCCTCCTGTCCAGAGTCTAAGACTTTACCAACGTCGTGCAAAACCCCAAGAAGTTGGGTGACACACGAACGTCTTTTGCGGAAAAAATGTTGTAGATTACTTAGCAAAGATTCAAAAAACTCGGACACGTGGACATGCACAACTTGCTCGAGAAGTTTGGAAGCCAGAGACGGCAGGGAAATCGGCCGATAGTTACTGATTAGGTCAACATCACCTTTCTTGGGAACAGGGACTACATTAGCTTCCTTCCATTCCTGGGGAACTTTACTAAGAGTGAGAGACTTGTTGAGCAGTGTCGTTAACGATGGAGCAATCTCATTCGAACACTCTTTCGGCATTCTGGCAGATATCTCGTCAGGACCTGTTGCTTTTTCTGTGGAGAGGTTTGGGAGTATGTAACTAATTTCTTCAACAAACGCTATTGAGAGTATTTTCACCATAGTTACTGGAACCATCACTAGATGAACGTGGCGTAGCAGGGTGGAAGGTGGATGCAAAATATTTGTTAAAAGCGTCAGCTTTCCTTTCGGCGGTGGTGAACGGTTCGTCATTGTGGGTTAAGGTAACAGGTAGAGAAGAGCCAGCAGTTTTTGCCTTAAAGAGCCTCCAGAATACTTTTGGTTTTTCCTTGACTGAGCTTGCTAGAGAGGAAATATATTCACGCTTCTTTGATCGTATCATGTTTTTTATGCTTCGGCGTAGCTCACGATAACGATCCCAAAGTGAAGATGAGTTGGTGGACTTTGCTCTTTTTCTTAACGTTTCTTTCTTGTTGAGGGCGTGAATAATATCTTCAGTGATCTAGGGAGGCTTGTACGAACTTTTGACCTTGATCTTAGGGATACGTTTGTTTACAGTAGCAAGGAAAAGGTCGTTCCATTTAGTCCAGACGGAGTTGACATCACTTTCATTTTCGACAAGATTTAACAGCGGAAGACATCTCAAAGTAGCACGGAGGAATAAAAATCACCATTTTTGTAGTTGTAGACCATACGTTTAATCGGTTTGATCACTTTTCTGCGCAGATTGATGTCAGAAGTGATAGCTTTATGGTCAGACTTTACACAAGAGGAATCGTCATCTGTTACGGAGATGTTCTCAATTAGATACTTGTTCGTTGCTGGTTCTTAAAAGAACCATGCGGGCTTATTCAGACAGCGTATGCACTAAGAAAACCGCTAAAGAAGATGATAAAGACGTTGATTTTCTAGGCCCAATTAAGGCTGGCATAGATATGGAAAAGGCGATGAAAGATGTGACATTTATCTTAATAAGTCAACCTGATTTACACTGTGCAGAAAGCAGAATTAAACAGTTGCGTACGATGTATCCTGCTGCACGTAAAGTGCTTGCTTTTGATAGCATGGAACTTACTCCAAAACGATATTATGCAAATTCATTTCCATCATTAAAATCTGTCAATTGAAACGCCTAACGTCGACGAAACGGCTATGGCAGACGAAATCGAAAAATGCTTGAAGTTGAAAAGTGGACTGAAAGCTGCTATTGACATGATTGACGAGTTGCTACCACAAACGGTAACGGCAGTCGTAAGCAAAGCCGGTGATCTCGATAGTATTGTCGAAGAAGACGAAAAGGTGCAATCTTCCGCCAGTGGACCAACGTATTCCCAGTCCCCAAATCAGGGTCACTCCGTCCGAGCGAAACTTCCTAAACTAGAGGTAAAAAAGTTTAACGGCAAGATCGAAGAATGGCAGGAGTTCTGGGACGGGTTCGAAAGTGCGATCCATCAGAACGAATGCCTAACGACAGTGGACAGATTTAATTACCAGAGAACCCTTTTAACAGGACAAGCAAAATCAGCGATAGCGGGATTTTCCCTAACAACGGCTAACTATGAATCGGCAGTTCAACGTTTCAAGAAAAGGTATGGTAAAGATACATTAATTAAACGTACCCATATTCACGAAATATTAAATGTACAACCAGTGCATAGTGCGAAAGATTGTGGACGATTGAGAGCTGTTGTGCGTTCTGTCAAGGGAAACACCGACAGGAAGACTGTAAGAAGGTGACGGATACAAAGGAGCGTAAGCATATTGTAATGAAATATTCCAGGTGTTTTAGTTGCATGAAAAGAGGACATAGGGCACGGGATTGAAAGCATGTCATTTTTTGTAAAAATTGTAAAAGTAAACATCACACTGCCATGTGCAAGGCTGGTGCGAAAGGGGCAGATGACACTGCTGCTTGTAACGATTATGTAAACACTTAAAGACTTAGCATAATTTGCGCGTGGTCATGACGTTGTAGAATGTGGTGAGCACTTCCTTTCCTGAGGGCACCCTTCCTGTGCGTAGCTAGTTTATGTAAATTATGTAGAGTCATAGAAAACCACCCTATTTCACTAGCATATAAATAGAGAAAAATCATGACAAATAAAGGAGATTCTAACTGGAAGAGGTTCTGTGTGTTATTGGTGTCTCGGTCCGTTACAAATCTGGTGGCAGCGGTAAAAAATTGTTTTAGTATGTCTTCAAGTATTTTACCAGGACGATTTGATAATGGCGATTTTGAATGCTGGTTGCGTGAATTCAACGCTTGTTGTGACGCCAATGGTTGGAAGTTCACCGCCGAACGTGATGACAAAATTTTAAAGTCGCCCGCGTTCCTTCGCGGTAAAACCTGCGGAAAAGCGTACCAAGTTCGCCGATGCTGTCGCGGAGCTTCGAAAGTCTCTTTGCCCAACTGTTCAACGCGAGACTTTCTATGCGTTGTTTGAAAGTCGTGTTCTTCGCGCCGGAGAGG
Source organism: Muricea muricata (assembly GCA_963855995.1). Lineage (NCBI taxonomy): Eukaryota > Metazoa > Cnidaria > Anthozoa > Malacalcyonacea > Plexauridae > Muricea > Muricea muricata. The sequence continues at coordinate 17,522,261 of OY979716.1, forward strand.
ATCCTGCTGTATATAAATGGGAGCTTGAGAATCTTCTCGCTAAAGCTGATCCCGAACTATCCGATGGTGGGAAGACAGCTTTGATTCAAGGACAATTTATGAACGGTTTGCTCAACCTCCTCAAGTTGGAACTGTTGGAACATAATCCAACGCCGACCCTCGAAGAAATGCTTGCCTTCGTCCAGCGATACCGTGCTGTTGAAGGGGTTGCCAGACAACTCACAATAAGCATATACTTGTCGTCGTCGATCACTTCACTAAATGGTGTGAGGCGATTGCTACCCCAGACGAAAAAGCAAGCACAGTAGCTCAACTTTTGATAAGTAGAATATTTTCTACTAATAGATTCGGTCCCTCTGCAGTATTATACTCCGACAAAGGTCGTAATTTTGAAAGCGTTTTAATGCATGGGATATGTGATTCAATGGGAATAACGAAGACCAGAACAACGGCTTATCATCGTCAGTGTGACGGTCAAGCAGAACGACAAAACAGAACACTTCAGAACATGTTGTCATCTTTTGCTTCAAGTCGAACAGATGATTGGGATTTATGGCTAGATAGTGTCACATTTGCATATAACACGAGCAAGCATGATGTACTCGGAGTTTCTCCCTGTGAAGTTGTTTTTGGCCGTGCTCCGCGATTGCCTTTAGAATTGGAGTTAGGCATGCCACTTTCAAATCCATCCACTCGCAACGAGTATATACACACACTTAGGTCAGTATTCCGTGACGTTAGACAAATCGCAAAGCAGCAACTTACCAAAGTACCCGAAAAACGAGCAGGCACAAATAAACGACAAACACCTGGAGGACATTTTGTGAAGCTCAAACGGTAATGTTAAGGCGACCTAAAGGCTGGAAGTTAAGCAGTAAATGGGTTGGAACTTACCGCATTCAAAAACGGATGGGGGTTAATTACAAAATAATATCTCAGGGTGGTGAGGGAAAAGTTGTTCATCATGATCAACTTAAGTTAAGTTATGTTCCTTTTCAACTGGGTGAACTTGTTTGCCCATTTTAAAAAATAGGTGAGTTTCAGGTGGTTGAATTTGCACCTCAACAGGTGCGAAACCCTAGAGCAAGGCCTGCGAGACTTAGACAAAATATACGACCTCCTAATCGTTATGGCTATGATTAGCAAGCTAAAGACTGTTCTCGGGACGAGAACGTTAAAGGAGGAGAATGGTGTAACGATTATGTAAATGTATTAAATGACTGAGCATAACTTGCGCGTGGTCATGACGTTGTAGAATGTGGTCAGCACTTCCTTTCTTGTGGACACCCGTCCTGTGCGTAGTTTATTCAAGTTATGTAGAGTATTAGAAAACGCCCTATTTCACTAGCATATAAATAGAGAGATCATGATAAATAAAGGGGATTCTAACTGGAAGAGGTTCTGTGTGTTATTGGTGTCTCGATCCGTTACATGCTCTGTCCCGAGGCAAAGTTCTAAAAGTATTTAAAGACAAACTATTGGCATTCAGTTCCACTGGTAACTCGTTCCACATTTTTGCACCACAATAACTAACGCTTTTTTTTAGAAAGTTTGTTCTTAGCTTTTGTAGAGCATAATCGATACCATTATTGCGTAAATTATAATTATCATTATCTTTATGACGAATAAGTTTGAGATCTTTGCTGGGTATTCGCCATTGGCGTCTTTATGCATAAATATCGCCTTATTATTGCCCCATCTTTCCATCAATGGTTGTCACCTTAATTCTTGAAATATACCCTCAGATCTGACATCATTTGATTTACCAGTTATGACCCTTGCAGTCCTGTTTTGCATTTTTTGTAGTTTTTCAAGCGAATATGCATTTCCTATATCCCAAACAAGGCTGCAATAGTCAAAGTGGGGTAATATAATTGCATTATGCACAGGAATTAGGGTTGACTGACGTACTAAAGCTTTCATGCGTCGAATCATTCCTATGCCTTTTGAGACTTTGCTGGCAATAGTATTTATATGTGAATTTCATTTTAGTTGGTCCCCAACAATAACTCCTAACGTTTTTGTTTCTTTAGCTTTCTTTATTTTATTATCTCCCAGTTTTTAACTATATTGATTTGGACTTAAAGGAGTTTAAGTTAAGCCGAAAGAAAATTGACATTTTAAATACCCTCACGGAGATATTTGCCATCTTAAAACCTGATGAAGGAAATGGAATTGTGCCCGTCGCTTGTATTTTTACTCCATCGTTTGTTGTATATTTCAATCGTACTGACGTCGAGGCCACTATGAACAGTACAATGTCTACATTAACGGTACTTGATGCCACAACAGAATATAATGGAACATTAACTGCAAACGCACAAGGTCTTTTTGCATCGTCAGGGGGATCATGGCGCTCCCAGTACAATCTAAAAGTTACTATCATTATGACAGGTGCAAACGAGCACCAATCACATGAATGGTTTAGTAGCCCCAGTAACACTGCGATAATGGGCAGTGGAATATTTCAGCTCGATGCATGATTTTAATATGGGTGGGTTTCACTCAATGTATTTTTTTACATAGGACACCGCTTGGTGGTTAGCTTTACACATATTGCTACTATATGCCCCGTGTAAGCGAGCAAATTTAATTTCGCCAATTGGGTTCTTTGGTCCATCTTTTAGTCCGGTTTAGAAGGGTATTTTTTTGGATAGAACGTCTTGTGCTTGTAACGTACCTTAAAATGTGTGCATGGCTGAGCCTCAACTCTTTCTTTTCCGGTCCAGTAAAAAGTTTCTTCTGTCAAATGTCTGTTGGATAAATTAGAGAAATCTGGCATCTCACTTAGTTATTTATAACTAATTTTTTTTTGTTTTTTTTAAGGATAGTTTGTCAAAGGATAGTCAAGTTAGTGTTTCAAAAAATGGAAAAAAAACTGAAACACATCCCATTCTTCATGAAGCTGAAGACGTTTCTGCTGGAAGCCAAAATCAAGTTCGGAAACGCAAATTTCCTGAATGCCCAGTCGGCTCTGGAAAAGGAACTGATGAAAAACGTGTTCGCCTCAGATTCACTGATGGTAGAAGCAAAGAAGAACATGGAGGACGTGGAGGACCAGGTCATATTACTGAAAATGACATCACAGGAAAATATAATAAAGAGAAGGTGAAGATTTATAAAGAGTTAATAGACTATTCTTCATAATTATTAGACGCTCACGCTCTTCCAATTCCGAGTACAACCACTTTGATCAAATCAATTCTAGGCATGTTCAAAAAGATGAAATGAAAAATGACGATAAACTTAGACAATTGCTGGTTCGTGCTGCTTATATTTTATAATTATTTTTTAGTTTGAAATAAAAAATACTGGCAACATTGGAATAATGGTCTCTTCTTGAGAGAAGGAGCAAAAGTCCGTTATGGAGAAATATTAGCAAAGATAAAATTAATATATCAGCAAAGCGATCATTCTGATTGTGTGAAATCACTACAATGGCGTTTTCGTCAACATAAAGGAATGGCATGCGCCAATTGTTTAGTTACTAAACTAGTTAGTCTTATCTGTGCTGTTAACTGTAGCACAACGGATCAAACTGTTTTCGGTACTAAGGAAGGGGAGTATTTAGTTTGGAGATTTAAACATCATTGGACTGGGCCCATGCAAGTCTTTGAAAATTATGGTAAACATAAGGGACATATCCGTTGCAGGCAACCTATATCATAATATAACAATCATATATTAATTAAAACACCATGTGTACAAATGAAAGAGAAATATGAAATTATATTTGAAAAAATTTACATTTGTGTTATTCCTATATCCTAGTTTTCTTTGCAAGTTAGTTGAGTTGGAAAAAAATACCAGCATATAGCTGATATTTAGAAGTGGTTTAGTGAAAACATTTTATCAATGGTAACCACCAGGGAAGATGATAATTTAATGGAGGAGGAAATCAGTGAATTGTTTTTATCTGCACCTAACATATGACAGCAGAAATGTTGTGCAAAATGTTGAGAAATTTTGGTGATGTATTTCATTAGTGAAGTATTCCAGGCTCTTTCCAGGAGAGTATTTTCACCATAGTTACTGGAACCATCACTAGATGAACGTGGCGTAGCAGGGTGGAAGGTGGATGCAAAATATTTGTTAAAAGCGTCAGCTTTCCTTTCGGCGGTGGTGAACGGTTCGTCATTGTGGGTTAAGGTAACAGGTAGAGAAGAGCCAGCAGTTTTTGCCTTAAAGAGCCTCCAGAATACTTTTGGTTTTTCCTTGACTGAGCTTGCTAGAGAGGAAATATATTCACGCTTCTTTGATCGTATCATGTTTTTTATGCTTCGGCGTAGCTCACGATAACGATCCCAAAGTGAAGATGAGTTGGTGGACTTTGCTCTTTTTCTTAACGTTTCTTTCTTGTTGAGGGCGTGAATAATATCTTCAGTGATCTAGGGAGGCTTGTACGAACTTTTGACCTTGATCTTAGGGATACGTTTGTTTACAGTAGCAAGGAAAAGGTCGTTCCATTTAGTCCAGACGGAGTTGACATCACTTTCATTTTCGACAAGATCTAACAGCGGAAGACATCTCAAAGTAGCACGGAGGAATAAAAATCACCATTTTTGTAGTTGTAGACCATACGTTTAATCGGTTTGATCACTTTTCTGCGCAGATTGATGTCAGAAGTGATAGCTTTATGGTCAGACTTTACACAAGAGGAATCGTCATCTGTTACGGAGATGTTCTCAATTAGATACTTGTTCGTTGCTGGTTCTTAAAAGAACCATGCGGGCTTATTCAGACAGCGTATGCACTAAAAAAACCGCTAAAGAAGATGATAAAGACATTGATTTTCTAGGCCCAATTAAGGCTGGCATAGATATGGAAAAAGCGATGAAAGATGTGACATTTATCTTAATAAGTCAACCTGATTTACACTGTGCAGAAAGCAGAATTAAACAGTTGCGTACGATGTATCCTGCTGCACGTAAAGTGCTTGCTTTTGATAGCATGGAACTTACTCCAAAACGATATTATGCAAATTCATTTCCATCATTAAAATCTGTCAATTGAAACGCCTAACGTCGACGAAACGGCTATGGCAGACGAAATCGAAAAATGCTTGAAGTTGAAAAGTGAACTGAAAGCTGCTATTGACATGATTGACGAGTTGCTACCACAAACGGTAACGGCAGTCGTAAGCAAAGCCGGTGATCTCGATAGTATTGTCGAAGAAGACGAAAAGGTGCAATCTTCCGCCAGTGGACCAACGTATTCCCAGTCCCCAAATCAGGGTCACTCCGTCCGAGCGAAACTTCCTAAACTAGAGGTAAAAAAGTTTAACGGCAAGATCGAAGAATGGCAGGAGTTCTGGGACGGGTTCGAAAGTGCGATCCATCAGAACGAATGCCTAACGACAGTGGACAGATTTAATTACCTGAGAACCCTTTTAACAGGACAAGCAAAATCAGCGATAGCGGGATTTTCCCTAACAACGGCTAACTATGAATCGGCAGTTCAACGTTTCAAGAAAAGGTATGGTAAAGATACATTAATTAAACGTACCCATATTCACGAACTATTAAATGTACAACCAGTGCATAGTGCGAAAGATTGTGGACGATTGAGAGCTGTTGTGCGTTCTGTCAAGGGAAACACCGAGAGGAAGACTGTAAGAAGGTGACGGATACAAAGGAGCGTAAGCATATTGTAATGAAATATTCCAGGTGTTTTAGTTGCATGAAAAGAGGACATAGGGCACGGGATTGAAAGCATGTCATTTTCTGTAAAAATTGTAAAAGTAAACATCACACTGCCATGTGCAAGGCTGGTGCGAAAGGGGCAGATGACACTGCTGCTTGTAACGATTATGTAAACACTTAAAGACTTAGCATAATTTGCGCGTGGTCATGACGTTGTAGAATGTGGTGAGCACTTCCTTTCCTGAGGGCACCCTTCCTGTGCGTAGCTAGTTTATGTAAATTATGTAGAGTCATAGAAAACCACCCTATTTCACTAGCATATAAATAGAGAAAAATCATGACAAATAAAGGAGATTCTAACTGGAAGAGGTTCTGTGTGTTATTGGTGTCTCGGTCCGTTACAAATCTGGTGGCAGCGGTAAAAAATTGTTTTAGTATGTCTTCAAGTATTTTACCAGGACGATTTGATAATGGCGATTTTGAATGCTGGTTGCGTGAATTCAACGCTTGTTGTGACGCCAATGGTTGGAAGTTCACCGCCGAACGTGATGACAAAATTTTAAAGTCGCCCGCGTTCCTTCGCGGTAAAACCTGCGGAAAAGCGTACCAAGTTCGCCGATGCTGTCGCGGAGCTTCGAAAGTCTCTTTGCCCAACTGTTCAACGCGAGACTTTCTATGCGTTGTTTGAAAGTCGTGTTCTTCGCGCCGGAGAGGATCCTGCTGTATATAAATGGGAGCTTGAGAATCTTCTCGCTAAAGCTGATCCCGAACTATCCCATGGGTGGAAGACAGCTTTGATTCAAGGACAATGTATGAACGGTTTGCCCAACCTCCTCAAGTTGGAACTGTTGGAACATAATCCAACGCCGACCCTCGAAGAAATGCTTGCCTTCGTCCAGCGATACCGTGCTGTTGAAGGGGTTGCCAGACAACTCACAATAAGCATATACTTGTCGTCGTCGATCACTTCACTAAATGGTGTGAGGCGTTTGCTACCCCAGACGAAAAAGCAAGCACAGTAGCTCAACTTTTGATAAGTAGAATATTTTCTACTAATAGATTCGGTCCCTCTGCAGTATTTTACTCCGACAAAGGTCGTAATTTTGAAAGCGTTTTAATGCATGGGATATGTGATTCAATGGGAATAACGAAGACCAGAACAACGGCTTATCATCGTCAGTGTGACGGTCAAGCAGAACGACAAAACAGAACACTTCAGAACATGTTGTCATCTTTTGCTTCAAGTCGAACAGATTATTGGGATTTATGGCTAGATAGTGTCACATTTGCATATAACACGAGCAAGCATGATGTACTCGGAGTTTCTCCCTATGAAGTTGTTTTTGGCCGTGCTCCGCGATTGCCTTTAGAATTGGAGTTAGGCATGCCACTTTCAAATCCATCCACTCGCAACGAGTATATACACACACTTAGGTCAGTATTCCGTGACGTTAGACAAATCGCAAAGCAGCAACTTACCAAAGTACCCGAAAAACGAGCAGGGCACAAATAAACGACAAACACCTGGAGGACATTTTGTGAAGCCCAAACGGTAATGTTAAGGCGACCTAAAGGCTGGAAGTTAAGCAGTAAATGGGTTGGAACTTACCGCATTCAAAAACGGATGGGGGTTAATTACAAAATAGTATCTCAGGGTGGTGAGGGAAAAGTTGTTCATCATGATCAACTTAAGTTAAGTTATGTTCCTTTTCAACTGGGTGAACTTGTTTGCCCATTTTAAAAAATAGGTGAGTTTCAGGTGGTTGAATTTGCACCTCAACAGGTGCGAAACCCTAGAGCAAGGCCTGCGAGACTTAGACAAAATATACGACCTCCTAATCGTTATGGCTATGATTAGCAAGCTAAAGACTGTTCTCGGGACGAGAACGTTAAAGGAGGAGAATGGTGTAACGATTATGTAAATGTATTAAATGACTGAGCATAACTTGCGCGTGGTCATGACGTTGTAGAATGTGGTCAGCACTTCCTTTCTTGTGGACACCCGTCCTGTGCGTAGTTTATTCAAGTTATGTAGAGTATTAGAAAACGCCCTATTTCACTAGCATATAAATAGAGAGATCATGATAAATAAAGGGGATTCTAACTGGAAGAGGTTCCGTGTGTTATTGGTGTCTCGATCCGTTACATGCTCTGTCCCGAGGCAAAGTTCTAAAAGTATTTAAAGACAAACTATTGGCATTCAGTTCCACTGGTAACTCGTTCCACATTTTTGCACCACAATAACTAACGCTTTTTTTTAAAAAGTTTGTTCTTAGCTTTTGTAGAGCATAATCGATACCATTATTGCGTAAATTATAATTATCATTATCTTTATGACGAATAAGTTTGAGATCTTTGCTGGGTATTCGCCATTGGCGTCTTTATGCATAAATATCGCCTTATTATTGCCCCATCTTTCCATCAATGGTTGTCACCTTAATTCTTGAAATATACCCTCAGATCTGACATCATTTGATTTACCAGTTATGACCCTTGCAGTCCTGTTTTGCATTTTTTGTAGTTTTTCAAGCGAATATGCATTTCCTATATCCCAAACAAGGCTGCAATAGTCAAAGTGGGGTAATATAATTGCATTATGCACAGGAATTAGGGTTGACTGACGTACTAAAGCTTTCATGCGTCGAATCATTCCTATGCCTTTTGAGACTTTGCTGGCAATAGTATTTATATGTGAATTTCATTTTAGTTGGTCCCCAACAATAACTCCTAACGTTTTTGTTTCTTTAGCTTTCTTTATTTTATTATCTCCCAGTTTATAACTATATTGATTTGGACTTAAAGGAGTTTAAGTTAAGCCGAAAGAAAATTGACATTTTAAATACCCTCACGGAGATATTTGCCATCTTAAAACCTGATGAAGGAAATGGAATTGTGCCCGTCGCTTGTATTTTTACTCCATCGTTTGTTGTATATTTCAATCGTACTGACGTCGAGGCCACTATGAACAGTACAATGTCTACATTAACGGTACTTGATGCCACAACAGAATATAATGGAACATTAACTGCAAACGCACAAGGTCTTTTTGCATCGTCAGGGGGATCATGGCGCTCCCAGTACAATCTAAAAGTTACTATCATTATGACAGGTGCAAACGAGCACCAATCACATGAATGGTTTAGTAGCCCCAGTAACACTGCGATAATGGGCAGTGGAATATTTCAGCTCGATGCATGATTTTAATATGGGTGGGTTTCACTCAATGTATTTTTTTACATAGGACACCGCTTGGTGGTTAGCTTTACACATATTGCTACTATATGCCCCGTGTAAGCGAGCAAATTTAATTTCGCCAATTGGGTTCTTTGGTCCATCTTTTAGTCCGGTTTAGAAGGGTATTTTTTTGGATAGAACGTCTTGTGCTTGTAACGTACCTTAAAATGTGTGCATGGCTGAGCCTCAACTCTTTCTTTTCCGGTCCAGTAAAAAGTTTCTTCTGTCAAATGTCTGTTGGATAAATTAGAGAAATCTGGCATCTCACTTAGTTATTTATAACTAATTTTTTTTTGTTTTTTTTAAGGATAGTTTGTCAAAGGATAGTCAAGTTAGTGTTTTAAAAAATGGAAAAAGAACTGAAACACATCCCATTCTTCATGAAGTTGAAGTCGTTTCTGCTGGAAGCCAAAATCAAGTTCGGAAACGCAAATTTCCTGAATGCCCAGTCGGCTCTGGAAAAGGAACTGATGAAAAACGTGTTCGCCTCAGATCCACTGATGGTAGAAGCAAAGAAGAACATGGAGGACATGGAGGACCAGGTCATATTACTGAAAATGACATCACAGGAAAATATAATAAAGAGAAGGTGAAGATTTATAAAGAGTTAATAGACTATTCTTCATAATTATTAGACGCTCACGCTCTTCCAATTCCGAGTGCAACCACTTTGATCAAATCAATTCTAGGCATGTTCAAAAAGATGAAATGAAAAATGACGATAAACTTAGACAATTGCTGGTTCGTGCTGCTTATATTTTATAATTATTTTTTAGTTTGAAATAAAAAATACTGGCAACATTGGAATAATGGTCTCTTCTTGAGAGAAGGAGCAAAAGTCCGTTATGGAGAAATATTAGCAAAGATGAAATTAATATATCAGCAAAGCGATCATTCTGATTGTGTGAAATCACTACAATGGCGTTTTCGTCAACATAAAGGAATGGCATGCGCCAATTGTTTAGTTACTAAACTAGTTAGTCTTATCTGTGCTGTTAACTGTAGCACAACGGATCAAACTGTTTTCGGTACTAAGGAAGGGGAGTATTTAGTTTGGAGATTTAAACATCATTGGACTGGGCCCATGCAAGTCTTTGAAAATTATGGTAAACATAAGGGACATATCCGTTGCAGGCAACCTATATCATAATATAATAATCATATATTAATTAAAACACCATGTGTACAAATGAAAGAGAAATATGAAATTATATTTGAAAAAATTTACATTTGTGTTATTCCTATATCCTAGTTTTCTTTGCAAGTTAGTTGAGTTGGAAAAAAATACCAGCATATAGCTGATATTTAGAAGTGGTTTAGTGAAAACATTTTATCAATGGTAACCACCAGGGAAGATGATAATTTAATGGAGGAGGAAATCAGTGAATTGTTTTTATCTGCACCTAACATATGACAGCAGAAGTGTTGTGCAAAATGTTGAGAAATTTTGGTGATGTATTTCATTAGTGAAGTATTCCAGGCTCTTTCCAGGAGAGTATTTTCACCATAGTTACTGGAACCATCACTAGATGAACGTGGCGTAGCAGGGTGGAAGGTGGATGCAAAATATTTGTTAAAAGCGTCAGCTTTCCTTTCGGCGGTGGTGAACGGTTCGTCATTGTGGGTTAAGGTAACAGGTAGAGAAGAGCCAGCAGTTTTTGCCTTAAAGAGCCTCCAGAATACTTTTGGTTTTTCCTTGACTGAGCTTGCTAGAGAGGAAATATATTCACGCTTCTTTGATCGTATCATGTTTTTTATGCTTCGGCGTAGCTCACGATAACGATCCCAAAGTGAAGATGAGTTGGTGGACTTTGCTCTTTTTCTTAACGTTTCTTTCTTGTTGAGGGCGTGAATAATATCTTCAGTGATCTAGGGAGGCTTGTACGAACTTTTGACCTTGATCTTAGGGATACGTTTGTTTACAGTAGCAAGGAAAAGGTCGTTCCATTTAGTCCAGACGGAGTTGACATCACTTTCATTTTCGACAAGATCTAACAGCGGAAGACATCTCAAAGTAGCACGGAGGAATAAAAATCACCATTTTTGTAGTTGTAGACCATACGTTTAATCGGTTTGATCACTTTTCTGCGCAGATTGATGTCAGAAGTGATAGCTTTATGGTCAGACTTTACACAAGAGGAATCGTCATCTGTTACGGAGATGTTCTCAATTAGATACTTGTTCGTTGCTGGTTCTTAAAAGAACCATGCGGGCTTATTCAGACAGCGTATGCACTAAAAAAACCGCTAAAGAAGATGATAAAGACATTGATTTTCTAGGCCCAATTAAGGCTGGCATAGATATGGAAAAAGCGATGAAAGATGTGACATTTATCTTAATAAGTCAACCTGATTTACACTGTGCAGAAAGCAGAATTAAACAGTTGCGTACGATGTATCCTGCTGCACGTAAAGTGCTTGCTTTTGATAGCATGGAACTTACTCCAAAACGATATTATGCAAATTCATTTCCATCATTAAAATCTGTCAATTGAAACGCCTAACGTCGACGAAACGGCTATGGCAGACGAAATCGAAAAATGCTTGAAGTTGAAAAGTGAACTGAAAGCTGCTATTGACATGATTGACGAGTTGCTACCACAAACGGTAACGGCAGTCGTAAGCAAAGCCGGTGATCTCGATAGTATTGTCGAAGAAGACGAAAAGGTGCAATCTTCCGCCAGTGGACCAACGTATTCCCAGTCCCCAAATCAGGGTCACTCCGTCCGAGCGAAACTTCCTAAACTAGAGGTAAAAAAGTTTAACGGCAAGATCGAAGAATGGCAGGAGTTCTGGGACGGGTTCGAAAGTGCGATCCATCAGAACGAATGCCTAACGACAGTGGACAGATTTAATTACCAGAGAACCCTTTTAACAGGACAAGCAAAATCAGCGATAGCGGGATTTTCCCTAACAACGGCTAACTATGAATCGGCAGTTCAACGTTTCAAGAAAAGGTATGGTAAAGATACATTAATTAAACGTACCCATATTCACGAAATATTAAATGTACAACCAGTGCATAGTGCGAAAGATTGTGGACGATTGAGAGCTGTTGTGCGTTCTGTCAAGGGAAACACCGACAGGAAGACTGTAAGAAGGTGACGGATACAAAGGAGCGTAAGCATATTGTAATGAAATATTCCAGGTGTTTTAGTTGCATGAAAAGAGGACATAGGGCACGGGATTGAAAGCATGTCATTTTCTGTAAAAATTGTAAAAGTAAACATCACACTGCCATGTGCAAGGCTGGTGCGAAAGGGGCAGATGACACTGCTGCTTGTAACGATTATGTAAACACTTAAAGACTTAGCATAATTTGCGCGTGGTCATGACGTTGTAGAATGTGGTGAGCACTTCCTTTCCTGTGGGCACCCTTCCTGTGCGTAGCTAGTTTATGTAAATTATGTAGAGTCCTAGAAAACCACCCTATTTCACTAGCATATAAATAGAGAAAAATCATGACAAATAAAGGAGATTCTAACTGGAAGAGGTTCTGTGTGTTATTGGTGTCTCGGTCCGTTACAAATCTGGTGGCAGCGGTAAAAAATTGTTTTAGTATGTCTTCAAGTATTTTACCAGGACGATTTGATAATGGCGATTTTGAATGCTGGTTGCGTAAATTCAACGCTTGTTGTGACGCCAATGGTTGGAAGTTCACCGCCGAACGTGATGACAAAATTTTAAAGTCGCCCGCGTTCCTTCGCGGTAAAACCTGCGGAAAAGCGTACCAAGTTCGCCGATGCTGTCGCGGAGCTTCGAAAGTCTCTTTGCCCAACTGTCCAACGCGAGACTTTCTATGCGTTGTTTGAAAGTCGTGTTCTTCGCGCCGGAGAGGATCCTGCTGTATATAAATGGGAGCTTGAGAATCTTCTCGCTAAAGCTGATCCCGAACTATCCGATGGTGGGAAGACAGCTTTGATTCAAGGACAATTTATGAACGGTTTGCCCAACCTCCTCCAGTTGGAACTGTTGGAACATAATCCAACGCCGACCCTCGAAGAAATGCTTGCCTTCGTCCAGCGATACCGTGCTGTTGAAGGGGTTGCCAGACAACTCACAATAAGCATATACTTGTCGTCGTCGATCACGTCACTAAATGGTGTGAGGCGTTTGCTACCCCAGACGAAAAAGCAAGCACAGTAGCTCAACTTTTGATAAGTAGAATATTTTCTAGATTCGGTCCCTCTGCAGTATTATACTCCGATAAAGGTCGTAATTTTGAAAGCGTTTTAATGCATGGGATATGTGATTCAATGGGAATAACGAAGACCAGAACAACGGCTTATCATCGTCAGTGTGACGGTCAAGCAGAACGACAAAACAGAACACTTCAGAACATGTTGTCATCTTTTGCTTCAAGTCGAACAGATGATTGGGATTTATGGCTAGATAGTGTCACATTTGCATATAACACGAGCAAGCATGATGTACTCGGAGTTTCTCCCTATGAAGTTGTTTTTGGCCGTGCTCCGCGATTGCCTTTAGAATTGGAGTTAGGCATGCCACTTTCAAATCCATCCACTCGCAACGAGTATATACACACACTTAGGTCAGTATTCCGTGACGTTAGACAAATCGCAAAGCAGTAGCTTACCAAAGTACCCGAAAAACGAGCAGGGCACAAATAAACGACAAACACCTGGAGGACATTTTGTGAAGCTCAAACGGTAATGTTTAGGCGACCTAAAGGCTGGAAGTTAAGCAGTAAATGGGTTGGAACTTACCGCATTCAAAAACGGATGGGGGTTAATTACAAAATAGTATCTCAGGGTGGTGAGGGAAAAGTTGTTCATCATGATCAACTTAAGTTAAGTTATGTTCCTTTTCAACTGGGTGAACTTGTTTGCCCATTTTAAAAAATAGGTGAGTTTCAGGTGGTTGAATTTGCACCTCAACAGGTGCGAAACCCTAGAGCAAGGCCTGCGAGACTTAGACAAAATATACGACCTCCCAATCGTTATGGCTATGATTAGCAAGCTAAAGACTGCTCTCGGGGCGAGAACGTTAAAGGAGGAGGATGGTGTAACGGTTATGTAAATATATTAAATGACTGAGCATAACTTGCGCGTGGTCATGACGTTGTAGAATGTGGTCAGCACTTCCTTTCTTGTGGACACCCGTCCTGTGCGTAGTTTATTCAAGTTATGTAGAGTATTAGAAAACGCCCTATTTCACTAGCATATAAATAGAGAGATCATGATAAATAAAGGGGATTCTAACTGGAAGAGGTTCCGTGTGTTATTGGTGTCTCGATCCGTTACATGCTCTGTCTCGAGGCAAAGTTTTAAAAGTATTTAAAGACAAACTATTGGCATTCAGTTCCACTGGTAACTCGTTCCACATTTTTGCACCACAATAACTAACGCTTTTTTTTAGAAAGTTTGTTCTTAGCTTTTGTAGAGCATAATCGATACCATTATTGCGTAAATTATAATTATCATTATTCTTTATGACGAATAAGTTTGAGATCTTTGCTGGGTATTCGCCATTGGCGTCTTTATGCATAAATATCGCCTTATTATTGCCCCATCTTTCCATCAATGGTTGTCACCTTAATTCTTGCAATATACCCTCAGATCTGACATCATATGATTTGCCAGTTATGTTCCTTGCAGTCCTGTTCTGCATTTTTTGTAGTTTTTCAAGCGAATATTCATTTCCTATATCCCAAACAAGGCTGTAATAGTCAAAGTGGGGTAATATAATTGCATTATGCACAGGAATTAGGGTTGACTGACGTACTAAAGCTTTCATGCGTCGAATCATTCCTATGCCTTTTGAGACTTTGCTGGCAATAGTATTTATATGTGAATTTCATTTTAGTTGGTCCCCAACAATAACTCCTAACGTTTTTGTTTCTTTAGCTTTCTTTATTTTATTATCTCCCAGTTTATAACTATATTGATTTGGACTTAAAGGAGTTTAAGTTAAGCCGAAAGAAAATTGACATTTTAAATACCCTCACGGAGATATTTGCCATCTTAAAACCTGATGAAGGAAATGGAATTGTGCCCGTCGCTTGTATTTTTACTCCATCGTTTGTTGTATATTTCAATCGTACTGACGTCGAGGCCACTATGAACAGTACAATGTCTACATTAACGGTACTTGATGCCACAACAGAATATAATGGAACATTAACTGCAAACGCACAAGGTCTTTTTGCATCGTCAGGGGGATCATGGCGCTCCCAGTACAATCTAAAAGTTACTATCATTATGACAGGTGCAAACGAGCACCAATCACATGAATGGTTTAGTAGCCCCAGTAACACTGCGATAATGGGCAGTGGAATATTTCAGCTCGATGCATGATTTTAATATGGGTGGGTTTCACTCAATGTATTTTTTTACATAGGACACCGCTTGGTGGTTAGCTTTACACATATTGCTACTATATGCCCCGTGTAAGCGAGCAAATTTAATTTCGCCAATTGGGTTCTTTGGTCCATCTTTTAGTCCGGTTTAGAATGGTATTTTTTTGGATAGAACGTCTTGTGCTTGTAACGTACCTTAAAATGTGTGCATGGCTGAGCCTCAACTCTTTCTTTTCCGGTCCAGTAAAAAGTTTCTTCTGTCAAATGTCTGTTGGATAAATTAGAGAAATCTGGCATCTCACTTAGTTATTTATAACTAATTTTTTTTTGTTTTTTTTAAGGATAGTTTGTCAAAGGATAGTCAAGTTAGTGTTTCAAAAAATGGAAAAAAAACTGAAACACATCCCATTCTTCATGAAGCTGAAGACGTTTCTGCTGGAAGCCAAAATCAAGTTCGGAAACGCAAATTTCCTGAATGCCCAGTCGGCTCTGGAAAAGGAACTGATGAAAAACGTGTTCGCCTCAGATTCACTGATGGTAGAAGCAAAGAAGAACATGGAGGACGTGGAGGACCAGGTCATATTACTGAAAATGACATCACAGGAAAATATAATAAAGAGAAGGTGAAGATTTATAAAGAGTTAATAGACTATTCTTCATAATTATTAGACGCTCACGCTCTTCCAATTCCGAGTACAACCACTTTGATCAAATCAATTCTAGGCATGTTCAAAAAGATGAAATGAAAAATGACGATAAACTTAGACAATTGCTGGTTCGTGCTGCTTATATTTTATAATTATTTTTTAGTTTGAAATAAAAAATACTGGCAACATTGGAATAATGGTCTCTTCTTGAGAGAAGGAGCAAAAGTCCGTTATGGAGAAATATTAGCAAAGATAAAATTAATATATCAGCAAAGCGATCATTCTGATTGTGTGAAATCACTACAATGGCGTTTTCGTCAACATAAAGGAATGGCATGCGCCAATTGTTTAGTTACTAAACTAGTTAGTCTTATCTGTGCTGTTAACTGTAGCACAACGGATCAAACTGTTTTCGGTACTAAGGAAGGGGAGTATTTAGTTTGGAGATTTAAACATCATTGGACTGGGCCCATGCAAGTCTTTGAAAATTATGGTAAACATAAGGGACATATCCGTTGCAGGCAACCTATATCATAATATAATAATCATATATTAATTAAAACACCATGTGTACAAATGAAAGAGAAATATGAAATTATATTTGAAAAAATTTACATTTGTGTTATTCCTATATCCTAGTTTTCTTTGCAAGTTAGTTGAGTTGGAAAAAAATACCAGCATATAGCTGATATTTAGAAGTGGTTTAGTGAAAACATTTTATCAATGGTAACCACCAGGGAAGATGATAATTTAATGGAGGAGGAAATCAGTGAATTGTTTTTATCTGCACCTAACATATGACAGCAGAAATGTTGTGCAAAATGTTGAGAAATTTTGGTGATGTATTTCATTAGTGAAGTATTCCAGGCTCTTTCCAGGAGAGTATTTTCACCATAGTTACTGGAACCATCACTAGATGAACGTGGCGTAGCAGGGTGGAAGGTGGATGCAAAATATTTGTTAAAAGCGTCAGCTTTCCTTTCGGCGGTGGTGAACGGTTCGTCATTGTGGGTTAAGGTAACAGGTAGAGAAGAGCCAGCAGTTTTTGCCTTAAAGAGCCTCCAGAATACTTTTGGTTTTTCCTTGACTGAGCTTGCTAGAGAGGAAATATATTCACGCTTCTTTGATCGTATCATGTTTTTTATGCTTCGGCGTAGCTCACGATAACGATCCCAAAGTGAAGATGAGTTGGTGGACTTTGCTCTTTTTCTTAACGTTTCTTTCTTGTTGAGGGCGTGAATAATATCTTCAGTGATCTAGGGAGGCTTGTACGAACTTTTGACCTTGATCTTAGGGATACGTTTGTTTACAGTAGCAAGGAAAAGGTCGTTCCATTTAGTCCAGACGGAGTTGACATCACTTTCATTTTCGACAAGATCTAACAGCGGAAGACATCTCAAAGTAGCACGGAGGAATAAAAATCACCATTTTTGTAGTTGTAGACCATACGTTTAATCGGTTTGATCACTTTTCTGCGCAGATTGATGTCAGAAGTGATAGCTTTATGGTCAGACTTTACACAAGAGGAATCGTCATCTGTTACGGAGATGTTCTCAATTAGATACTTGTTCGTTGCTGGTTCTTAAAAGAACCATGCGGGCTTATTCAGACAGCGTATGCACTAAAAAAACCGCTAAAGAAGATGATAAAGACATTGATTTTCTAGGCCCAATTAAGGCTGGCATAGATATGGAAAAAGCGATGAAAGATGTGACATTTATCTTAATAAGTCAACCTGATTTACACTGTGCAGAAAGCAGAATTAAACAGTTGCGTACGATGTATCCTGCTGCACGTAAAGTGCTTGCTTTTGATAGCATGGAACTTACTCCAAAACGATATTATGCAAATTCATTTCCATCATTAAAATCTGTCAATTGAAACGCCTAACGTCGACGAAACGGCTATGGCAGACGAAATCGAAAAATGCTTGAAGTTGAAAAGTGAACTGAAAGCTGCTATTGACATGATTGACGAGTTGCTACCACAAACGGTAACGGCAGTCGTAAGCAAAGCCGGTGATCTCGATAGTATTGTCGAAGAAGACGAAAAGGTGCAATCTTCCGCCAGTGGACCAACGTATTCCCAGTCCCCAAATCAGGGTCACTCCGTCCGAGCGAAACTTCCTAAACTAGAGGTAAAAAAGTTTAACGGCAAGATCGAAGAATGGCAGGAGTTCTGGGACGGGTTCGAAAGTGCGATCCATCAGAACGAATGCCTAACGACAGTGGACAGATTTATTTACCTGAGAACCCTTTTAACAGGACAAGCAAAATCAGCGATAGCGGGATTTTCCCTAACAACGGCTAACTATGAATCGGCAGTTCAACGTTTCAAGAAAAGGTATGGTAAAGATACATTAATTAAACGTACCCATATTCACGAACTATTAAATGTACAACCAGTGCATAGTGCGAAAGATTGTGGACGATTGAGAGCTGTTGTGCGTTCTGTCAAGGGAAACACCGACAGGAAGACTGTAAGAAGGTGACGGATACAAAGGAGCGTAAGCATATTGTAATGAAATATTCCAGGTGTTTTAGTTGCATGAAAAGAGGACATAGGGCACGGGATTGAAAGCATGTCATTTTCTGTAAAAATTGTAAAAGTAAACATCACACTGCCATGTGCAAGGCTGGTGCGAAAGGGGCAGATGACACTGCTGCTTGTAACGATTATGTAAACACTTAAAGACTTAGCATAATTTGCGCGTGGTCATGACGTTGTAGAATGTGGTGAGCACTTCCTTTCCTGAGGGCACCCTTCCTGTGCGTAGCTAGTTTATGTAAATTATGTAGAGTCATAGAAAACCACCCTATTTCACTAGCATATAAATAGAGAAAAATCATGACAAATAAAGGAGATTCTAACTGGAAGAGGTTCTGTGTGTTATTGGTGTCTCGGTCCGTTACAAATCTGGTGGCAGCGGTAAAAAATTGTTTTAGTATGTCTTCAAGTATTTTACCAGGACGATTTGATAATGGCGATTTTGAATGCTGGTTGCGTGAATTCAACGCTTGTTGTGACGCCAATGGTTGGAAGTTCACCGCCGAACGTGATGACAAAATTTTAAAGTCGCCCGCGTTCCTTCGCGGTAAAACCTGCGGAAAAGCGTACCAAGTTCGCCGATGCTGTCGCGGAGCTTCGAAAGTCTCTTTGCCCAACTGTTCAACGCGAGACTTTCTATGCGTTGTTTGAAAGTCGTGTTCTTCGCGCCGGAGAGGATCCTGCTGTATATAAATGGGAGCTTGAGAATCTTCTCGCTAAAGCTGATCCCGAACTATCCCATGGGTGGAAGACAGCTTTGATTCAAGGACAATTTATGAACGGTTTGCCCAACCTCCTCAAGTTGGAACTGTTGGAACATAATCCAACGCCGACCCTCGAAGAAATGCTTGCCTTCGTCCAGCGATACCGTGCTGTTGAAGGGGTTGCCAGACAACTCACAATAAGCATATACTTGTCGTCGTCGATCACTTCACTAAATGGTGTGAGGCGTTTGCTACCCCAGACGAAAAAGCAAGCACAGTAGCTCAACTTTTGATAAGTAGAATATTTTCTACTAATAGATTCGGTCCCTCTGCAGTATTTTACTCCGACAAAGGTCGTAATTTTGAAAGCGTTTTAATGCATGGGATATGTGATTCAATGGGAATAACGAAGACCAGAACAACGGCTTATCATCGTCAGTGTGACGGTCAAGCAGAACGACAAAACAGAACACTTCAGAACATGTTGTCATCTTTTGCTTCAAGTCGAACAGATTATTGGGATTTATGGCTAGATAGTGTCACATTTGCATATAACACGAGCAAGCATGATGTACTCGGAGTTTCTCCCTATGAAGTTGTTTTTGGCCGTGCTCCGCGATTGCCTTTAGAATTGGAGTTAGGCATGCCACTTTCAAATCCATCCACTCGCAACGAGTATATACACACACTTAGGTCAGTATTCCGTGACGTTAGACAAATCGCAAAGCAGCAACTTACCAAAGTACCCGAAAAACGAGCAGGGCACAAATAAACGACAAACACCTGGAGGACATTTTGTGAAGCCCAAACGGTAATGTTAAGGCGACCTAAAGGCTGGAAGTTAAGCAGTAAATGGGTTGGAACTTACCGCATTCAAAAACGGATGGGGGTTAATTACAAAATAGTATCTCAGGGTGGTGAGGGAAAAGTTGTTCATCATGATCAACTTAAGTTAAGTTATGTTCCTTTTCAACTGGGTGAACTTGTTTGCCCATTTTAAAAAATAGGTGAGTTTCAGGTGGTTGAATTTGCACCTCAACAGGTGCGAAACCCTAGAGCAAGGCCTGCGAGACTTAGACAAAATATACGACCTCCTAATCGTTATGGCTATGATTAGCAAGCTAAAGACTGTTCTCGGGACGAGAACGTTAAAGGAGGAGAATGGTGTAACGATTATGTAAATGTATTAAATGACTGAGCATAACTTGCGCGTGGTCATGACGTTGTAGAATGTGGTCAGCACTTCCTTTCTTGTGGACACCCGTCCTGTGCGTAGTTTATTCAAGTTATGTAGAGTATTAGAAAACGCCCTATTTCACTAGCATATAAATAGAGAGATCATGATAAATAAAGGGGATTCTAACTGGAAGAGGTTCCGTGTGTTATTGGTGTCTCGATCCGTTACATGCTCTGTCCCGAGGCAAAGTTCTAAAAGTATTTAAAGACAAACTATTGGCATTCAGTTCCACTGGTAACTCGTTCCACATTTTTGCACCACAATAACTAACGCTTTTTTTTAAAAAGTTTGTTCTTAGCTTTTGTAGAGCATAATCGATACCATTATTGCGTAAATTATAATTATCATTATCTTTATGACGAATAAGTTTGAGATCTTTGCTGGGTATTCGCCATTGGCGTCTTTATGCATAAATATCGCCTTATTATTGCCCCATCTTTCCATCAATGGTTGTCACCTTAATTCTTGAAATATACCCTCAGATCTGACATCATTTGATTTACCAGTTATGACCCTTGCAGTCCTGTTTTGCATTTTTTGTAGTTTTTCAAGCGAATATGCATTTCCTATATCCCAAACAAGGCTGCAATAGTCAAAGTGGGGTAATATAATTGCATTATGCACAGGAATTAGGGTTGACTGACGTACTAAAGCTTTCATGCGTCGAATCATTCCTATGCCTTTTGAGACTTTGCTGGCAATAGTATTTATATGTGAATTTCATTTTAGTTGGTCCCCAACAATAACTCCTAACGTTTTTGTTTCTTTAGCTTTCTTTATTTTATTATCTCCCAGTTTATAACTATATTGATTTGGACTTAAAGGAGTTTAAGTTAAGCCGAAAGAAAATTGACATTTTAAATACCCTCACGGAGATATTTGCCATCTTAAAACCTGATGAAGGAAATGGAATTGTGCCCGTCGCTTGTATTTTTACTCCATCGTTTGTTGTATATTTCAATCGTACTGACGTCGAGGCCACTATGAACAGTACAATGTCTACATTAACGGTACTTGATGCCACAACAGAATATAATGGAACATTAACTGCAAACGCACAAGGTCTTTTTGCATCGTCAGGGGGATCATGGCGCTCCCAGTACAATCTAAAAGTTACTATCATTATGACAGGTGCAAACGAGCACCAATCACATGAATGGTTTAGTAGCCCCAGTAACACTGCGATAATGGGCAGTGGAATATTTCAGCTCGATGCATGATTTTAATATGGGTGGGTTTCACTCAATGTATTTTTTTACATAGGACACCGCTTGGTGGTTAGCTTTACACATATTGCTACTATATGCCCCGTGTAAGCGAGCAAATTTAATTTCGCCAATTGGGTTCTTTGGTCCATCTTTTAGTCCGGTTTAGAAGGGTATTTTTTTGGATAGAACGTCTTGTGCTTGTAACGTACCTTAAAATGTGTGCATGGCTGAGCCTCAACTCTTTCTTTTCCGGTCCAGTAAAAAGTTTCTTCTGTCAAATGTCTGTTGGATAAATTAGAGAAATCTGGCATCTCACTTAGTTATTTATAACTAATTTTTTTTTGTTTTTTTTAAGGATAGTTTGTCAAAGGATAGTCAAGTTAGTGTTTTAAAAATGGAAAAAGAACTGAAACACATCCCATTCTTCATGAAGTTGAAGTCGTTTCTGCTGGAAGCCAAAATCAAGTTCGGAAACGCAAATTTCCTGAATGCCCAGTCGGCTCTGGAAAAGGAACTGATGAAAAACGTGTTCGCCTCAGATCCACTGATGGTAGAAGCAAAGAAGAACATGGAGGACATGGAGGACCAGGTCATATTACTGAAAATGACATCACAGGAAAATATAATAAAGAGAAGGTGAAGATTTATAAAGAGTTAATAGACTATTCTTCATAATTATTAGACGCTCACGCTCTTCCAATTCCGAGTGCAACCACTTTGATCAAATCAATTCTAGGCATGTTCAAAAAGATGAAATGAAAAATGACGATAAACTTAGACAATTGCTGGTTCGTGCTGCTTATATTTTATAATTATTTTTTAGTTTGAAATAAAAAATACTGGCAACATTGGAATAATGGTCTCTTCTTGAGAGAAGGAGCAAAAGTCCGTTATGGAGAAATATTAGCAAAGATGAAATTAATATATCAGCAAAGCGATCATTCTGATTGTGTGAAATCACTACAATGGCGTTTTCGTCAACATAAAGGAATGGCATGCGCCAATTGTTTAGTTACTAAACTAGTTAGTCTTATCTGTGCTGTTAACTGTAGCACAACGGATCAAACTGTTTTCGGTACTAAGGAAGGGGAGTATTTAGTTTGGAGATTTAAACATCATTGGACTGGGCCCATGCAAGTCTTTGAAAATTATGGTAAACATAAGGGACATATCCGTTGCAGGCAACCTATATCATAATATAATAATCATATATTAATTAAAACACCATGTGTACAAATGAAAGAGAAATATGAAATTATATTTGAAAAAATTTACATTTGTGTTATTCCTATATCCTAGTTTTCTTTGCAAGTTAGTTGAGTTGGAAAAAAATACCAGCATATAGCTGATATTTAGAAGTGGTTTAGTGAAAACATTTTATCAATGGTAACCACCAGGGAAGATGATAATTTAATGGAGGAGGAAATCAGTGAATTGTTTTTATCTGCACCTAACATATGACAGCAGAAATGTTGTGCAAAATGTTGAGAAATTTTGGTGATGTATTTCATTAGTGAAGTATTCCAGGCTCTTTCCAGGAGAGTATTTTCACCATAGTTACTGGAACCATCACTAGATGAACGTGGCGTAGCAGGGTGGAAGGTGGATGCAAAATATTTGTTAAAAGCGTCAGCTTTCCTTTCGGCGGTGGTGAACGGTTCGTCATTGTGGGTTAAGGTAACAGGTAGAGAAGAGCCAGCAGTTTTTGCCTTAAAGAGCCTCCAGAATACTTTTGGTTTTTCCTTGACTGAGCTTGCTAGAGAGGAAATATATTCACGCTTCTTTGATCGTATCATGTTTTTTATGCTTCGGCGTAGCTCACGATAACGATCCCAAAGTGAAGATGAGTTGGTGGACTTTGCTCTTTTTCTTAACGTTTCTTTCTTGTTGAGGGCGTGAATAATATCTTCAGTGATCTAGGGAGGCTTGTACGAACTTTTGACCTTGATCTTAGGGATACGTTTGTTTACAGTAGCAAGGAAAAGGTCGTTCCATTTAGTCCAGACGGAGTTGACATCACTTTCATTTTCGACAAGATCTAACAGCGGAAGACATCTCAAAGTAGCACGGAGGAATAAAAATCACCATTTTTGTAGTTGTAGACCATACGTTTAATCGGTTTGATCACTTTTCTGCGCAGATTGATGTCAGAAGTGATAGCTTTATGGTCAGACTTTACACAAGAGGAATCGTCATCTGTTACGGAGATGTTCTCAATTAGATACTTGTTCGTTGCTGGTTCTTAAAAGAACCATGCGGGCTTATTCAGACAGCGTATGCACTAAAAAAACCGCTAAAGAAGATGATAAAGACATTGATTTTCTAGGCCCAATTAAGGCTGGCATAGATATGGAAAAAGCGATGAAAGATGTGACATTTATCTTAATAAGTCAACCTGATTTACACTGTGCAGAAAGCAGAATTAAACAGTTGCGTACGATGTATCCTGCTGCACGTAAAGTGCTTGCTTTTGATAGCATGGAACTTACTCCAAAACGATATTATGCAAATTCATTTCCATCATTAAAATCTGTCAATTGAAACGCCTAACGTCGACGAAACGGCTATGGCAGACGAAATCGAAAAATGCTTGAAGTTGAAAAGTGAACTGAAAGCTGCTATTGACATGATTGACGAGTTGCTACCACAAACGGTAACGGCAGTCGTAAGCAAAGCCGGTGATCTCGATAGTATTGTCGAAGAAGACGAAAAGGTGCAATCTTCCGCCAGTGGACCAACGTATTCCCAGTCCCCAAATCAGGGTCACTCCGTCCGAGCGAAACTTCCTAAACTAGAGGTAAAAAAGTTTAACGGCAAGATCGAAGAATGGCAGGAGTTCTGGGACGGGTTCGAAAGTGCGATCCATCAGAACGAATGCCTAACGACAGTGGACAGATTTATTTACCTGAGAACCCTTTTAACAGGACAAGCAAAATCAGCGATAGCGGGATTTTCCCTAACAACGGCTAACTATGAATCGGCAGTTCAACGTTTCAAGAAAAGGTATGGTAAAGATACATTAATTAAACGTACCCATATTCACGAACTATTAAATGTACAACCAGTGCATAGTGCGAAAGATTGTGGACGATTGAGAGCTGTTGTGCGTTCTGTCAAGGGAAACACCGACAGGAAGACTGTAAGAAGGTGACGGATACAAAGGAGCGTAAGCATATTGTAATGAAATATTCCAGGTGTTTTAGTTGCATGAAAAGAGGAC
Source organism: Muricea muricata (assembly GCA_963855995.1). Classification (NCBI taxonomy): domain Eukaryota; kingdom Metazoa; phylum Cnidaria; class Anthozoa; order Malacalcyonacea; family Plexauridae; genus Muricea; species Muricea muricata. The sequence continues at coordinate 17,547,018 of OY979716.1, forward strand.
ATAGGGCACGGGATTGAAAGCATGTCATTTTCTGTAAAAATTGTAAAAGTAAACATCACACTGCCATGTGCAAGGCTGGTGCGAAAGGGGCAGATGACACTGCTGCTTGTAACGATTATGTAAACACTTAAAGACTTAGCATAATTTGCGCGTGGTCATGACGTTGTAGAATGTGGTGAGCACTTCCTTTCCTGAGGGCACCCTTCCTGTGCGTAGCTAGTTTATGTAAATTATGTAGAGTCATAGAAAACCACCCTATTTCACTAGCATATAAATAGAGAAAAATCATGACAAATAAAGGAGATTCTAACTGGAAGAGGTTCTGTGTGTTATTGGTGTCTCGGTCCGTTACAAATCTGGTGGCAGCGGTAAAAAATTGTTTTAGTATGTCTTCAAGTATTTTACCAGGACGATTTGATAATGGCGATTTTGAATGCTGGTTGCGTGAATTCAACGCTTGTTGTGACGCCAATGGTTGGAAGTTCACCGCCGAACGTGATGACAAAATTTTAAAGTCGCCCGCGTTCCTTCGCGGTAAAACCTGCGGAAAAGCGTACCAAGTTCGCCGATGCTGTCGCGGAGCTTCGAAAGTCTCTTTGCCCAACTGTTCAACGCGAGACTTTCTATGCGTTGTTTGAAAGTCGTGTTCTTCGCGCCGGAGAGGATCCTGCTGTATATAAATGGGAGCTTGAGAATCTTCTCGCTAAAGCTGATCCCGAACTATCCCATGGGTGGAAGACAGCTTTGATTCAAGGACAATTTATGAACGGTTTGCCCAACCTCCTCAAGTTGGAACTGTTGGAACATAATCCAACGCCGACCCTCGAAGAAATGCTTGCCTTCGTCCAGCGATACCGTGCTGTTGAAGGGGTTGCCAGACAACTCACAATAAGCATATACTTGTCGTCGTCGATCACTTCACTAAATGGTGTGAGGCGTTTGCTACCCCAGACGAAAAAGCAAGCACAGTAGCTCAACTTTTGATAAGTAGAATATTTTCTACTAATAGATTCGGTCCCTCTGCAGTATTTTACTCCGACAAAGGTCGTAATTTTGAAAGCGTTTTAATGCATGGGATATGTGATTCAATGGGAATAACGAAGACCAGAACAACGGCTTATCATCGTCAGTGTGACGGTCAAGCAGAACGACAAAACAGAACACTTCAGAACATGTTGTCATCTTTTGCTTCAAGTCGAACAGATTATTGGGATTTATGGCTAGATAGTGTCACATTTGCATATAACACGAGCAAGCATGATGTACTCGGAGTTTCTCCCTATGAAGTTGTTTTTGGCCGTGCTCCGCGATTGCCTTTAGAATTGGAGTTAGGCATGCCACTTTCAAATCCATCCACTCGCAACGAGTATATACACACACTTAGGTCAGTATTCCGTGACGTTAGACAAATCGCAAAGCAGCAACTTACCAAAGTACCCGAAAAACGAGCAGGGCACAAATAAACGACAAACACCTGGAGGACATTTTGTGAAGCCCAAACGGTAATGTTAAGGCGACCTAAAGGCTGGAAGTTAAGCAGTAAATGGGTTGGAACTTACCGCATTCAAAAACGGATGGGGGTTAATTACAAAATAGTATCTCAGGGTGGTGAGGGAAAAGTTGTTCATCATGATCAACTTAAGTTAAGTTATGTTCCTTTTCAACTGGGTGAACTTGTTTGCCCATTTTAAAAAATAGGTGAGTTTCAGGTGGTTGAATTTGCACCTCAACAGGTGCGAAACCCTAGAGCAAGGCCTGCGAGACTTAGACAAAATATACGACCTCCTAATCGTTATGGCTATGATTAGCAAGCTAAAGACTGTTCTCGGGACGAGAACGTTAAAGGAGGAGAATGGTGTAACGATTATGTAAATGTATTAAATGACTGAGCATAACTTGCGCGTGGTCATGACGTTGTAGAATGTGGTCAGCACTTCCTTTCTTGTGGACACCCGTCCTGTGCGTAGTTTATTCAAGTTATGTAGAGTATTAGAAAACGCCCTATTTCACTAGCATATAAATAGAGAGATCATGATAAATAAAGGGGATTCTAACTGGAAGAGGTTCCGTGTGTTATTGGTGTCTCGATCCGTTACATGCTCTGTCCCGAGGCAAAGTTCTAAAAGTATTTAAAGACAAACTATTGGCATTCAGTTCCACTGGTAACTCGTTCCACATTTTTGCACCACAATAACTAACGCTTTTTTTTAAAAAGTTTGTTCTTAGCTTTTGTAGAGCATAATCGATACCATTATTGCGTAAATTATAATTATCATTATCTTTATGACGAATAAGTTTGAGATCTTTGCTGGGTATTCGCCATTGGCGTCTTTATGCATAAATATCGCCTTATTATTGCCCCATCTTTCCATCAATGGTTGTCACCTTAATTCTTGAAATATACCCTCAGATCTGACATCATTTGATTTACCAGTTATGACCCTTGCAGTCCTGTTTTGCATTTTTTGTAGTTTTTCAAGCGAATATGCATTTCCTATATCCCAAACAAGGCTGCAATAGTCAAAGTGGGGTAATATAATTGCATTATGCACAGGAATTAGGGTTGACTGACGTACTAAAGCTTTCATGCGTCGAATCATTCCTATGCCTTTTGAGACTTTGCTGGCAATAGTATTTATATGTGAATTTCATTTTAGTTGGTCCCCAACAATAACTCCTAACGTTTTTGTTTCTTTAGCTTTCTTTATTTTATTATCTCCCAGTTTATAACTATATTGATTTGGACTTAAAGGAGTTTAAGTTAAGCCGAAAGAAAATTGACATTTTAAATACCCTCACGGAGATATTTGCCATCTTAAAACCTGATGAAGGAAATGGAATTGTGCCCGTCGCTTGTATTTTTACTCCATCGTTTGTTGTATATTTCAATCGTACTGACGTCGAGGCCACTATGAACAGTACAATGTCTACATTAACGGTACTTGATGCCACAACAGAATATAATGGAACATTAACTGCAAACGCACAAGGTCTTTTTGCATCGTCAGGGGGATCATGGCGCTCCCAGTACAATCTAAAAGTTACTATCATTATGACAGGTGCAAACGAGCACCAATCACATGAATGGTTTAGTAGCCCCAGTAACACTGCGATAATGGGCAGTGGAATATTTCAGCTCGATGCATGATTTTAATATGGGTGGGTTTCACTCAATGTATTTTTTTACATAGGACACCGCTTGGTGGTTAGCTTTACACATATTGCTACTATATGCCCCGTGTAAGCGAGCAAATTTAATTTCGCCAATTGGGTTCTTTGGTCCATCTTTTAGTCCGGTTTAGAAGGGTATTTTTTTGGATAGAACGTCTTGTGCTTGTAACGTACCTTAAAATGTGTGCATGGCTGAGCCTCAACTCTTTCTTTTCCGGTCCAGTAAAAAGTTTCTTCTGTCAAATGTCTGTTGGATAAATTAGAGAAATCTGGCATCTCACTTAGTTATTTATAACTAATTTTTTTTTGTTTTTTTTAAGGATAGTTTGTCAAAGGATAGTCAAGTTAGTGTTTTAAAAATGGAAAAAGAACTGAAACACATCCCATTCTTCATGAAGTTGAAGTCGTTTCTGCTGGAAGCCAAAATCAAGTTCGGAAACGCAAATTTCCTGAATGCCCAGTCGGCTCTGGAAAAGGAACTGATGAAAAACGTGTTCGCCTCAGATCCACTGATGGTAGAAGCAAAGAAGAACATGGAGGACATGGAGGACCAGGTCATATTACTGAAAATGACATCACAGGAAAATATAATAAAGAGAAGGTGAAGATTTATAAAGAGTTAATAGACTATTCTTCATAATTATTAGACGCTCACGCTCTTCCAATTCCGAGTGCAACCACTTTGATCAAATCAATTCTAGGCATGTTCAAAAAGATGAAATGAAAAATGACGATAAACTTAGACAATTGCTGGTTCGTGCTGCTTATATTTTATAATTATTTTTTAGTTTGAAATAAAAAATACTGGCAACATTGGAATAATGGTCTCTTCTTGAGAGAAGGAGCAAAAGTCCGTTATGGAGAAATATTAGCAAAGATGAAATTAATATATCAGCAAAGCGATCATTCTGATTGTGTGAAATCACTACAATGGCGTTTTCGTCAACATAAAGGAATGGCATGCGCCAATTGTTTAGTTACTAAACTAGTTAGTCTTATCTGTGCTGTTAACTGTAGCACAACGGATCAAACTGTTTTCGGTACTAAGGAAGGGGAGTATTTAGTTTGGAGATTTAAACATCATTGGACTGGGCCCATGCAAGTCTTTGAAAATTATGGTAAACATAAGGGACATATCCGTTGCAGGCAACCTATATCATAATATAATAATCATATATTAATTAAAACACCATGTGTACAAATGAAAGAGAAATATGAAATTATATTTGAAAAAATTTACATTTGTGTTATTCCTATATCCTAGTTTTCTTTGCAAGTTAGTTGAGTTGGAAAAAAATACCAGCATATAGCTGATATTTAGAAGTGGTTTAGTGAAAACATTTTATCAATGGTAACCACCAGGGAAGATGATAATTTAATGGAGGAGGAAATCAGTGAATTGTTTTTATCTGCACCTAACATATGACAGCAGAAATGTTGTGCAAAATGTTGAGAAATTTTGGTGATGTATTTCATTAGTGAAGTATTCCAGGCTCTTTCCAGGAGAGTATTTTCACCATAGTTACTGGAACCATCACTAGATGAACGTGGCGTAGCAGGGTGGAAGGTGGATGCAAAATATTTGTTAAAAGCGTCAGCTTTCCTTTCGGCGGTGGTGAACGGTTCGTCATTGTGGGTTAAGGTAACAGGTAGAGAAGAGCCAGCAGTTTTTGCCTTAAAGAGCCTCCAGAATACTTTTGGTTTTTCCTTGACTGAGCTTGCTAGAGAGGAAATATATTCACGCTTCTTTGATCGTATCATGTTTTTTATGCTTCGGCGTAGCTCACGATAACGATCCCAAAGTGAAGATGAGTTGGTGGACTTTGCTCTTTTTCTTAACGTTTCTTTCTTGTTGAGGGCGTGAATAATATCTTCAGTGATCTAGGGAGGCTTGTACGAACTTTTGACCTTGATCTTAGGGATACGTTTGTTTACAGTAGCAAGGAAAAGGTCGTTCCATTTAGTCCAGACGGAGTTGACATCACTTTCATTTTCGACAAGATCTAACAGCGGAAGACATCTCAAAGTAGCACGGAGGAATAAAAATCACCATTTTTGTAGTTGTAGACCATACGTTTAATCGGTTTGATCACTTTTCTGCGCAGATTGATGTCAGAAGTGATAGCTTTATGGTCAGACTTTACACAAGAGGAATCGTCATCTGTTACGGAGATGTTCTCAATTAGATACTTGTTCGTTGCTGGTTCTTAAAAGAACCATGCGGGCTTATTCAGACAGCGTATGCACTAAAAAAACCGCTAAAGAAGATGATAAAGACATTGATTTTCTAGGCCCAATTAAGGCTGGCATAGATATGGAAAAAGCGATGAAAGATGTGACATTTATCTTAATAAGTCAACCTGATTTACACTGTGCAGAAAGCAGAATTAAACAGTTGCGTACGATGTATCCTGCTGCACGTAAAGTGCTTGCTTTTGATAGCATGGAACTTACTCCAAAACGATATTATGCAAATTCATTTCCATCATTAAAATCTGTCAATTGAAACGCCTAACGTCGACGAAACGGCTATGGCAGACGAAATCGAAAAATGCTTGAAGTTGAAAAGTGAACTGAAAGCTGCTATTGACATGATTGACGAGTTGCTACCACAAACGGTAACGGCAGTCGTAAGCAAAGCCGGTGATCTCGATAGTATTGTCGAAGAAGACGAAAAGGTGCAATCTTCCGCCAGTGGACCAACGTATTCCCAGTCCCCAAATCAGGGTCACTCCGTCCGAGCGAAACTTCCTAAACTAGAGGTAAAAAAGTTTAACGGCAAGATCGAAGAATGGCAGGAGTTCTGGGACGGGTTCGAAAGTGCGATCCATCAGAACGAATGCCTAACGACAGTGGACAGATTTATTTACCTGAGAACCCTTTTAACAGGACAAGCAAAATCAGCGATAGCGGGATTTTCCCTAACAACGGCTAACTATGAATCGGCAGTTCAACGTTTCAAGAAAAGGTATGGTAAAGATACATTAATTAAACGTACCCATATTCACGAAATATTAAATGTACAACCAGTGCATAGTGCGAAAGATTGTGGACGATTGAGAGCTGTTGTGCGTTCTGTCAAGGGAAACACCGACAGGAAGACTGTAAGAAGGTGACGGATACAAAGGAGCGTAAGCATATTGTAATGAAATATTCCAGGTGTTTTAGTTGCATGAAAAGAGGACATAGGGCACGGGATTGAAAGCATGTCATTTTCTGTAAAAATTGTAAAAGTAAACATCACACTGCCATGTGCAAGGCTGGTGCGAAAGGGGCAGATGACACTGCTGCTTGTAACGATTATGTAAACACTTAAAGACTTAGCATAATTTGCGCGTGGTCATGACGTTGTAGAATGTGGTGAGCACTTCCTTTCCTGTGGGCACCCTTCCTGTGCGTAGCTAGTTTATGTAAATTATGTAGAGTCCTAGAAAACCACCCTATTTCACTAGCATATAAATAGAGAAAAATCATGACAAATAAAGGAGATTCTAACTGGAAGAGGTTCTGTGTGTTATTGGTGTCTCGGTCCGTTACAAATCTGGTGGCAGCGGTAAAAAATTGTTTTAGTATGTCTTCAAGTATTTTACCAGGACGATTTGATAATGGCGATTTTGAATGCTGGTTGCGTAAATTCAACGCTTGTTGTGACGCCAATGGTTGGAAGTTCACCGCCGAACGTGATGACAAAATTTTAAAGTCGCCCGCGTTCCTTCGCGGTAAAACCTGCGGAAAAGCGTACCAAGTTCGCCGATGCTGTCGCGGAGCTTCGAAAGTCTCTTTGCCCAACTGTCCAACGCGAGACTTTCTATGCGTTGTTTGAAAGTCGTGTTCTTCGCGCCGGAGAGGATCCTGCTGTATATAAATGGGAGCTTGAGAATCTTCTCGCTAAAGCTGATCCCGAACTATCCGATGGTGGGAAGACAGCTTTGATTCAAGGACAATTTATGAACGGTTTGCCCAACCTCCTCCAGTTGGAACTGTTGGAACATAATCCAACGCCGACCCTCGAAGAAATGCTTGCCTTCGTCCAGCGATACCGTGCTGTTGAAGGGGTTGCCAGACAACTCACAATAAGCATATACTTGTCGTCGTCGATCACGTCACTAAATGGTGTGAGGCGTTTGCTACCCCAGACGAAAAAGCAAGCACAGTAGCTCAACTTTTGATAAGTAGAATATTTTCTAGATTCGGTCCCTCTGCAGTATTATACTCCGATAAAGGTCGTAATTTTGAAAGCGTTTTAATGCATGGGATATGTGATTCAATGGGAATAACGAAGACCAGAACAACGGCTTATCATCGTCAGTGTGACGGTCAAGCAGAACGACAAAACAGAACACTTCAGAACATGTTGTCATCTTTTGCTTCAAGTCGAACAGATGATTGGGATTTATGGCTAGATAGTGTCACATTTGCATATAACACGAGCAAGCATGATGTACTCGGAGTTTCTCCCTATGAAGTTGTTTTTGGCCGTGCTCCGCGATTGCCTTTAGAATTGGAGTTAGGCATGCCACTTTCAAATCCATCCACTCGCAACGAGTATATACACACACTTAGGTCAGTATTCCGTGACGTTAGACAAATCGCAAAGCAGTAGCTTACCAAAGTACCCGAAAAACGAGCAGGGCACAAATAAACGACAAACACCTGGAGGACATTTTGTGAAGCTCAAACGGTAATGTTTAGGCGACCTAAAGGCTGGAAGTTAAGCAGTAAATGGGTTGGAACTTACCGCATTCAAAAACGGATGGGGGTTAATTACAAAATAGTATCTCAGGGTGGTGAGGGAAAAGTTGTTCATCATGATCAACTTAAGTTAAGTTATGTTCCTTTTCAACTGGGTGAACTTGTTTGCCCATTTTAAAAAATAGGTGAGTTTCAGGTGGTTGAATTTGCACCTCAACAGGTGCGAAACCCTAGAGCAAGGCCTGCGAGACTTAGACAAAATATACGACCTCCCAATCGTTATGGCTATGATTAGCAAGCTAAAGACTGCTCTCGGGGCGAGAACGTTAAAGGAGGAGGATGGTGTAACGGTTATGTAAATATATTAAATGACTGAGCATAACTTGCGCGTGGTCATGACGTTGTAGAATGTGGTCAGCACTTCCTTTCTTGTGGACACCCGTCCTGTGCGTAGTTTATTCAAGTTATGTAGAGTATTAGAAAACGCCCTATTTCACTAGCATATAAATAGAGAGATCATGATAAATAAAGGGGATTCTAACTGGAAGAGGTTCCGTGTGTTATTGGTGTCTCGATCCGTTACATGCTCTGTCTCGAGGCAAAGTTTTAAAAGTATTTAAAGACAAACTATTGGCATTCAGTTCCACTGGTAACTCGTTCCACATTTTTGCACCACAATAACTAACGCTTTTTTTTAGAAAGTTTGTTCTTAGCTTTTGTAGAGCATAATCGATACCATTATTGCGTAAATTATAATTATCATTATTCTTTATGACGAATAAGTTTGAGATCTTTGCTGGGTATTCGCCATTGGCGTCTTTATGCATAAATATCGCCTTATTATTGCCCCATCTTTCCATCAATGGTTGTCACCTTAATTCTTGCAATATACCCTCAGATCTGACATCATATGATTTGCCAGTTATGTTCCTTGCAGTCCTGTTCTGCATTTTTTGTAGTTTTTCAAGCGAATATTCATTTCCTATATCCCAAACAAGGCTGTAATAGTCAAAGTGGGGTAATATAATTGCATTATGCACAGGAATTAGGGTTGACTGACGTACTAAAGCTTTCATGCGTCGAATCATTCCTATGCCTTTTGAGACTTTGCTGGCAATAGTATTTATATGTGAATTTCATTTTAGTTGGTCCCCAACAATAACTCCTAACGTTTTTGTTTCTTTAGCTTTCTTTATTTTATTATCTCCCAGTTTATAACTATATTGATTTGGACTTAAAGGAGTTTAAGTTAAGCCGAAAGAAAATTGACATTTTAAATACCCTCACGGAGATATTTGCCATCTTAAAACCTGATGAAGGAAATGGAATTGTGCCCGTCGCTTGTATTTTTACTCCATCGTTTGTTGTATATTTCAATCGTACTGACGTCGAGGCCACTATGAACAGTACAATGTCTACATTAACGGTACTTGATGCCACAACAGAATATAATGGAACATTAACTGCAAACGCACAAGGTCTTTTTGCATCGTCAGGGGGATCATGGCGCTCCCAGTACAATCTAAAAGTTACTATCATTATGACAGGTGCAAACGAGCACCAATCACATGAATGGTTTAGTAGCCCCAGTAACACTGCGATAATGGGCAGTGGAATATTTCAGCTCGATGCATGATTTTAATATGGGTGGGTTTCACTCAATGTATTTTTTTACATAGGACACCGCTTGGTGGTTAGCTTTACACATATTGCTACTATATGCCCCGTGTAAGCGAGCAAATTTAATTTCGCCAATTGGGTTCTTTGGTCCATCTTTTAGTCCGGTTTAGAATGGTATTTTTTTGGATAGAACGTCTTGTGCTTGTAACGTACCTTAAAATGTGTGCATGGCTGAGCCTCAACTCTTTCTTTTCCGGTCCAGTAAAAAGTTTCTTCTGTCAAATGTCTGTTGGATAAATTAGAGAAATCTGGCATCTCACTTAGTTATTTATAACTAATTTTTTTTTGTTTTTTTTAAGGATAGTTTGTCAAAGGATAGTCAAGTTAGTGTTTCAAAAAATGGAAAAAAAACTGAAACACATCCCATTCTTCATGAAGCTGAAGACGTTTCTGCTGGAAGCCAAAATCAAGTTCGGAAACGCAAATTTCCTGAATGCCCAGTCGGCTCTGGAAAAGGAACTGATGAAAAACGTGTTCGCCTCAGATTCACTGATGGTAGAAGCAAAGAAGAACATGGAGGACGTGGAGGACCAGGTCATATTACTGAAAATGACATCACAGGAAAATATAATAAAGAGAAGGTGAAGATTTATAAAGAGTTAATAGACTATTCTTCATAATTATTAGACGCTCACGCTCTTCCAATTCCGAGTACAACCACTTTGATCAAATCAATTCTAGGCATGTTCAAAAAGATGAAATGAAAAATGACGATAAACTTAGACAATTGCTGGTTCGTGCTGCTTATATTTTATAATTATTTTTTAGTTTGAAATAAAAAATACTGGCAACATTGGAATAATGGTCTCTTCTTGAGAGAAGGAGCAAAAGTCCGTTATGGAGAAATATTAGCAAAGATAAAATTAATATATCAGCAAAGCGATCATTCTGATTGTGTGAAATCACTACAATGGCGTTTTCGTCAACATAAAGGAATGGCATGCGCCAATTGTTTAGTTACTAAACTAGTTAGTCTTATCTGTGCTGTTAACTGTAGCACAACGGATCAAACTGTTTTCGGTACTAAGGAAGGGGAGTATTTAGTTTGGAGATTTAAACATCATTGGACTGGGCCCATGCAAGTCTTTGAAAATTATGGTAAACATAAGGGACATATCCGTTGCAGGCAACCTATATCATAATATAATAATCATATATTAATTAAAACACCATGTGTACAAATGAAAGAGAAATATGAAATTATATTTGAAAAAATTTACATTTGTGTTATTCCTATATCCTAGTTTTCTTTGCAAGTTAGTTGAGTTGGAAAAAAATACCAGCATATAGCTGATATTTAGAAGTGGTTTAGTGAAAACATTTTATCAATGGTAACCACCAGGGAAGATGATAATTTAATGGAGGAGGAAATCAGTGAATTGTTTTTATCTGCACCTAACATATGACAGCAGAAATGTTGTGCAAAATGTTGAGAAATTTTGGTGATGTATTTCATTAGTGAAGTATTCCAGGCTCTTTCCAGGAGAGTATTTTCACCATAGTTACTGGAACCATCACTAGATGAACGTGGCGTAGCAGGGTGGAAGGTGGATGCAAAATATTTGTTAAAAGCGTCAGCTTTCCTTTCGGCGGTGGTGAACGGTTCGTCATTGTGGGTTAAGGTAACAGGTAGAGAAGAGCCAGCAGTTTTTGCCTTAAAGAGCCTCCAGAATACTTTTGGTTTTTCCTTGACTGAGCTTGCTAGAGAGGAAATATATTCACGCTTCTTTGATCGTATCATGTTTTTTATGCTTCGGCGTAGCTCACGATAACGATCCCAAAGTGAAGATGAGTTGGTGGACTTTGCTCTTTTTCTTAACGTTTCTTTCTTGTTGAGGGCGTGAATAATATCTTCAGTGATCTAGGGAGGCTTGTACGAACTTTTGACCTTGATCTTAGGGATACGTTTGTTTACAGTAGCAAGGAAAAGGTCGTTCCATTTAGTCCAGACGGAGTTGACATCACTTTCATTTTCGACAAGATCTAACAGCGGAAGACATCTCAAAGTAGCACGGAGGAATAAAAATCACCATTTTTGTAGTTGTAGACCATACGTTTAATCGGTTTGATCACTTTTCTGCGCAGATTGATGTCAGAAGTGATAGCTTTATGGTCAGACTTTACACAAGAGGAATCGTCATCTGTTACGGAGATGTTCTCAATTAGATACTTGTTCGTTGCTGGTTCTTAAAAGAACCATGCGGGCTTATTCAGACAGCGTATGCACTAAAAAAACCGCTAAAGAAGATGATAAAGACATTGATTTTCTAGGCCCAATTAAGGCTGGCATAGATATGGAAAAAGCGATGAAAGATGTGACATTTATCTTAATAAGTCAACCTGATTTACACTGTGCAGAAAGCAGAATTAAACAGTTGCGTACGATGTATCCTGCTGCACGTAAAGTGCTTGCTTTTGATAGCATGGAACTTACTCCAAAACGATATTATGCAAATTCATTTCCATCATTAAAATCTGTCAATTGAAACGCCTAACGTCGACGAAACGGCTATGGCAGACGAAATCGAAAAATGCTTGAAGTTGAAAAGTGAACTGAAAGCTGCTATTGACATGATTGACGAGTTGCTACCACAAACGGTAACGGCAGTCGTAAGCAAAGCCGGTGATCTCGATAGTATTGTCGAAGAAGACGAAAAGGTGCAATCTTCCGCCAGTGGACCAACGTATTCCCAGTCCCCAAATCAGGGTCACTCCGTCCGAGCGAAACTTCCTAAACTAGAGGTAAAAAAGTTTAACGGCAAGATCGAAGAATGGCAGGAGTTCTGGGACGGGTTCGAAAGTGCGATCCATCAGAACGAATGCCTAACGACAGTGGACAGATTTAATTACCAGAGAACCCTTTTAACAGGACAAGCAAAATCAGCGATAGCGGGATTTTCCCTAACAACGGCTAACTATGAATCGGCAGTTCAACGTTTCAAGAAAAGGTATGGTAAAGATACATTAATTAAACGTACCCATATTCACGAAATATTAAATGTACAACCAGTGCATAGTGCGAAAGATTGTGGACGATTGAGAGCTGTTGTGCGTTCTGTCAAGGGAAACACCGACAGGAAGACTGTAAGAAGGTGACGGATACAAAGGAGCGTAAGCATATTGTAATGAAATATTCCAGGTGTTTTAGTTGCATGAAAAGAGGACATAGGGCACGGGATTGAAAGCATGTCATTTTCTGTAAAAATTGTAAAAGTAAACATCACACTGCCATGTGCAAGGCTGGTGCGAAAGGGGCAGATGACACTGCTGCTTGTAACGATTATGTAAACACTTAAAGACTTAGCATAATTTGCGCGTGGTCATGACGTTGTAGAATGTGGTGAGCACTTCCTTTCCTGTGGGCACCCTTCCTGTGCGTAGCTAGTTTATGTAAATTATGTAGAGTCCTAGAAAACCACCCTATTTCACTAGCATATAAATAGAGAAAAATCATGACAAATAAAGGAGATTCTAACTGGAAGAGGTTCTGTGTGTTATTGGTGTCTCGGTCCGTTACAAATCTGGTGGCAGCGGTAAAAAATTGTTTTAGTATGTCTTCAAGTATTTTACCAGGACGATTTGATAATGGCGATTTTGAATGCTGGTTGCGTAAATTCAACGCTTGTTGTGACGCCAATGGTTGGAAGTTCACCGCCGAACGTGATGACAAAATTTTAAAGTCGCCCGCGTTCCTTCGCGGTAAAACCTGCGGAAAAGCGTACCAAGTTCGCCGATGCTGTCGCGGAGCTTCGAAAGTCTCTTTGCCCAACTGTCCAACGCGAGACTTTCTATGCGTTGTTTGAAAGTCGTGTTCTTCGCGCCGGAGAGGATCCTGCTGTATATAAATGGGAGCTTGAGAATCTTCTCGCTAAAGCTGATCCCGAACTATCCGATGGTGGGAAGACAGCTTTGATTCAAGGACAATTTATGAACGGTTTGCCCAACCTCCTCCAGTTGGAACTGTTGGAACATAATCCAACGCCGACCCTCGAAGAAATGCTTGCCTTCGTCCAGCGATACCGTGCTGTTGAAGGGGTTGCCAGACAACTCACAATAAGCATATACTTGTCGTCGTCGATCACGTCACTAAATGGTGTGAGGCGTTTGCTACCCCAGACGAAAAAGCAAGCACAGTAGCTCAACTTTTGATAAGTAGAATATTTTCTAGATTCGGTCCCTCTGCAGTTTTATACTCCGATAAAGGTCGTAATTTTGAAAGCGTTTTAATGCATGGGATATGTGATTCAATGGGAATAACGAAGACCAGAACAACGGCTTATCATCGTCAGTGTGACGGTCAAGCAGAACGACAAAACAGAACACTTCAGAACATGTTGTCATCTTTTGCTTCAAGTCGAACAGATGATTGGGATTTATGGCTAGATAGTGTCACATTTGCATATAACACGAGCAAGCATGATGTACTCGGAGTTTCTCCCTATGAAGTTGTTTTTGGCCGTGCTCCGCGATTGCCTTTAGAATTGGAGTTAGGCATGCCACTTTCAAATCCATCCACTCGCAACGAGTATATACACACACTTAGGTCAGTATTCCGTGACGTTAGACAAATCGCAAAGCAGTAGCTTACCAAAGTACCCGAAAAACGAGCAGGGCACAAATAAACGACAAACACCTGGAGGACATTTTGTGAAGCTCAAACGGTAATGTTTAGGCGACCTAAAGGCTGGAAGTTAAGCAGTAAATGGGTTGGAACTTACCGCATTCAAAAACGGATGGGGGTTAATTACAAAATAGTATCTCAGGGTGGTGAGGGAAAAGTTGTTCATCATGATCAACTTAAGTTAAGTTATGTTCCTTTTCAACTGGGTGAACTTGTTTGCCCATTTTAAAAAATAGGTGAGTTTCAGGTGGTTGAATTTGCACCTCAACAGGTGCGAAACCCTAGAGCAAGGCCTGCGAGACTTAGACAAAATATACGACCTCCCAATCGTTATGGCTATGATTAGCAAGCTAAAGACTGCTCTCGGGGCGAGAACGTTAAAGGAGGAGGATGGTGTAACGGTTATGTAAATATATTAAATGACTGAGCATAACTTGCGCGTGGTCATGACGTTGTAGAATGTGGTCAGCACTTCCTTTCTTGTGGACACCCGTCCTGTGCGTAGTTTATTCAAGTTATGTAGAGTATTAGAAAACGCCCTATTTCACTAGCATATAAATAGAGAGATCATGATAAATAAAGGGGATTCTAACTGGAAGAGGTTCCGTGTGTTATTGGTGTCTCGATCCGTTACATGCTCTGTCTCGAGGCAAAGTTTTAAAAGTATTTAAAGACAAACTATTGGCATTCAGTTCCACTGGTAACTCGTTCCACATTTTTGCACCACAATAACTAACGCTTTTTTTTAGAAAGTTTGTTCTTAGCTTTTGTAGAGCATAATCGATACCATTATTGCGTAAATTATAATTATCATTATTCTTTATGACGAATAAGTTTGAGATCTTTGCTGGGTATTCGCCATTGGCGTCTTTATGCATAAATATCGCCTTATTATTGCCCCATCTTTCCATCAATGGTTGTCACCTTAATTCTTGCAATATACCCTCAGATCTGACATCATATGATTTGCCAGTTATGTTCCTTGCAGTCCTGTTCTGCATTTTTTGTAGTTTTTCAAGCGAATATTCATTTCCTATATCCCAAACAAGGCTGTAATAGTCAAAGTGGGGTAATATAATTGCATTATGCACAGGAATTAGGGTTGACTGACGTACTAAAGCTTTCATGCGTCGAATCATTCCTATGCCTTTTGAGACTTTGCTGGCAATAGTATTTATATGTGAATTTCATTTTAGTTGGTCCCCAACAATAACTCCTAACGTTTTTGTTTCTTTAGCTTTCTTTATTTTATTATCTCCCAGTTTATAACTATATTGATTTGGACTTAAAGGAGTTTAAGTTAAGCCGAAAGAAAATTGACATTTTAAATACCCTCACGGAGATATTTGCCATCTTAAAACCTGATGAAGGAAATGGAATTGTGCCCGTCGCTTGTATTTTTACTCCATCGTTTGTTGTATATTTCAATCGTACTGACGTCGAGGCCACTATGAACAGTACAATGTCTACATTAACGGTACTTGATGCCACAACAGAATATAATGGAACATTAACTGCAAACGCACAAGGTCTTTTTGCATCGTCAGGGGGATCATGGCGCTCCCAGTACAATCTAAAAGTTACTATCATTATGACAGGTGCAAACGAGCACCAATCACATGAATGGTTTAGTAGCCCCAGTAACACTGCGATAATGGGCAGTGGAATATTTCAGCTCGATGCATGATTTTAATATGGGTGGGTTTCACTCAATGTATTTTTTTACATAGGACACCGCTTGGTGGTTAGCTTTACACATATTGCTACTATATGCCCCGTGTAAGCGAGCAAATTTAATTTCGCCAATTGGGTTCTTTGGTCCATCTTTTAGTCCGGTTTAGAATGGTATTTTTTTGGATAGAACGTCTTGTGCTTGTAACGTACCTTAAAATGTGTGCATGGCTGAGCCTCAACTCTTTCTTTTCCGGTCCAGTAAAAAGTTTCTTCTGTCAAATGTCTGTTGGATAAATTAGAGAAATCTGGCATCTCACTTAGTTATTTATAACTAATTTTTTTTTGTTTTTTTTAAGGATAGTTTGTCAAAGGATAGTCAAGTTAGTGTTTCAAAAAATGGAAAAAAAACTGAAACACATCCCATTCTTCATGAAGCTGAAGACGTTTCTGCTGGAAGCCAAAATCAAGTTCGGAAACGCAAATTTCCTGAATGCCCAGTCGGCTCTGGAAAAGGAACTGATGAAAAACGTGTTCGCCTCAGATTCACTGATGGTAGAAGCAAAGAAGAACATGGAGGACGTGGAGGACCAGGTCATATTACTGAAAATGACATCACAGGAAAATATAATAAAGAGAAGGTGAAGATTTATAAAGAGTTAATAGACTATTCTTCATAATTATTAGACGCTCACGCTCTTCCAATTCCGAGTACAACCACTTTGATCAAATCAATTCTAGGCATGTTCAAAAAGATGAAATGAAAAATGACGATAAACTTAGACAATTGCTGGTTCGTGCTGCTTATATTTTATAATTATTTTTTAGTTTGAAATAAAAAATACTGGCAACATTGGAATAATGGTCTCTTCTTGAGAGAAGGAGCAAAAGTCCGTTATGGAGAAATATTAGCAAAGATAAAATTAATATATCAGCAAAGCGATCATTCTGATTGTGTGAAATCACTACAATGGCGTTTTCGTCAACATAAAGGAATGGCATGCGCCAATTGTTTAGTTACTAAACTAGTTAGTCTTATCTGTGCTGTTAACTGTAGCACAACGGATCAAACTGTTTTCGGTACTAAGGAAGGGGAGTATTTAGTTTGGAGATTTAAACATCATTGGACTGGGCCCATGCAAGTCTTTGAAAATTATGGTAAACATAAGGGACATATCCGTTGCAGGCAACCTATATCATAATATAATAATCATATATTAATTAAAACACCATGTGTACAAATGAAAGAGAAATATGAAATTATATTTGAAAAAATTTACATTTGTGTTATTCCTATATCCTAGTTTTCTTTGCAAGTTAGTTGAGTTGGAAAAAAATACCAGCATATAGCTGATATTTAGAAGTGGTTTAGTGAAAACATTTTATCAATGGTAACCACCAGGGAAGATGATAATTTAATGGAGGAGGAAATCAGTGAATTGTTTTTATCTGCACCTAACATATGACAGCAGAAATGTTGTGCAAAATGTTGAGAAATTTTGGTGATGTATTTCATTAGTGAAGTATTCCAGGCTCTTTCCAGGAGAGTATTTTCACCATAGTTACTGGAACCATCACTAGATGAACGTGGCGTAGCAGGGTGGAAGGTGGATGCAAAATATTTGTTAAAAGCGTCAGCTTTCCTTTCGGCGGTGGTGAACGGTTCGTCATTGTGGGTTAAGGTAACAGGTAGAGAAGAGCCAGCAGTTTTTGCCTTAAAGAGCCTCCAGAATACTTTTGGTTTTTCCTTGACTGAGCTTGCTAGAGAGGAAATATATTCACGCTTCTTTGATCGTATCATGTTTTTTATGCTTCGGCGTAGCTCACGATAACGATCCCAAAGTGAAGATGAGTTGGTGGACTTTGCTCTTTTTCTTAACGTTTCTTTCTTGTTGAGGGCGTGAATAATATCTTCAGTGATCTAGGGAGGCTTGTACGAACTTTTGACCTTGATCTTAGGGATACGTTTGTTTACAGTAGCAAGGAAAAGGTCGTTCCATTTAGTCCAGACGGAGTTGACATCACTTTCATTTTCGACAAGATCTAACAGCGGAAGACATCTCAAAGTAGCACGGAGGAATAAAAATCACCATTTTTGTAGTTGTAGACCATACGTTTAATCGGTTTGATCACTTTTCTGCGCAGATTGATGTCAGAAGTGATAGCTTTATGGTCAGACTTTACACAAGAGGAATCGTCATCTGTTACGGAGATGTTCTCAATTAGATACTTGTTCGTTGCTGGTTCTTAAAAGAACCATGCGGGCTTATTCAGACAGCGTATGCACTAAAAAAACCGCTAAAGAAGATGATAAAGACATTGATTTTCTAGGCCCAATTAAGGCTGGCATAGATATGGAAAAAGCGATGAAAGATGTGACATTTATCTTAATAAGTCAACCTGATTTACACTGTGCAGAAAGCAGAATTAAACAGTTGCGTACGATGTATCCTGCTGCACGTAAAGTGCTTGCTTTTGATAGCATGGAACTTACTCCAAAACGATATTATGCAAATTCATTTCCATCATTAAAATCTGTCAATTGAAACGCCTAACGTCGACGAAACGGCTATGGCAGACGAAATCGAAAAATGCTTGAAGTTGAAAAGTGAACTGAAAGCTGC
Source organism: Muricea muricata (assembly GCA_963855995.1). Classification (NCBI taxonomy): domain Eukaryota; kingdom Metazoa; phylum Cnidaria; class Anthozoa; order Malacalcyonacea; family Plexauridae; genus Muricea; species Muricea muricata. The sequence continues at coordinate 17,565,477 of OY979716.1, forward strand.
TATTGACATGATTGACGAGTTGCTACCACAAACGGTAACGGCAGTCGTAAGCAAAGCCGGTGATCTCGATAGTATTGTCGAAGAAGACGAAAAGGTGCAATCTTCCGCCAGTGGACCAACGTATTCCCAGTCCCCAAATCAGGGTCACTCCGTCCGAGCGAAACTTCCTAAACTAGAGGTAAAAAAGTTTAACGGCAAGATCGAAGAATGGCAGGAGTTCTGGGACGGGTTCGAAAGTGCGATCCATCAGAACGAATGCCTAACGACAGTGGACAGATTTATTTACCTGAGAACCCTTTTAACAGGACAAGCAAAATCAGCGATAGCGGGATTTTCCCTAACAACGGCTAACTATGAATCGGCAGTTCAACGTTTCAAGAAAAGGTATGGTAAAGATACATTAATTAAACGTACCCATATTCACGAACTATTAAATGTACAACCAGTGCATAGTGCGAAAGATTGTGGACGATTGAGAGCTGTTGTGCGTTCTGTCAAGGGAAACACCGACAGGAAGACTGTAAGAAGGTGACGGATACAAAGGAGCGTAAGCATATTGTAATGAAATATTCCAGGTGTTTTAGTTGCATGAAAAGAGGACATAGGGCACGGGATTGAAAGCATGTCATTTTCTGTAAAAATTGTAAAAGTAAACATCACACTGCCATGTGCAAGGCTGGTGCGAAAGGGGCAGATGACACTGCTGCTTGTAACGATTATGTAAACACTTAAAGACTTAGCATAATTTGCGCGTGGTCATGACGTTGTAGAATGTGGTGAGCACTTCCTTTCCTGAGGGCACCCTTCCTGTGCGTAGCTAGTTTATGTAAATTATGTAGAGTCATAGAAAACCACCCTATTTCACTAGCATATAAATAGAGAAAAATCATGACAAATAAAGGAGATTCTAACTGGAAGAGGTTCTGTGTGTTATTGGTGTCTCGGTCCGTTACAAATCTGGTGGCAGCGGTAAAAAATTGTTTTAGTATGTCTTCAAGTATTTTACCAGGACGATTTGATAATGGCGATTTTGAATGCTGGTTGCGTGAATTCAACGCTTGTTGTGACGCCAATGGTTGGAAGTTCACCGCCGAACGTGATGACAAAATTTTAAAGTCGCCCGCGTTCCTTCGCGGTAAAACCTGCGGAAAAGCGTACCAAGTTCGCCGATGCTGTCGCGGAGCTTCGAAAGTCTCTTTGCCCAACTGTTCAACGCGAGACTTTCTATGCGTTGTTTGAAAGTCGTGTTCTTCGCGCCGGAGAGGATCCTGCTGTATATAAATGGGAGCTTGAGAATCTTCTCGCTAAAGCTGATCCCGAACTATCCCATGGGTGGAAGACAGCTTTGATTCAAGGACAATTTATGAACGGTTTGCCCAACCTCCTCAAGTTGGAACTGTTGGAACATAATCCAACGCCGACCCTCGAAGAAATGCTTGCCTTCGTCCAGCGATACCGTGCTGTTGAAGGGGTTGCCAGACAACTCACAATAAGCATATACTTGTCGTCGTCGATCACTTCACTAAATGGTGTGAGGCGTTTGCTACCCCAGACGAAAAAGCAAGCACAGTAGCTCAACTTTTGATAAGTAGAATATTTTCTACTAATAGATTCGGTCCCTCTGCAGTATTTTACTCCGACAAAGGTCGTAATTTTGAAAGCGTTTTAATGCATGGGATATGTGATTCAATGGGAATAACGAAGACCAGAACAACGGCTTATCATCGTCAGTGTGACGGTCAAGCAGAACGACAAAACAGAACACTTCAGAACATGTTGTCATCTTTTGCTTCAAGTCGAACAGATTATTGGGATTTATGGCTAGATAGTGTCACATTTGCATATAACACGAGCAAGCATGATGTACTCGGAGTTTCTCCCTATGAAGTTGTTTTTGGCCGTGCTCCGCGATTGCCTTTAGAATTGGAGTTAGGCATGCCACTTTCAAATCCATCCACTCGCAACGAGTATATACACACACTTAGGTCAGTATTCCGTGACGTTAGACAAATCGCAAAGCAGCAACTTACCAAAGTACCCGAAAAACGAGCAGGGCACAAATAAACGACAAACACCTGGAGGACATTTTGTGAAGCCCAAACGGTAATGTTAAGGCGACCTAAAGGCTGGAAGTTAAGCAGTAAATGGGTTGGAACTTACCGCATTCAAAAACGGATGGGGGTTAATTACAAAATAGTATCTCAGGGTGGTGAGGGAAAAGTTGTTCATCATGATCAACTTAAGTTAAGTTATGTTCCTTTTCAACTGGGTGAACTTGTTTGCCCATTTTAAAAAATAGGTGAGTTTCAGGTGGTTGAATTTGCACCTCAACAGGTGCGAAACCCTAGAGCAAGGCCTGCGAGACTTAGACAAAATATACGACCTCCTAATCGTTATGGCTATGATTAGCAAGCTAAAGACTGTTCTCGGGACGAGAACGTTAAAGGAGGAGAATGGTGTAACGATTATGTAAATGTATTAAATGACTGAGCATAACTTGCGCGTGGTCATGACGTTGTAGAATGTGGTCAGCACTTCCTTTCTTGTGGACACCCGTCCTGTGCGTAGTTTATTCAAGTTATGTAGAGTATTAGAAAACGCCCTATTTCACTAGCATATAAATAGAGAGATCATGATAAATAAAGGGGATTCTAACTGGAAGAGGTTCCGTGTGTTATTGGTGTCTCGATCCGTTACATGCTCTGTCCCGAGGCAAAGTTCTAAAAGTATTTAAAGACAAACTATTGGCATTCAGTTCCACTGGTAACTCGTTCCACATTTTTGCACCACAATAACTAACGCTTTTTTTTAAAAAGTTTGTTCTTAGCTTTTGTAGAGCATAATCGATACCATTATTGCGTAAATTATAATTATCATTATCTTTATGACGAATAAGTTTGAGATCTTTGCTGGGTATTCGCCATTGGCGTCTTTATGCATAAATATCGCCTTATTATTGCCCCATCTTTCCATCAATGGTTGTCACCTTAATTCTTGAAATATACCCTCAGATCTGACATCATTTGATTTACCAGTTATGACCCTTGCAGTCCTGTTTTGCATTTTTTGTAGTTTTTCAAGCGAATATGCATTTCCTATATCCCAAACAAGGCTGCAATAGTCAAAGTGGGGTAATATAATTGCATTATGCACAGGAATTAGGGTTGACTGACGTACTAAAGCTTTCATGCGTCGAATCATTCCTATGCCTTTTGAGACTTTGCTGGCAATAGTATTTATATGTGAATTTCATTTTAGTTGGTCCCCAACAATAACTCCTAACGTTTTTGTTTCTTTAGCTTTCTTTATTTTATTATCTCCCAGTTTATAACTATATTGATTTGGACTTAAAGGAGTTTAAGTTAAGCCGAAAGAAAATTGACATTTTAAATACCCTCACGGAGATATTTGCCATCTTAAAACCTGATGAAGGAAATGGAATTGTGCCCGTCGCTTGTATTTTTACTCCATCGTTTGTTGTATATTTCAATCGTACTGACGTCGAGGCCACTATGAACAGTACAATGTCTACATTAACGGTACTTGATGCCACAACAGAATATAATGGAACATTAACTGCAAACGCACAAGGTCTTTTTGCATCGTCAGGGGGATCATGGCGCTCCCAGTACAATCTAAAAGTTACTATCATTATGACAGGTGCAAACGAGCACCAATCACATGAATGGTTTAGTAGCCCCAGTAACACTGCGATAATGGGCAGTGGAATATTTCAGCTCGATGCATGATTTTAATATGGGTGGGTTTCACTCAATGTATTTTTTTACATAGGACACCGCTTGGTGGTTAGCTTTACACATATTGCTACTATATGCCCCGTGTAAGCGAGCAAATTTAATTTCGCCAATTGGGTTCTTTGGTCCATCTTTTAGTCCGGTTTAGAAGGGTATTTTTTTGGATAGAACGTCTTGTGCTTGTAACGTACCTTAAAATGTGTGCATGGCTGAGCCTCAACTCTTTCTTTTCCGGTCCAGTAAAAAGTTTCTTCTGTCAAATGTCTGTTGGATAAATTAGAGAAATCTGGCATCTCACTTAGTTATTTATAACTAATTTTTTTTTGTTTTTTTTAAGGATAGTTTGTCAAAGGATAGTCAAGTTAGTGTTTTAAAAATGGAAAAAGAACTGAAACACATCCCATTCTTCATGAAGTTGAAGTCGTTTCTGCTGGAAGCCAAAATCAAGTTCGGAAACGCAAATTTCCTGAATGCCCAGTCGGCTCTGGAAAAGGAACTGATGAAAAACGTGTTCGCCTCAGATCCACTGATGGTAGAAGCAAAGAAGAACATGGAGGACATGGAGGACCAGGTCATATTACTGAAAATGACATCACAGGAAAATATAATAAAGAGAAGGTGAAGATTTATAAAGAGTTAATAGACTATTCTTCATAATTATTAGACGCTCACGCTCTTCCAATTCCGAGTGCAACCACTTTGATCAAATCAATTCTAGGCATGTTCAAAAAGATGAAATGAAAAATGACGATAAACTTAGACAATTGCTGGTTCGTGCTGCTTATATTTTATAATTATTTTTTAGTTTGAAATAAAAAATACTGGCAACATTGGAATAATGGTCTCTTCTTGAGAGAAGGAGCAAAAGTCCGTTATGGAGAAATATTAGCAAAGATGAAATTAATATATCAGCAAAGCGATCATTCTGATTGTGTGAAATCACTACAATGGCGTTTTCGTCAACATAAAGGAATGGCATGCGCCAATTGTTTAGTTACTAAACTAGTTAGTCTTATCTGTGCTGTTAACTGTAGCACAACGGATCAAACTGTTTTCGGTACTAAGGAAGGGGAGTATTTAGTTTGGAGATTTAAACATCATTGGACTGGGCCCATGCAAGTCTTTGAAAATTATGGTAAACATAAGGGACATATCCGTTGCAGGCAACCTATATCATAATATAATAATCATATATTAATTAAAACACCATGTGTACAAATGAAAGAGAAATATGAAATTATATTTGAAAAAATTTACATTTGTGTTATTCCTATATCCTAGTTTTCTTTGCAAGTTAGTTGAGTTGGAAAAAAATACCAGCATATAGCTGATATTTAGAAGTGGTTTAGTGAAAACATTTTATCAATGGTAACCACCAGGGAAGATGATAATTTAATGGAGGAGGAAATCAGTGAATTGTTTTTATCTGCACCTAACATATGACAGCAGAAATGTTGTGCAAAATGTTGAGAAATTTTGGTGATGTATTTCATTAGTGAAGTATTCCAGGCTCTTTCCAGGAGAGTATTTTCACCATAGTTACTGGAACCATCACTAGATGAACGTGGCGTAGCAGGGTGGAAGGTGGATGCAAAATATTTGTTAAAAGCGTCAGCTTTCCTTTCGGCGGTGGTGAACGGTTCGTCATTGTGGGTTAAGGTAACAGGTAGAGAAGAGCCAGCAGTTTTTGCCTTAAAGAGCCTCCAGAATACTTTTGGTTTTTCCTTGACTGAGCTTGCTAGAGAGGAAATATATTCACGCTTCTTTGATCGTATCATGTTTTTTATGCTTCGGCGTAGCTCACGATAACGATCCCAAAGTGAAGATGAGTTGGTGGACTTTGCTCTTTTTCTTAACGTTTCTTTCTTGTTGAGAGCGTGAATAATATCTTCAGTGATCTAGGGAGGCTTGTACGAACTTTTGACCTTGATCTTAGGGATACGTTTGTTTACAGTAGCAAGGAAAAGGTCGTTCCATTTAGTCCAGACGGAGTTGACATCACTTTCATTTTCGACAAGATCTAACAGCGGAAGACATCTCAAAGTAGCACGGAGGAATAAAAATCACCATTTTTGTAGTTGTAGACCATACGTTTAATCGGTTTGATCACTTTTCTGCGCAGATTGATGTCAGAAGTGATAGCTTTATGGTCAGACTTTACACAAGAGGAATCGTCATCTGTTACGGAGATGTTCTCAATTAGATACTTGTTCGTTGCTGGTTCTTAAAAGAACCATGCGGGCTTATTCAGACAGCGTATGCACTAAAAAAACCGCTAAAGAAGATGATAAAGACATTGATTTTCTAGGCCCAATTAAGGCTGGCATAGATATGGAAAAAGCGATGAAAGATGTGACATTTATCTTAATAAGTCAACCTGATTTACACTGTGCAGAAAGCAGAATTAAACAGTTGCGTACGATGTATCCTGCTGCACGTAAAGTGCTTGCTTTTGATAGCATGGAACTTACTCCAAAACGATATTATGCAAATTCATTTCCATCATTAAAATCTGTCAATTGAAACGCCTAACGTCGACGAAACGGCTATGGCAGACGAAATCGAAAAATGCTTGAAGTTGAAAAGTGAACTGAAAGCTGCTATTGACATGATTGACGAGTTGCTACCACAAACGGTAACGGCAGTCGTAAGCAAAGCCGGTGATCTCGATAGTATTGTCGAAGAAGACGAAAAGGTGCAATCTTCCGCCAGTGGACCAACGTATTCCCAGTCCCCAAATCAGGGTCACTCCGTCCGAGCGAAACTTCCTAAACTAGAGGTAAAAAAGTTTAACGGCAAGATCGAAGAATGGCAGGAGTTCTGGGACGGGTTCGAAAGTGCGATCCATCAGAACGAATGCCTAACGACAGTGGACAGATTTATTTACCTGAGAACCCTTTTAACAGGACAAGCAAAATCAGCGATAGCGGGATTTTCCCTAACAACGGCTAACTATGAATCGGCAGTTCAACGTTTCAAGAAAAGGTATGGTAAAGATACATTAATTAAACGTACCCATATTCACGAAATATTAAATGTACAACCAGTGCATAGTGCGAAAGATTGTGGACGATTGAGAGCTGTTGTGCGTTCTGTCAAGGGAAACACCGACAGGAAGACTGTAAGAAGGTGACGGATACAAAGGAGCGTAAGCATATTGTAATGAAATATTCCAGGTGTTTTAGTTGCATGAAAAGAGGACATAGGGCACGGGATTGAAAGCATGTCATTTTCTGTAAAAATTGTAAAAGTAAACATCACACTGCCATGTGCAAGGCTGGTGCGAAAGGGGCAGATGACACTGCTGCTTGTAACGATTATGTAAACACTTAAAGACTTAGCATAATTTGCGCGTGGTCATGACGTTGTAGAATGTGGTGAGCACTTCCTTTCCTGTGGGCACCCTTCCTGTGCGTAGCTAGTTTATGTAAATTATGTAGAGTCCTAGAAAACCACCCTATTTCACTAGCATATAAATAGAGAAAAATCATGACAAATAAAGGAGATTCTAACTGGAAGAGGTTCTGTGTGTTATTGGTGTCTCGGTCCGTTACAAATCTGGTGGCAGCGGTAAAAAATTGTTTTAGTATGTCTTCAAGTATTTTACCAGGACGATTTGATAATGGCGATTTTGAATGCTGGTTGCGTAAATTCAACGCTTGTTGTGACGCCAATGGTTGGAAGTTCACCGCCGAACGTGATGACAAAATTTTAAAGTCGCCCGCGTTCCTTCGCGGTAAAACCTGCGGAAAAGCGTACCAAGTTCGCCGATGCTGTCGCGGAGCTTCGAAAGTCTCTTTGCCCAACTGTCCAACGCGAGACTTTCTATGCGTTGTTTGAAAGTCGTGTTCTTCGCGCCGGAGAGGATCCTGCTGTATATAAATGGGAGCTTGAGAATCTTCTCGCTAAAGCTGATCCCGAACTATCCGATGGTGGGAAGACAGCTTTGATTCAAGGACAATTTATGAACGGTTTGCCCAACCTCCTCCAGTTGGAACTGTTGGAACATAATCCAACGCCGACCCTCGAAGAAATGCTTGCCTTCGTCCAGCGATACCGTGCTGTTGAAGGGGTTGCCAGACAACTCACAATAAGCATATACTTGTCGTCGTCGATCACGTCACTAAATGGTGTGAGGCGTTTGCTACCCCAGACGAAAAAGCAAGCACAGTAGCTCAACTTTTGATAAGTAGAATATTTTCTAGATTCGGTCCCTCTGCAGTATTATACTCCGATAAAGGTCGTAATTTTGAAAGCGTTTTAATGCATGGGATATGTGATTCAATGGGAATAACGAAGACCAGAACAACGGCTTATCATCGTCAGTGTGACGGTCAAGCAGAACGACAAAACAGAACACTTCAGAACATGTTGTCATCTTTTGCTTCAAGTCGAACAGATGATTGGGATTTATGGCTAGATAGTGTCACATTTGCATATAACACGAGCAAGCATGATGTACTCGGAGTTTCTCCCTATGAAGTTGTTTTTGGCCGTGCTCCGCGATTGCCTTTAGAATTGGAGTTAGGCATGCCACTTTCAAATCCATCCACTCGCAACGAGTATATACACACACTTAGGTCAGTATTCCGTGACGTTAGACAAATCGCAAAGCAGTAGCTTACCAAAGTACCCGAAAAACGAGCAGGGCACAAATAAACGACAAACACCTGGAGGACATTTTGTGAAGCTCAAACGGTAATGTTTAGGCGACCTAAAGGCTGGAAGTTAAGCAGTAAATGGGTTGGAACTTACCGCATTCAAAAACGGATGGGGGTTAATTACAAAATAGTATCTCAGGGTGGTGAGGGAAAAGTTGTTCATCATGATCAACTTAAGTTAAGTTATGTTCCTTTTCAACTGGGTGAACTTGTTTGCCCATTTTAAAAAATAGGTGAGTTTCAGGTGGTTGAATTTGCACCTCAACAGGTGCGAAACCCTAGAGCAAGGCCTGCGAGACTTAGACAAAATATACGACCTCCCAATCGTTATGGCTATGATTAGCAAGCTAAAGACTGCTCTCGGGGCGAGAACGTTAAAGGAGGAGGATGGTGTAACGGTTATGTAAATATATTAAATGACTGAGCATAACTTGCGCGTGGTCATGACGTTGTAGAATGTGGTCAGCACTTCCTTTCTTGTGGACACCCGTCCTGTGCGTAGTTTATTCAAGTTATGTAGAGTATTAGAAAACGCCCTATTTCACTAGCATATAAATAGAGAGATCATGATAAATAAAGGGGATTCTAACTGGAAGAGGTTCCGTGTGTTATTGGTGTCTCGATCCGTTACATGCTCTGTCTCGAGGCAAAGTTTTAAAAGTATTTAAAGACAAACTATTGGCATTCAGTTCCACTGGTAACTCGTTCCACATTTTTGCACCACAATAACTAACGCTTTTTTTTAGAAAGTTTGTTCTTAGCTTTTGTAGAGCATAATCGATACCATTATTGCGTAAATTATAATTATCATTATTCTTTATGACGAATAAGTTTGAGATCTTTGCTGGGTATTCGCCATTGGCGTCTTTATGCATAAATATCGCCTTATTATTGCCCCATCTTTCCATCAATGGTTGTCACCTTAATTCTTGCAATATACCCTCAGATCTGACATCATATGATTTGCCAGTTATGTTCCTTGCAGTCCTGTTCTGCATTTTTTGTAGTTTTTCAAGCGAATATTCATTTCCTATATCCCAAACAAGGCTGTAATAGTCAAAGTGGGGTAATATAATTGCATTATGCACAGGAATTAGGGTTGACTGACGTACTAAAGCTTTCATGCGTCGAATCATTCCTATGCCTTTTGAGACTTTGCTGGCAATAGTATTTATATGTGAATTTCATTTTAGTTGGTCCCCAACAATAACTCCTAACGTTTTTGTTTCTTTAGCTTTCTTTATTTTATCATCTCCCAGTTTATAACTATATTGATTTGGACTTAAAGGAGTTTAAGTTAAGCCGAAAGAAAATTGACATTTTAAATACCCTCACGGAGATATTTGCCATCTTAAAACCTGATGAAGGAAATGGAATTGTGCCCGTCGCTTGTATTTTTACTCCATCGTTTGTTGTATATTTCAATCGTACTGACGTCGAGGCCACTATGAACAGTACAATGTCTACATTAACGGTACTTGATGCCACAACAGAATATAATGGAACATTAACTGCAAACGCACAAGGTCTTTTTGCATCGTCAGGGGGATCATGGCGCTCCCAGTACAATCTAAAAGTTACTATCATTATGACAGGTGCAAACGAGCACCAATCACATGAATGGTTTAGTAGCCCCAGTAACACTGCGATAATGGGCAGTGGAATATTTCAGCTCGATGCATGATTTTAATATGGGTGGGTTTCACTCAATGTATTTTTTTACATAGGACACCGCTTGGTGGTTAGCTTTACACATATTGCTACTATATGCCCCGTGTAAGCGAGCAAATTTAATTTCGCCAATTGGGTTCTTTGGTCCATCTTTTAGTCCGGTTTAGAATGGTATTTTTTTGGATAGAACGTCTTGTGCTTGTAACGTACCTTAAAATGTGTGCATGGCTGAGCCTCAACTCTTTCTTTTCCGGTCCAGTAAAAAGTTTCTTCTGTCAAATGTCTGTTGGATAAATTAGAGAAATCTGGCATCTCACTTAGTTATTTATAACTAATTTTTTTTTGTTTTTTTTAAGGATAGTTTGTCAAAGGATAGTCAAGTTAGTGTTTCAAAAAATGGAAAAAAAACTGAAACACATCCCATTCTTCATGAAGCTGAAGACGTTTCTGCTGGAAGCCAAAATCAAGTTCGGAAACGCAAATTTCCTGAATGCCCAGTCGGCTCTGGAAAAGGAACTGATGAAAAACGTGTTCGCCTCAGATTCACTGATGGTAGAAGCAAAGAAGAACATGGAGGACGTGGAGGACCAGGTCATATTACTGAAAATGACATCACAGGAAAATATAATAAAGAGAAGGTGAAGATTTATAAAGAGTTAATAGACTATTCTTCATAATTATTAGACGCTCACGCTCTTCCAATTCCGAGTACAACCACTTTGATCAAATCAATTCTAGGCATGTTCAAAAAGATGAAATGAAAAATGACGATAAACTTAGACAATTGCTGGTTCGTGCTGCTTATATTTTATAATTATTTTTTAGTTTGAAATAAAAAATACTGGCAACATTGGAATAATGGTCTCTTCTTGAGAGAAGGAGCAAAAGTCCGTTATGGAGAAATATTAGCAAAGATAAAATTAATATATCAGCAAAGCGATCATTCTGATTGTGTGAAATCACTACAATGGCGTTTTCGTCAACATAAAGGAATGGCATGCGCCAATTGTTTAGTTACTAAACTAGTTAGTCTTATCTGTGCTGTTAACTGTAGCACAACGGATCAAACTGTTTTCGGTACTAAGGAAGGGGAGTATTTAGTTTGGAGATTTAAACATCATTGGACTGGGCCCATGCAAGTCTTTGAAAATTATGGTAAACATAAGGGACATATCCGTTGCAGGCAACCTATATCATAATATAATAATCATATATTAATTAAAACACCATGTGTACAAATGAAAGAGAAATATGAAATTATATTTGAAAAAATTTACATTTGTGTTATTCCTATATCCTAGTTTTCTTTGCAAGTTAGTTGAGTTGGAAAAAAATACCAGCATATAGCTGATATTTAGAAGTGGTTTAGTGAAAACATTTTATCAATGGTAACCACCAGGGAAGATGATAATTTAATGGAGGAGGAAATCAGTGAATTGTTTTTATCTGCACCTAACATATGACAGCAGAAATGTTGTGCAAAATGTTGAGAAATTTTGGTGATGTATTTCATTAGTGAAGTATTCCAGGCTCTTTCCAGGAGAGTATTTTCACCATAGTTACTGGAACCATCACTAGATGAACGTGGCGTAGCAGGGTGGAAGGTGGATGCAAAATATTTGTTAAAAGCGTCAGCTTTCCTTTCGGCGGTGGTGAACGGTTCGTCATTGTGGGTTAAGGTAACAGGTAGAGAAGAGCCAGCAGTTTTTGCCTTAAAGAGCCTCCAGAATACTTTTGGTTTTTCCTTGACTGAGCTTGCTAGAGAGGAAATATATTCACGCTTCTTTGATCGTATCATGTTTTTTATGCTTCGGCGTAGCTCACGATAACGATCCCAAAGTGAAGATGAGTTGGTGGACTTTGCTCTTTTTCTTAACGTTTCTTTCTTGTTGAGGGCGTGAATAATATCTTCAGTGATCTAGGGAGGCTTGTACGAACTTTTGACCTTGATCTTAGGGATACGTTTGTTTACAGTAGCAAGGAAAAGGTCGTTCCATTTAGTCCAGACGGAGTTGACATCACTTTCATTTTCGACAAGATCTAACAGCGGAAGACATCTCAAAGTAGCACGGAGGAATAAAAATCACCATTTTTGTAGTTGTAGACCATACGTTTAATCGGTTTGATCACTTTTCTGCGCAGATTGATGTCAGAAGTGATAGCTTTATGGTCAGACTTTACACAAGAGGAATCGTCATCTGTTACGGAGATGTTCTCAATTAGATACTTGTTCGTTGCTGGTTCTTAAAAGAACCATGCGGGCTTATTCAGACAGCGTATGCACTAAAAAAACCGCTAAAGAAGATGATAAAGACATTGATTTTCTAGGCCCAATTAAGGCTGGCATAGATATGGAAAAAGCGATGAAAGATGTGACATTTATCTTAATAAGTCAACCTGATTTACACTGTGCAGAAAGCAGAATTAAACAGTTGCGTACGATGTATCCTGCTGCACGTAAAGTGCTTGCTTTTGATAGCATGGAACTTACTCCAAAACGATATTATGCAAATTCATTTCCATCATTAAAATCTGTCAATTGAAACGCCTAACGTCGACGAAACGGCTATGGCAGACGAAATCGAAAAATGCTTGAAGTTGAAAAGTGAACTGAAAGCTGCTATTGACATGATTGACGAGTTGCTACCACAAACGGTAACGGCAGTCGTAAGCAAAGCCGGTGATCTCGATAGTATTGTCGAAGAAGACGAAAAGGTGCAATCTTCCGCCAGTGGACCAACGTATTCCCAGTCCCCAAATCAGGGTCACTCCGTCCGAGCGAAACTTCCTAAACTAGAGGTAAAAAAGTTTAACGGCAAGATCGAAGAATGGCAGGAGTTCTGGGACGGGTTCGAAAGTGCGATCCATCAGAACGAATGCCTAACGACAGTGGACAGATTTATTTACCTGAGAACCCTTTTAACAGGACAAGCAAAATCAGCGATAGCGGGATTTTCCCTAACAACGGCTAACTATGAATCGGCAGTTCAACGTTTCAAGAAAAGGTATGGTAAAGATACATTAATTAAACGTACCCATATTCACGAACTATTAAATGTACAACCAGTGCATAGTGCGAAAGATTGTGGACGATTGAGAGCTGTTGTGCGTTCTGTCAAGGGAAACACCGACAGGAAGACTGTAAGAAGGTGACGGATACAAAGGAGCGTAAGCATATTGTAATGAAATATTCCAGGTGTTTTAGTTGCATGAAAAGAGGACATAGGGCACGGGATTGAAAGCATGTCATTTTCTGTAAAAATTGTAAAAGTAAACATCACACTGCCATGTGCAAGGCTGGTGCGAAAGGGGCAGATGACACTGCTGCTTGTAACGATTATGTAAACACTTAAAGACTTAGCATAATTTGCGCGTGGTCATGACGTTGTAGAATGTGGTGAGCACTTCCTTTCCTGAGGGCACCCTTCCTGTGCGTAGCTAGTTTATGTAAATTATGTAGAGTCATAGAAAACCACCCTATTTCACTAGCATATAAATAGAGAAAAATCATGACAAATAAAGGAGATTCTAACTGGAAGAGGTTCTGTGTGTTATTGGTGTCTCGGTCCGTTACAAATCTGGTGGCAGCGGTAAAAAATTGTTTTAGTATGTCTTCAAGTATTTTACCAGGACGATTTGATAATGGCGATTTTGAATGCTGGTTGCGTGAATTCAACGCTTGTTGTGACGCCAATGGTTGGAAGTTCACCGCCGAACGTGATGACAAAATTTTAAAGTCGCCCGCGTTCCTTCGCGGTAAAACCTGCGGAAAAGCGTACCAAGTTCGCCGATGCTGTCGCGGAGCTTCGAAAGTCTCTTTGCCCAACTGTTCAACGCGAGACTTTCTATGCGTTGTTTGAAAGTCGTGTTCTTCGCGCCGGAGAGGATCCTGCTGTATATAAATGGGAGCTTGAGAATCTTCTCGCTAAAGCTGATCCCGAACTATCCCATGGGTGGAAGACAGCTTTGATTCAAGGACAATTTATGAACGGTTTGCCCAACCTCCTCAAGTTGGAACTGTTGGAACATAATCCAACGCCGACCCTCGAAGAAATGCTTGCCTTCGTCCAGCGATACCGTGCTGTTGAAGGGGTTGCCAGACAACTCACAATAAGCATATACTTGTCGTCGTCGATCACTTCACTAAATGGTGTGAGGCGTTTGCTACCCCAGACGAAAAAGCAAGCACAGTAGCTCAACTTTTGATAAGTAGAATATTTTCTACTAATAGATTCGGTCCCTCTGCAGTATTTTACTCCGACAAAGGTCGTAATTTTGAAAGCGTTTTAATGCATGGGATATGTGATTCAATGGGAATAACGAAGACCAGAACAACGGCTTATCATCGTCAGTGTGACGGTCAAGCAGAACGACAAAACAGAACACTTCAGAACATGTTGTCATCTTTTGCTTCAAGTCGAACAGATTATTGGGATTTATGGCTAGATAGTGTCACATTTGCATATAACACGAGCAAGCATGATGTACTCGGAGTTTCTCCCTATGAAGTTGTTTTTGGCCGTGCTCCGCGATTGCCTTTAGAATTGGAGTTAGGCATGCCACTTTCAAATCCATCCACTCGCAACGAGTATATACACACACTTAGGTCAGTATTCCGTGACGTTAGACAAATCGCAAAGCAGCAACTTACCAAAGTACCCGAAAAACGAGCAGGGCACAAATAAACGACAAACACCTGGAGGACATTTTGTGAAGCCCAAACGGTAATGTTAAGGCGACCTAAAGGCTGGAAGTTAAGCAGTAAATGGGTTGGAACTTACCGCATTCAAAAACGGATGGGGGTTAATTACAAAATAGTATCTCAGGGTGGTGAGGGAAAAGTTGTTCATCATGATCAACTTAAGTTAAGTTATGTTCCTTTTCAACTGGGTGAACTTGTTTGCCCATTTTAAAAAATAGGTGAGTTTCAGGTGGTTGAATTTGCACCTCAACAGGTGCGAAACCCTAGAGCAAGGCCTGCGAGACTTAGACAAAATATACGACCTCCTAATCGTTATGGCTATGATTAGCAAGCTAAAGACTGTTCTCGGGACGAGAACGTTAAAGGAGGAGAATGGTGTAACGATTATGTAAATGTATTAAATGACTGAGCATAACTTGCGCGTGGTCATGACGTTGTAGAATGTGGTCAGCACTTCCTTTCTTGTGGACACCCGTCCTGTGCGTAGTTTATTCAAGTTATGTAGAGTATTAGAAAACGCCCTATTTCACTAGCATATAAATAGAGAGATCATGATAAATAAAGGGGATTCTAACTGGAAGAGGTTCCGTGTGTTATTGGTGTCTCGATCCGTTACATGCTCTGTCCCGAGGCAAAGTTCTAAAAGTATTTAAAGACAAACTATTGGCATTCAGTTCCACTGGTAACTCGTTCCACATTTTTGCACCACAATAACTAACGCTTTTTTTTAAAAAGTTTGTTCTTAGCTTTTGTAGAGCATAATCGATACCATTATTGCGTAAATTATAATTATCATTATCTTTATGACGAATAAGTTTGAGATCTTTGCTGGGTATTCGCCATTGGCGTCTTTATGCATAAATATCGCCTTATTATTGCCCCATCTTTCCATCAATGGTTGTCACCTTAATTCTTGAAATATACCCTCAGATCTGACATCATTTGATTTACCAGTTATGACCCTTGCAGTCCTGTTTTGCATTTTTTGTAGTTTTTCAAGCGAATATGCATTTCCTATATCCCAAACAAGGCTGCAATAGTCAAAGTGGGGTAATATAATTGCATTATGCACAGGAATTAGGGTTGACTGACGTACTAAAGCTTTCATGCGTCGAATCATTCCTATGCCTTTTGAGACTTTGCTGGCAATAGTATTTATATGTGAATTTCATTTTAGTTGGTCCCCAACAATAACTCCTAACGTTTTTGTTTCTTTAGCTTTCTTTATTTTATTATCTCCCAGTTTATAACTATATTGATTTGGACTTAAAGGAGTTTAAGTTAAGCCGAAAGAAAATTGACATTTTAAATACCCTCACGGAGATATTTGCCATCTTAAAACCTGATGAAGGAAATGGAATTGTGCCCGTCGCTTGTATTTTTACTCCATCGTTTGTTGTATATTTCAATCGTACTGACGTCGAGGCCACTATGAACAGTACAATGTCTACATTAACGGTACTTGATGCCACAACAGAATATAATGGAACATTAACTGCAAACGCACAAGGTCTTTTTGCATCGTCAGGGGGATCATGGCGCTCCCAGTACAATCTAAAAGTTACTATCATTATGACAGGTGCAAACGAGCACCAATCACATGAATGGTTTAGTAGCCCCAGTAACACTGCGATAATGGGCAGTGGAATATTTCAGCTCGATGCATGATTTTAATATGGGTGGGTTTCACTCAATGTATTTTTTTACATAGGACACCGCTTGGTGGTTAGCTTTACACATATTGCTACTATATGCCCCGTGTAAGCGAGCAAATTTAATTTCGCCAATTGGGTTCTTTGGTCCATCTTTTAGTCCGGTTTAGAAGGGTATTTTTTTGGATAGAACGTCTTGTGCTTGTAACGTACCTTAAAATGTGTGCATGGCTGAGCCTCAACTCTTTCTTTTCCGGTCCAGTAAAAAGTTTCTTCTGTCAAATGTCTGTTGGATAAATTAGAGAAATCTGGCATCTCACTTAGTTATTTATAACTAATTTTTTTTTGTTTTTTTTAAGGATAGTTTGTCAAAGGATAGTCAAGTTAGTGTTTTAAAAATGGAAAAAGAACTGAAACACATCCCATTCTTCATGAAGTTGAAGTCGTTTCTGCTGGAAGCCAAAATCAAGTTCGGAAACGCAAATTTCCTGAATGCCCAGTCGGCTCTGGAAAAGGAACTGATGAAAAACGTGTTCGCCTCAGATCCACTGATGGTAGAAGCAAAGAAGAACATGGAGGACATGGAGGACCAGGTCATATTACTGAAAATGACATCACAGGAAAATATAATAAAGAGAAGGTGAAGATTTATAAAGAGTTAATAGACTATTCTTCATAATTATTAGACGCTCACGCTCTTCCAATTCCGAGTGCAACCACTTTGATCAAATCAATTCTAGGCATGTTCAAAAAGATGAAATGAAAAATGACGATAAACTTAGACAATTGCTGGTTCGTGCTGCTTATATTTTATAATTATTTTTTAGTTTGAAATAAAAAATACTGGCAACATTGGAATAATGGTCTCTTCTTGAGAGAAGGAGCAAAAGTCCGTTATGGAGAAATATTAGCAAAGATGAAATTAATATATCAGCAAAGCGATCATTCTGATTGTGTGAAATCACTACAATGGCGTTTTCGTCAACATAAAGGAATGGCATGCGCCAATTGTTTAGTTACTAAACTAGTTAGTCTTATCTGTGCTGTTAACTGTAGCACAACGGATCAAACTGTTTTCGGTACTAAGGAAGGGGAGTATTTAGTTTGGAGATTTAAACATCATTGGACTGGGCCCATGCAAGTCTTTGAAAATTATGGTAAACATAAGGGACATATCCGTTGCAGGCAACCTATATCATAATATAATAATCATATATTAATTAAAACACCATGTGTACAAATGAAAGAGAAATATGAAATTATATTTGAAAAAATTTACATTTGTGTTATTCCTATATCCTAGTTTTCTTTGCAAGTTAGTTGAGTTGGAAAAAAATACCAGCATATAGCTGATATTTAGAAGTGGTTTAGTGAAAACATTTTATCAATGGTAACCACCAGGGAAGATGATAATTTAATGGAGGAGGAAATCAGTGAATTGTTTTTATCTGCACCTAACATATGACAGCAGAAATGTTGTGCAAAATGTTGAGAAATTTTGGTGATGTATTTCATTAGTGAAGTATTCCAGGCTCTTTCCAGGAGAGTATTTTCACCATAGTTACTGGAACCATCACTAGATGAACGTGGCGTAGCAGGGTGGAAGGTGGATGCAAAATATTTGTTAAAAGCGTCAGCTTTCCTTTCGGCGGTGGTGAACGGTTCGTCATTGTGGGTTAAGGTAACAGGTAGAGAAGAGCCAGCAGTTTTTGCCTTAAAGAGCCTCCAGAATACTTTTGGTTTTTCCTTGACTGAGCTTGCTAGAGAGGAAATATATTCACGCTTCTTTGATCGTATCATGTTTTTTATGCTTCGGCGTAGCTCACGATAACGATCCCAAAGTGAAGATGAGTTGGTGGACTTTGCTCTTTTTCTTAACGTTTCTTTCTTGTTGAGAGCGTGAATAATATCTTCAGTGATCTAGGGAGGCTTGTACGAACTTTTGACCTTGATCTTAGGGATACGTTTGTTTACAGTAGCAAGGAAAAGGTCGTTCCATTTAGTCCAGACGGAGTTGACATCACTTTCATTTTCGACAAGATCTAACAGCGGAAGACATCTCAAAGTAGCACGGAGGAATAAAAATCACCATTTTTGTAGTTGTAGACCATACGTTTAATCGGTTTGATCACTTTTCTGCGCAGATTGATGTCAGAAGTGATAGCTTTATGGTCAGACTTTACACAAGAGGAATCGTCATCTGTTACGGAGATGTTCTCAATTAGATACTTGTTCGTTGCTGGTTCTTAAAAGAACCATGCGGGCTTATTCAGACAGCGTATGCACTAAAAAAACCGCTAAAGAAGATGATAAAGACATTGATTTTCTAGGCCCAATTAAGGCTGGCATAGATATGGAAAAAGCGATGAAAGATGTGACATTTATCTTAATAAGTCAACCTGATTTACACTGTGCAGAAAGCAGAATTAAACAGTTGCGTACGATGTATCCTGCTGCACGTAAAGTGCTTGCTTTTGATAGCATGGAACTTACTCCAAAACGATATTATGCAAATTCATTTCCATCATTAAAATCTGTCAATTGAAACGCCTAACGTCGACGAAACGGCTATGGCAGACGAAATCGAAAAATGCTTGAAGTTGAAAAGTGAACTGAAAGCTGCTATTGACATGATTGACGAGTTGCTACCACAAACGGTAACGGCAGTCGTAAGCAAAGCCGGTGATCTCGATAGTATTGTCGAAGAAGACGAAAAGGTGCAATCTTCCGCCAGTGGACCAACGTATTCCCAGTCCCCAAATCAGGGTCACTCCGTCCGAGCGAAACTTCCTAAACTAGAGGTAAAAAAGTTTAACGGCAAGATCGAAGAATGGCAGGAGTTCTGGGACGGGTTCGAAAGTGCGATCCATCAGAACGAATGCCTAACGACAGTGGACAGATTTAATTACCAGAGAACCCTTTTAACAGGACAAGCAAAATCAGCGATAGCGGGATTTTCCCTAACAACGGCTAACTATGAATCGGCAGTTCAACGTTTCAAGAAAAGGTATGGTAAAGATACATTAATTAAACGTACCCATATTCACGAAATATTAAATGTACAACCAGTGCATAGTGCGAAAGATTGTGGACGATTGAGAGCTGTTGTGCGTTCTGTCAAGGGAAACACCGACAGGAAGACTGTAAGAAGGTGACGGATACAAAGGAGCGTAAGCATATTGTAATGAAATATTCCAGGTGTTTTAGTTGCATGAAAAGAGGACATAGGGCACGGGATTGAAAGCATGTCATTTTCTGTAAAAATTGTAAAAGTAAACATCACACTGCCATGTGCAAGGCTGGTGCGAAAGGGGCAGATGACACTGCTGCTTGTAACGATTATGTAAACACTTAAAGACTTAGCATAATTTGCGCGTGGTCATGACGTTGTAGAATGTGGTGAGCACTTCCTTTCCTGTGGGCACCCTTCCTGTGCGTAGCTAGTTTATGTAAATTATGTAGAGTCCTAGAAAACCACCCTATTTCACTAGCATATAAATAGAGAAAAATCATGACAAATAAAGGAGATTCTAACTGGAAGAGGTTCTGTGTGTTATTGGTGTCTCGGTCCGTTACAAATCTGGTGGCAGCGGTAAAAAATTGTTTTAGTATGTCTTCAAGTATTTTACCAGGACGATTTGATAATGGCGATTTTGAATGCTGGTTGCGTAAATTCAACGCTTGTTGTGACGCCAATGGTTGGAAGTTCACCGCCGAACGTGATGACAAAATTTTAAAGTCGCCCGCGTTCCTTCGCGGTAAAACCTGCGGAAAAGCGTACCAAGTTCGCCGATGCTGTCGCGGAGCTTCGAAAGTCTCTTTGCCCAACTGTCCAACGCGAGACTTTCTATGCGTTGTTTGAAAGTCGTGTTCTTCGCGCCGGAGAGGATCCTGCTGTATATAAATGGGAGCTTGAGAATCTTCTCGCTAAAGCTGATCCCGAACTATCCGATGGTGGGAAGACAGCTTTGATTCAAGGACAATTTATGAACGGTTTGCCCAACCTCCTCCAGTTGGAACTGTTGGAACATAATCCAACGCCGACCCTCGAAGAAATGCTTGCCTTCGTCCAGCGATACCGTGCTGTTGAAGGGGTTGCCAGACAACTCACAATAAGCATATACTTGTCGTCGTCGATCACGTCACTAAATGGTGTGAGGCGTTTGCTACCCCAGACGAAAAAGCAAGCACAGTAGCTCAACTTTTGATAAGTAGAATATTTTCTAGATTCGGTCCCTCTGCAGTTTTATACTCCGATAAAGGTCGTAATTTTGAAAGCGTTTTAATGCATGGGATATGTGATTCAATGGGAATAACGAAGACCAGAACAACGGCTTATCATCGTCAGTGTGACGGTCAAGCAGAACGACAAAACAGAACACTTCAGAACATGTTGTCATCTTTTGCTTCAAGTCGAACAGATGATTGGGATTTATGGCTAGATAGTGTCACATTTGCATATAACACGAGCAAGCATGATGTACTCGGAGTTTCTCCCTATGAAGTTGTTTTTGGCCGTGCTCCGCGATTGCCTTTAGAATTGGAGTTAGGCATGCCACTTTCAAATCCATCCACTCGCAACGAGTATATACACACACTTAGGTCAGTATTCCGTGACGTTAGACAAATCGCAAAGCAGTAGCTTACCAAAGTACCCGAAAAACGAGCAGGGCACAAATAAACGACAAACACCTGGAGGACATTTTGTGAAGCTCAAACGGTAATGTTTAGGCGACCTAAAGGCTGGAAGTTAAGCAGTAAATGGGTTGGAACTTACCGCATTCAAAAACGGATGGGGGTTAATTACAAAATAGTATCTCAGGGTGGTGAGGGAAAAGTTGTTCATCATGATCAACTTAAGTTAAGTTATGTTCCTTTTCAACTGGGTGAACTTGTTTGCCCATTTTAAAAAATAGGTGAGTTTCAGGTGGTTGAATTTGCACCTCAACAGGTGCGAAACCCTAGAGCAAGGCCTGCGAGACTTAGACAAAATATACGACCTCCCAATCGTTATGGCTATGATTAGCAAGCTAAAGACTGCTCTCGGGGCGAGAACGTTAAAGGAGGAGGATGGTGTAACGGTTATGTAAATATATTAAATGACTGAGCATAACTTGCGCGTGGTCATGACGTTGTAGAATGTGGTCAGCACTTCCTTTCTTGTGGACACCCGTCCTGTGCGTAGTTTATTCAAGTTATGTAGAGTATTAGAAAACGCCCTATTTCACTAGCATATAAATAGAGAGATCATGATAAATAAAGGGGATTCTAACTGGAAGAGGTTCCGTGTGTTATTGGTGTCTCGATCCGTTACATGCTCTGTCTCGAGGCAAAGTTTTAAAAGTAT
The DNA here is from genome assembly GCA_963855995.1 of Muricea muricata. NCBI lineage: Eukaryota > Metazoa > Cnidaria > Anthozoa > Malacalcyonacea > Plexauridae > Muricea > Muricea muricata. Next base: position 17,587,265 of record OY979716.1, read on the forward strand.
TTAAAGACAAACTATTGGCATTCAGTTCCACTGGTAACTCGTTCCACATTTTTGCACCACAATAACTAACGCTTTTTTTTAGAAAGTTTGTTCTTAGCTTTTGTAGAGCATAATCGATACCATTATTGCGTAAATTATAATTATCATTATTCTTTATGACGAATAAGTTTGAGATCTTTGCTGGGTATTCGCCATTGGCGTCTTTATGCATAAATATCGCCTTATTATTGCCCCATCTTTCCATCAATGGTTGTCACCTTAATTCTTGCAATATACCCTCAGATCTGACATCATATGATTTGCCAGTTATGTTCCTTGCAGTCCTGTTCTGCATTTTTTGTAGTTTTTCAAGCGAATATTCATTTCCTATATCCCAAACAAGGCTGTAATAGTCAAAGTGGGGTAATATAATTGCATTATGCACAGGAATTAGGGTTGACTGACGTACTAAAGCTTTCATGCGTCGAATCATTCCTATGCCTTTTGAGACTTTGCTGGCAATAGTATTTATATGTGAATTTCATTTTAGTTGGTCCCCAACAATAACTCCTAACGTTTTTGTTTCTTTAGCTTTCTTTATTTTATTATCTCCCAGTTTATAACTATATTGATTTGGACTTAAAGGAGTTTAAGTTAAGCCGAAAGAAAATTGACATTTTAAATACCCTCACGGAGATATTTGCCATCTTAAAACCTGATGAAGGAAATGGAATTGTGCCCGTCGCTTGTATTTTTACTCCATCGTTTGTTGTATATTTCAATCGTACTGACGTCGAGGCCACTATGAACAGTACAATGTCTACATTAACGGTACTTGATGCCACAACAGAATATAATGGAACATTAACTGCAAACGCACAAGGTCTTTTTGCATCGTCAGGGGGATCATGGCGCTCCCAGTACAATCTAAAAGTTACTATCATTATGACAGGTGCAAACGAGCACCAATCACATGAATGGTTTAGTAGCCCCAGTAACACTGCGATAATGGGCAGTGGAATATTTCAGCTCGATGCATGATTTTAATATGGGTGGGTTTCACTCAATGTATTTTTTTACATAGGACACCGCTTGGTGGTTAGCTTTACACATATTGCTACTATATGCCCCGTGTAAGCGAGCAAATTTAATTTCGCCAATTGGGTTCTTTGGTCCATCTTTTAGTCCGGTTTAGAATGGTATTTTTTTGGATAGAACGTCTTGTGCTTGTAACGTACCTTAAAATGTGTGCATGGCTGAGCCTCAACTCTTTCTTTTCCGGTCCAGTAAAAAGTTTCTTCTGTCAAATGTCTGTTGGATAAATTAGAGAAATCTGGCATCTCACTTAGTTATTTATAACTAATTTTTTTTTGTTTTTTTTAAGGATAGTTTGTCAAAGGATAGTCAAGTTAGTGTTTCAAAAAATGGAAAAAAAACTGAAACACATCCCATTCTTCATGAAGCTGAAGACGTTTCTGCTGGAAGCCAAAATCAAGTTCGGAAACGCAAATTTCCTGAATGCCCAGTCGGCTCTGGAAAAGGAACTGATGAAAAACGTGTTCGCCTCAGATTCACTGATGGTAGAAGCAAAGAAGAACATGGAGGACGTGGAGGACCAGGTCATATTACTGAAAATGACATCACAGGAAAATATAATAAAGAGAAGGTGAAGATTTATAAAGAGTTAATAGACTATTCTTCATAATTATTAGACGCTCACGCTCTTCCAATTCCGAGTACAACCACTTTGATCAAATCAATTCTAGGCATGTTCAAAAAGATGAAATGAAAAATGACGATAAACTTAGACAATTGCTGGTTCGTGCTGCTTATATTTTATAATTATTTTTTAGTTTGAAATAAAAAATACTGGCAACATTGGAATAATGGTCTCTTCTTGAGAGAAGGAGCAAAAGTCCGTTATGGAGAAATATTAGCAAAGATAAAATTAATATATCAGCAAAGCGATCATTCTGATTGTGTGAAATCACTACAATGGCGTTTTCGTCAACATAAAGGAATGGCATGCGCCAATTGTTTAGTTACTAAACTAGTTAGTCTTATCTGTGCTGTTAACTGTAGCACAACGGATCAAACTGTTTTCGGTACTAAGGAAGGGGAGTATTTAGTTTGGAGATTTAAACATCATTGGACTGGGCCCATGCAAGTCTTTGAAAATTATGGTAAACATAAGGGACATATCCGTTGCAGGCAACCTATATCATAATATAATAATCATATATTAATTAAAACACCATGTGTACAAATGAAAGAGAAATATGAAATTATATTTGAAAAAATTTACATTTGTGTTATTCCTATATCCTAGTTTTCTTTGCAAGTTAGTTGAGTTGGAAAAAAATACCAGCATATAGCTGATATTTAGAAGTGGTTTAGTGAAAACATTTTATCAATGGTAACCACCAGGGAAGATGATAATTTAATGGAGGAGGAAATCAGTGAATTGTTTTTATCTGCACCTAACATATGACAGCAGAAATGTTGTGCAAAATGTTGAGAAATTTTGGTGATGTATTTCATTAGTGAAGTATTCCAGGCTCTTTCCAGGAGAGTATTTTCACCATAGTTACTGGAACCATCACTAGATGAACGTGGCGTAGCAGGGTGGAAGGTGGATGCAAAATATTTGTTAAAAGCGTCAGCTTTCCTTTCGGCGGTGGTGAACGGTTCGTCATTGTGGGTTAAGGTAACAGGTAGAGAAGAGCCAGCAGTTTTTGCCTTAAAGAGCCTCCAGAATACTTTTGGTTTTTCCTTGACTGAGCTTGCTAGAGAGGAAATATATTCACGCTTCTTTGATCGTATCATGTTTTTTATGCTTCGGCGTAGCTCACGATAACGATCCCAAAGTGAAGATGAGTTGGTGGACTTTGCTCTTTTTCTTAACGTTTCTTTCTTGTTGAGGGCGTGAATAATATCTTCAGTGATCTAGGGAGGCTTGTACGAACTTTTGACCTTGATCTTAGGGATACGTTTGTTTACAGTAGCAAGGAAAAGGTCGTTCCATTTAGTCCAGACGGAGTTGACATCACTTTCATTTTCGACAAGATCTAACAGCGGAAGACATCTCAAAGTAGCACGGAGGAATAAAAATCACCATTTTTGTAGTTGTAGACCATACGTTTAATCGGTTTGATCACTTTTCTGCGCAGATTGATGTCAGAAGTGATAGCTTTATGGTCAGACTTTACACAAGAGGAATCGTCATCTGTTACGGAGATGTTCTCAATTAGATACTTGTTCGTTGCTGGTTCTTAAAAGAACCATGCGGGCTTATTCAGACAGCGTATGCACTAAAAAAACCGCTAAAGAAGATGATAAAGACATTGATTTTCTAGGCCCAATTAAGGCTGGCATAGATATGGAAAAAGCGATGAAAGATGTGACATTTATCTTAATAAGTCAACCTGATTTACACTGTGCAGAAAGCAGAATTAAACAGTTGCGTACGATGTATCCTGCTGCACGTAAAGTGCTTGCTTTTGATAGCATGGAACTTACTCCAAAACGATATTATGCAAATTCATTTCCATCATTAAAATCTGTCAATTGAAACGCCTAACGTCGACGAAACGGCTATGGCAGACGAAATCGAAAAATGCTTGAAGTTGAAAAGTGAACTGAAAGCTGCTATTGACATGATTGACGAGTTGCTACCACAAACGGTAACGGCAGTCGTAAGCAAAGCCGGTGATCTCGATAGTATTGTCGAAGAAGACGAAAAGGTGCAATCTTCCGCCAGTGGACCAACGTATTCCCAGTCCCCAAATCAGGGTCACTCCGTCCGAGCGAAACTTCCTAAACTAGAGGTAAAAAAGTTTAACGGCAAGATCGAAGAATGGCAGGAGTTCTGGGACGGGTTCGAAAGTGCGATCCATCAGAACGAATGCCTAACGACAGTGGACAGATTTAATTACCTGAGAACCCTTTTAACAGGACAAGCAAAATCAGCGATAGCGGGATTTTCCCTAACAACGGCTAACTATGAATCGGCAGTTCAACGTTTCAAGAAAAGGTATGGTAAAGATACATTAATTAAACGTACCCATATTCACGAACTATTAAATGTACAACCAGTGCATAGTGCGAAAGATTGTGGACGATTGAGAGCTGTTGTGCGTTCTGTCAAGGGAAACACCGAGAGGAAGACTGTAAGAAGGTGACGGATACAAAGGAGCGTAAGCATATTGTAATGAAATATTCCAGGTGTTTTAGTTGCATGAAAAGAGGACATAGGGCACGGGATTGAAAGCATGTCATTTTCTGTAAAAATTGTAAAAGTAAACATCACACTGCCATGTGCAAGGCTGGTGCGAAAGGGGCAGATGACACTGCTGCTTGTAACGATTATGTAAACACTTAAAGACTTAGCATAATTTGCGCGTGGTCATGACGTTGTAGAATGTGGTGAGCACTTCCTTTCCTGAGGGCACCCTTCCTGTGCGTAGCTAGTTTATGTAAATTATGTAGAGTCATAGAAAACCACCCTATTTCACTAGCATATAAATAGAGAAAAATCATGACAAATAAAGGAGATTCTAACTGGAAGAGGTTCTGTGTGTTATTGGTGTCTCGGTCCGTTACAAATCTGGTGGCAGCGGTAAAAAATTGTTTTAGTATGTCTTCAAGTATTTTACCAGGACGATTTGATAATGGCGATTTTGAATGCTGGTTGCGTGAATTCAACGCTTGTTGTGACGCCAATGGTTGGAAGTTCACCGCCGAACGTGATGACAAAATTTTAAAGTCGCCCGCGTTCCTTCGCGGTAAAACCTGCGGAAAAGCGTACCAAGTTCGCCGATGCTGTCGCGGAGCTTCGAAAGTCTCTTTGCCCAACTGTTCAACGCGAGACTTTCTATGCGTTGTTTGAAAGTCGTGTTCTTCGCGCCGGAGAGGATCCTGCTGTATATAAATGGGAGCTTGAGAATCTTCTCGCTAAAGCTGATCCCGAACTATCCCATGGGTGGAAGACAGCTTTGATTCAAGGACAATGTATGAACGGTTTGCCCAACCTCCTCAAGTTGGAACTGTTGGAACATAATCCAACGCCGACCCTCGAAGAAATGCTTGCCTTCGTCCAGCGATACCGTGCTGTTGAAGGGGTTGCCAGACAACTCACAATAAGCATATACTTGTCGTCGTCGATCACTTCACTAAATGGTGTGAGGCGTTTGCTACCCCAGACGAAAAAGCAAGCACAGTAGCTCAACTTTTGATAAGTAGAATATTTTCTACTAATAGATTCGGTCCCTCTGCAGTATTTTACTCCGACAAAGGTCGTAATTTTGAAAGCGTTTTAATGCATGGGATATGTGATTCAATGGGAATAACGAAGACCAGAACAACGGCTTATCATCGTCAGTGTGACGGTCAAGCAGAACGACAAAACAGAACACTTCAGAACATGTTGTCATCTTTTGCTTCAAGTCGAACAGATTATTGGGATTTATGGCTAGATAGTGTCACATTTGCATATAACACGAGCAAGCATGATGTACTCGGAGTTTCTCCCTATGAAGTTGTTTTTGGCCGTGCTCCGCGATTGCCTTTAGAATTGGAGTTAGGCATGCCACTTTCAAATCCATCCACTCGCAACGAGTATATACACACACTTAGGTCAGTATTCCGTGACGTTAGACAAATCGCAAAGCAGCAACTTACCAAAGTACCCGAAAAACGAGCAGGGCACAAATAAACGACAAACACCTGGAGGACATTTTGTGAAGCCCAAACGGTAATGTTAAGGCGACCTAAAGGCTGGAAGTTAAGCAGTAAATGGGTTGGAACTTACCGCATTCAAAAACGGATGGGGGTTAATTACAAAATAGTATCTCAGGGTGGTGAGGGAAAAGTTGTTCATCATGATCAACTTAAGTTAAGTTATGTTCCTTTTCAACTGGGTGAACTTGTTTGCCCATTTTAAAAAATAGGTGAGTTTCAGGTGGTTGAATTTGCACCTCAACAGGTGCGAAACCCTAGAGCAAGGCCTGCGAGACTTAGACAAAATATACGACCTCCTAATCGTTATGGCTATGATTAGCAAGCTAAAGACTGTTCTCGGGACGAGAACGTTAAAGGAGGAGAATGGTGTAACGATTATGTAAATGTATTAAATGACTGAGCATAACTTGCGCGTGGTCATGACGTTGTAGAATGTGGTCAGCACTTCCTTTCTTGTGGACACCCGTCCTGTGCGTAGTTTATTCAAGTTATGTAGAGTATTAGAAAACGCCCTATTTCACTAGCATATAAATAGAGAGATCATGATAAATAAAGGGGATTCTAACTGGAAGAGGTTCCGTGTGTTATTGGTGTCTCGATCCGTTACATGCTCTGTCCCGAGGCAAAGTTCTAAAAGTATTTAAAGACAAACTATTGGCATTCAGTTCCACTGGTAACTCGTTCCACATTTTTGCACCACAATAACTAACGCTTTTTTTTAAAAAGTTTGTTCTTAGCTTTTGTAGAGCATAATCGATACCATTATTGCGTAAATTATAATTATCATTATCTTTATGACGAATAAGTTTGAGATCTTTGCTGGGTATTCGCCATTGGCGTCTTTATGCATAAATATCGCCTTATTATTGCCCCATCTTTCCATCAATGGTTGTCACCTTAATTCTTGAAATATACCCTCAGATCTGACATCATTTGATTTACCAGTTATGACCCTTGCAGTCCTGTTTTGCATTTTTTGTAGTTTTTCAAGCGAATATGCATTTCCTATATCCCAAACAAGGCTGCAATAGTCAAAGTGGGGTAATATAATTGCATTATGCACAGGAATTAGGGTTGACTGACGTACTAAAGCTTTCATGCGTCGAATCATTCCTATGCCTTTTGAGACTTTGCTGGCAATAGTATTTATATGTGAATTTCATTTTAGTTGGTCCCCAACAATAACTCCTAACGTTTTTGTTTCTTTAGCTTTCTTTATTTTATTATCTCCCAGTTTATAACTATATTGATTTGGACTTAAAGGAGTTTAAGTTAAGCCGAAAGAAAATTGACATTTTAAATACCCTCACGGAGATATTTGCCATCTTAAAACCTGATGAAGGAAATGGAATTGTGCCCGTCGCTTGTATTTTTACTCCATCGTTTGTTGTATATTTCAATCGTACTGACGTCGAGGCCACTATGAACAGTACAATGTCTACATTAACGGTACTTGATGCCACAACAGAATATAATGGAACATTAACTGCAAACGCACAAGGTCTTTTTGCATCGTCAGGGGGATCATGGCGCTCCCAGTACAATCTAAAAGTTACTATCATTATGACAGGTGCAAACGAGCACCAATCACATGAATGGTTTAGTAGCCCCAGTAACACTGCGATAATGGGCAGTGGAATATTTCAGCTCGATGCATGATTTTAATATGGGTGGGTTTCACTCAATGTATTTTTTTACATAGGACACCGCTTGGTGGTTAGCTTTACACATATTGCTACTATATGCCCCGTGTAAGCGAGCAAATTTAATTTCGCCAATTGGGTTCTTTGGTCCATCTTTTAGTCCGGTTTAGAAGGGTATTTTTTTGGATAGAACGTCTTGTGCTTGTAACGTACCTTAAAATGTGTGCATGGCTGAGCCTCAACTCTTTCTTTTCCGGTCCAGTAAAAAGTTTCTTCTGTCAAATGTCTGTTGGATAAATTAGAGAAATCTGGCATCTCACTTAGTTATTTATAACTAATTTTTTTTTGTTTTTTTTAAGGATAGTTTGTCAAAGGATAGTCAAGTTAGTGTTTTAAAAAATGGAAAAAGAACTGAAACACATCCCATTCTTCATGAAGTTGAAGTCGTTTCTGCTGGAAGCCAAAATCAAGTTCGGAAACGCAAATTTCCTGAATGCCCAGTCGGCTCTGGAAAAGGAACTGATGAAAAACGTGTTCGCCTCAGATCCACTGATGGTAGAAGCAAAGAAGAACATGGAGGACATGGAGGACCAGGTCATATTACTGAAAATGACATCACAGGAAAATATAATAAAGAGAAGGTGAAGATTTATAAAGAGTTAATAGACTATTCTTCATAATTATTAGACGCTCACGCTCTTCCAATTCCGAGTGCAACCACTTTGATCAAATCAATTCTAGGCATGTTCAAAAAGATGAAATGAAAAATGACGATAAACTTAGACAATTGCTGGTTCGTGCTGCTTATATTTTATAATTATTTTTTAGTTTGAAATAAAAAATACTGGCAACATTGGAATAATGGTCTCTTCTTGAGAGAAGGAGCAAAAGTCCGTTATGGAGAAATATTAGCAAAGATGAAATTAATATATCAGCAAAGCGATCATTCTGATTGTGTGAAATCACTACAATGGCGTTTTCGTCAACATAAAGGAATGGCATGCGCCAATTGTTTAGTTACTAAACTAGTTAGTCTTATCTGTGCTGTTAACTGTAGCACAACGGATCAAACTGTTTTCGGTACTAAGGAAGGGGAGTATTTAGTTTGGAGATTTAAACATCATTGGACTGGGCCCATGCAAGTCTTTGAAAATTATGGTAAACATAAGGGACATATCCGTTGCAGGCAACCTATATCATAATATAATAATCATATATTAATTAAAACACCATGTGTACAAATGAAAGAGAAATATGAAATTATATTTGAAAAAATTTACATTTGTGTTATTCCTATATCCTAGTTTTCTTTGCAAGTTAGTTGAGTTGGAAAAAAATACCAGCATATAGCTGATATTTAGAAGTGGTTTAGTGAAAACATTTTATCAATGGTAACCACCAGGGAAGATGATAATTTAATGGAGGAGGAAATCAGTGAATTGTTTTTATCTGCACCTAACATATGACAGCAGAAGTGTTGTGCAAAATGTTGAGAAATTTTGGTGATGTATTTCATTAGTGAAGTATTCCAGGCTCTTTCCAGGAGAGTATTTTCACCATAGTTACTGGAACCATCACTAGATGAACGTGGCGTAGCAGGGTGGAAGGTGGATGCAAAATATTTGTTAAAAGCGTCAGCTTTCCTTTCGGCGGTGGTGAACGGTTCGTCATTGTGGGTTAAGGTAACAGGTAGAGAAGAGCCAGCAGTTTTTGCCTTAAAGAGCCTCCAGAATACTTTTGGTTTTTCCTTGACTGAGCTTGCTAGAGAGGAAATATATTCACGCTTCTTTGATCGTATCATGTTTTTTATGCTTCGGCGTAGCTCACGATAACGATCCCAAAGTGAAGATGAGTTGGTGGACTTTGCTCTTTTTCTTAACGTTTCTTTCTTGTTGAGGGCGTGAATAATATCTTCAGTGATCTAGGGAGGCTTGTACGAACTTTTGACCTTGATCTTAGGGATACGTTTGTTTACAGTAGCAAGGAAAAGGTCGTTCCATTTAGTCCAGACGGAGTTGACATCACTTTCATTTTCGACAAGATCTAACAGCGGAAGACATCTCAAAGTAGCACGGAGGAATAAAAATCACCATTTTTGTAGTTGTAGACCATACGTTTAATCGGTTTGATCACTTTTCTGCGCAGATTGATGTCAGAAGTGATAGCTTTATGGTCAGACTTTACACAAGAGGAATCGTCATCTGTTACGGAGATGTTCTCAATTAGATACTTGTTCGTTGCTGGTTCTTAAAAGAACCATGCGGGCTTATTCAGACAGCGTATGCACTAAAAAAACCGCTAAAGAAGATGATAAAGACATTGATTTTCTAGGCCCAATTAAGGCTGGCATAGATATGGAAAAAGCGATGAAAGATGTGACATTTATCTTAATAAGTCAACCTGATTTACACTGTGCAGAAAGCAGAATTAAACAGTTGCGTACGATGTATCCTGCTGCACGTAAAGTGCTTGCTTTTGATAGCATGGAACTTACTCCAAAACGATATTATGCAAATTCATTTCCATCATTAAAATCTGTCAATTGAAACGCCTAACGTCGACGAAACGGCTATGGCAGACGAAATCGAAAAATGCTTGAAGTTGAAAAGTGAACTGAAAGCTGCTATTGACATGATTGACGAGTTGCTACCACAAACGGTAACGGCAGTCGTAAGCAAAGCCGGTGATCTCGATAGTATTGTCGAAGAAGACGAAAAGGTGCAATCTTCCGCCAGTGGACCAACGTATTCCCAGTCCCCAAATCAGGGTCACTCCGTCCGAGCGAAACTTCCTAAACTAGAGGTAAAAAAGTTTAACGGCAAGATCGAAGAATGGCAGGAGTTCTGGGACGGGTTCGAAAGTGCGATCCATCAGAACGAATGCCTAACGACAGTGGACAGATTTAATTACCAGAGAACCCTTTTAACAGGACAAGCAAAATCAGCGATAGCGGGATTTTCCCTAACAACGGCTAACTATGAATCGGCAGTTCAACGTTTCAAGAAAAGGTATGGTAAAGATACATTAATTAAACGTACCCATATTCACGAAATATTAAATGTACAACCAGTGCATAGTGCGAAAGATTGTGGACGATTGAGAGCTGTTGTGCGTTCTGTCAAGGGAAACACCGACAGGAAGACTGTAAGAAGGTGACGGATACAAAGGAGCGTAAGCATATTGTAATGAAATATTCCAGGTGTTTTAGTTGCATGAAAAGAGGACATAGGGCACGGGATTGAAAGCATGTCATTTTCTGTAAAAATTGTAAAAGTAAACATCACACTGCCATGTGCAAGGCTGGTGCGAAAGGGGCAGATGACACTGCTGCTTGTAACGATTATGTAAACACTTAAAGACTTAGCATAATTTGCGCGTGGTCATGACGTTGTAGAATGTGGTGAGCACTTCCTTTCCTGTGGGCACCCTTCCTGTGCGTAGCTAGTTTATGTAAATTATGTAGAGTCCTAGAAAACCACCCTATTTCACTAGCATATAAATAGAGAAAAATCATGACAAATAAAGGAGATTCTAACTGGAAGAGGTTCTGTGTGTTATTGGTGTCTCGGTCCGTTACAAATCTGGTGGCAGCGGTAAAAAATTGTTTTAGTATGTCTTCAAGTATTTTACCAGGACGATTTGATAATGGCGATTTTGAATGCTGGTTGCGTAAATTCAACGCTTGTTGTGACGCCAATGGTTGGAAGTTCACCGCCGAACGTGATGACAAAATTTTAAAGTCGCCCGCGTTCCTTCGCGGTAAAACCTGCGGAAAAGCGTACCAAGTTCGCCGATGCTGTCGCGGAGCTTCGAAAGTCTCTTTGCCCAACTGTCCAACGCGAGACTTTCTATGCGTTGTTTGAAAGTCGTGTTCTTCGCGCCGGAGAGGATCCTGCTGTATATAAATGGGAGCTTGAGAATCTTCTCGCTAAAGCTGATCCCGAACTATCCGATGGTGGGAAGACAGCTTTGATTCAAGGACAATTTATGAACGGTTTGCCCAACCTCCTCCAGTTGGAACTGTTGGAACATAATCCAACGCCGACCCTCGAAGAAATGCTTGCCTTCGTCCAGCGATACCGTGCTGTTGAAGGGGTTGCCAGACAACTCACAATAAGCATATACTTGTCGTCGTCGATCACGTCACTAAATGGTGTGAGGCGTTTGCTACCCCAGACGAAAAAGCAAGCACAGTAGCTCAACTTTTGATAAGTAGAATATTTTCTAGATTCGGTCCCTCTGCAGTATTATACTCCGATAAAGGTCGTAATTTTGAAAGCGTTTTAATGCATGGGATATGTGATTCAATGGGAATAACGAAGACCAGAACAACGGCTTATCATCGTCAGTGTGACGGTCAAGCAGAACGACAAAACAGAACACTTCAGAACATGTTGTCATCTTTTGCTTCAAGTCGAACAGATGATTGGGATTTATGGCTAGATAGTGTCACATTTGCATATAACACGAGCAAGCATGATGTACTCGGAGTTTCTCCCTATGAAGTTGTTTTTGGCCGTGCTCCGCGATTGCCTTTAGAATTGGAGTTAGGCATGCCACTTTCAAATCCATCCACTCGCAACGAGTATATACACACACTTAGGTCAGTATTCCGTGACGTTAGACAAATCGCAAAGCAGTAGCTTACCAAAGTACCCGAAAAACGAGCAGGGCACAAATAAACGACAAACACCTGGAGGACATTTTGTGAAGCTCAAACGGTAATGTTTAGGCGACCTAAAGGCTGGAAGTTAAGCAGTAAATGGGTTGGAACTTACCGCATTCAAAAACGGATGGGGGTTAATTACAAAATAGTATCTCAGGGTGGTGAGGGAAAAGTTGTTCATCATGATCAACTTAAGTTAAGTTATGTTCCTTTTCAACTGGGTGAACTTGTTTGCCCATTTTAAAAAATAGGTGAGTTTCAGGTGGTTGAATTTGCACCTCAACAGGTGCGAAACCCTAGAGCAAGGCCTGCGAGACTTAGACAAAATATACGACCTCCCAATCGTTATGGCTATGATTAGCAAGCTAAAGACTGCTCTCGGGGCGAGAACGTTAAAGGAGGAGGATGGTGTAACGGTTATGTAAATATATTAAATGACTGAGCATAACTTGCGCGTGGTCATGACGTTGTAGAATGTGGTCAGCACTTCCTTTCTTGTGGACACCCGTCCTGTGCGTAGTTTATTCAAGTTATGTAGAGTATTAGAAAACGCCCTATTTCACTAGCATATAAATAGAGAGATCATGATAAATAAAGGGGATTCTAACTGGAAGAGGTTCCGTGTGTTATTGGTGTCTCGATCCGTTACATGCTCTGTCTCGAGGCAAAGTTTTAAAAGTATTTAAAGACAAACTATTGGCATTCAGTTCCACTGGTAACTCGTTCCACATTTTTGCACCACAATAACTAACGCTTTTTTTTAGAAAGTTTGTTCTTAGCTTTTGTAGAGCATAATCGATACCATTATTGCGTAAATTATAATTATCATTATTCTTTATGACGAATAAGTTTGAGATCTTTGCTGGGTATTCGCCATTGGCGTCTTTATGCATAAATATCGCCTTATTATTGCCCCATCTTTCCATCAATGGTTGTCACCTTAATTCTTGCAATATACCCTCAGATCTGACATCATATGATTTGCCAGTTATGTTCCTTGCAGTCCTGTTCTGCATTTTTTGTAGTTTTTCAAGCGAATATTCATTTCCTATATCCCAAACAAGGCTGTAATAGTCAAAGTGGGGTAATATAATTGCATTATGCACAGGAATTAGGGTTGACTGACGTACTAAAGCTTTCATGCGTCGAATCATTCCTATGCCTTTTGAGACTTTGCTGGCAATAGTATTTATATGTGAATTTCATTTTAGTTGGTCCCCAACAATAACTCCTAACGTTTTTGTTTCTTTAGCTTTCTTTATTTTATTATCTCCCAGTTTATAACTATATTGATTTGGACTTAAAGGAGTTTAAGTTAAGCCGAAAGAAAATTGACATTTTAAATACCCTCACGGAGATATTTGTCATCTTAAAACCTGATGAAGGAAATGGAATTGTGCCCGTCGCTTGTATTTTTACTCCATCGTTTGTTGTATATTTCAATCGTACTGACGTCGAGGCCACTATGAACAGTACAATGTCTACATTAACGGTACTTGATGCCACAACAGAATATAATGGAACATTAACTGCAAACGCACAAGGTCTTTTTGCATCGTCAGGGGGATCATGGCGCTCCCAGTACAATCTAAAAGTTACTATCATTATGACAGGTGCAAACGAGCACCAATCACATGAATGGTTTAGTAGCCCCAGTAACACTGCGATAATGGGCAGTGGAATATTTCAGCTCGATGCATGATTTTAATATGGGTGGGTTTCACTCAATGTATTTTTTTACATAGGACACCGCTTGGTGGTTAGCTTTACACATATTGCTACTATATGCCCCGTGTAAGCGAGCAAATTTAATTTCGCCAATTGGGTTCTTTGGTCCATCTTTTAGTCCGGTTTAGAAGGGTATTTTTTTGGATAGAACGTCTTGTGCTTGTAACGTACCTTAAAATGTGTGCATGGCTGAGCCTCAACTCTTTCTTTTCCGGTCCAGTAAAAAGTTTCTTCTGTCAAATGTCTGTTGGATAAATTAGAGAAATCTGGCATCTCACTTAGTTATTTATAACTAATTTTTTTTTGTTTTTTTTAAGGATAGTTTGTCAAAGGATAGTCAAGTTAGTGTTTCAAAAAATGGAAAAAAAACTGAAACACATCCCATTCTTCATGAAGCTGAAGACGTTTCTGCTGGAAGCCAAAATCAAGTTCGGAAACGCAAATTTCCTGAATGCCCAGTCGGCTCTGGAAAAGGAACTGATGAAAAACGTGTTCGCCTCAGATTCACTGATGGTAGAAGCAAAGAAGAACATGGAGGACGTGGAGGACCAGGTCATATTACTGAAAATGACATCACAGGAAAAAATAATAAAGAGAAGGTGAAGATTTATAAAGAGTTAATAGACTATTCTTCATAATTATTAGACGCTCACGCTCTTCCAATTCCGAGTACAACCACTTTGATCAAATCAATTCTAGGCATGTTCAAAAAGATGAAATGAAAAATGACGATAAACTTAGACAATTGCTGGTTCGTGCTGCTTATATTTTATAATTATTTTTTAGTTTGAAATAAAAAATACTGGCAACATTGGAATAATGGTCTCTTCTTGAGAGAAGGAGCAAAAGTCCGTTATGGAGAAATATTAGCAAAGATAAAATTAATATATCAGCAAAGCGATCATTCTGATTGTGTGAAATCACTACAATGGCGTTTTCGTCAACATAAAGGAATGGCATGCGCCAATTGTTTAGTTACTAAACTAGTTAGTCTTATCTGTGCTGTTAACTGTAGCACAACGGATCAAACTGTTTTCGGTACTAAGGAAGGGGAGTATTTAGTTTGGAGATTTAAACATCATTGGACTGGGCCCATGCAAGTCTTTGAAAATTATGGTAAACATAAGGGACATATCCGTTGCAGGCAACCTATATCATAATATAATAATCATATATTAATTAAAACACCATGTGTACAAATGAAAGAGAAATATGAAATTATATTTGAAAAAATTTACATTTGTGTTATTCCTATATCCTAGTTTTCTTTGCAAGTTAGTTGAGTTGGAAAAAAATACCAGCATATAGCTGATATTTAGAAGTGGTTTAGTGAAAACATTTTATCAATGGTAACCACCAGGGAAGATGATAATTTAATGGAGGAGGAAATCAGTGAATTGTTTTTATCTGCACCTAACATATGACAGCAGAAATGTTGTGCAAAATGTTGAGAAATTTTGGTGATGTATTTCATTAATGAAGTATTCTAGGCTCAAAAACCAATGAACTTTAATATTATTGTAGGCTTGCTTGAAAGAACTTTTAAAAAAAAACCATTGTTTATTCTTTTTTAGTTTTGCTGGGTATAACATTGCCATTGATCCTAAATATTGTATTTTATATATGACAATGAGAATGTTGTCCTCAGTGAAACTGCTGTAGAGTTTTCTGTTACTATTTTTAATATTTAGCAAGGGGTTTTGATGTTGTGACATTTATATTAAAAAGCCAGCTTCAATATACACAATTTGTACTCATTTTGTGTTGGTTTGTGTCACTTTTAAACTCTATAAGCATGTTATTTTTTGCAGATCGACAAGATGTTCTATTTGTTTCCCCCATAGGCCTTAGAACAAGAGCTATAGTTTAAGTTTATGCTTCAAAAATTAATAGAAATTTTGAGAGAGAATAATTGACTGAACGGGAAGTTTTTAGAGGTGCCAACTATATAATGTCCAGGGGCCGGTTGTGAGAAGCCCGTTTAGCTTAAAGGTGGATAAGTCAAAATTAAATAATACTCTTACATCACTGGTGAATCGGTTAACTTAAATATTTTGCACTAATAATTGTTTGTTTGTTATTTTATCTGTTAGATTAATTAGCAGAAATAACCAAAAAATTATCACCTGGATGCATCTGAGAGGAAAAATTAAAATTTGTCGTTTTGACAAATAGGGTTGACAATTATTTAATTGGTCGTTTTTATTGGTTAAAAGGACCAATTACCTAACGGTTAATCTTATTGGTCAAAACGACCATTTTTAGTTGTTCCTCTAAGATGCATCCAGGTGACCAATTTTTTTGGTCATTTCGATCAATCATCTTTTACATTTTTCACCATGACTACCGGTCTTGTTCATTTTAACTTTTTCATTTTATGCATGCTTAACGCTTAACGTGGTAAACGTTATGCTGCATATATTTTAATGCATATAAACAAAATAAACAAAATAACATGATGTCATAGCAAAAACATTTGGAAATTTTGTTACGGCTGTCGACTGGTATGTCCCTCAATCATGAAAAGTTTATGTTATAGATTTCATAGATAAATCACAAAGTCAAGAAATGAATTCTTTTGCCTGCGCATCAAAATGCTTGCCTGCATACGTGCATTGTTTCCGCTCAAATCATTTCATTCCCATGATGATTAATATTAACAAAAAATGTAAGTATTATAGCACAGATAATGTAAGGCCGAAACTTCATGTTCACAAAATGAAACAAAATGAGCAATGTTACGGCAATAACAATCCAACACACAACAAGTACTACACGTACAAAGACGATACCATATAACATCTAAAACGTTACTGATAAAATCTGACAAAGACGATATATACAGTACACAAATATTGGGCGTGAAGCTCAAGCTCACACGACCAGCATGAGGCTCAAACTAACATGAAAAGGCATTTCATGATATGATATTAAACCGTGCGTGTTGTTCAGTTTCAGCATTAAACAAAGTGCACACGAACATTGCCATTTGAGCTATCAGTAGAGAAACAAAAATCGTACCTCACTTGTTCAAACCTTAGCCTGTATTATCGACCTCCAAGTAATCTTTGACACATCCTACATGTAGCTAGTTAGCCAGCTGCTTGTTTCGAACTGTACCAAAAAGAAGTCTTTTCCAAACTTCGACGTTATACCCACTAAGATCTGAAAACAAAATTAAATAACGGGCCTTGACGTTTTAATACCAGGGATTAGACAGACAGAGCGCAGTCTTAATTGAGGTTCCTTATCTGGCTGGTTTAGTTTCCGATGCAGCGAGAACATACAGTATCTGCCCTAACGGCTGACTCTGGTATTTCGTTACTTGACGTGTTATAAGCAACATCTCTATGACTCAATCAGAAATAAGATTTATATCAAGGGTAGCATCATTTCGCATAACCTTGTTCCCAGAGCCTATTCGTGGTGAATCATGTGGTGGCAAGAGGCCCTGACAAAGGCTTGTTGTCACATGACAAACTTTTCAGTACATTTGGAAAGTTTATTACAGAAATTCAGTACCCGATAATTTGTAGGAAAATTTTCCAACAGTATTGGAAAATTTGACAACCAACCTTTTCCAAAGGCTTCTACCTCACGTTCTACACCGGAGAGCAGGGCAACGAGGTCGTCTTTTGCATCAATTGCATTTTTGATTACGAGTGCCCAGAACACAGTTTATAGCTGATAGCTACAATACTAAACAATGCAACGTTTCATACCTTTACTCGTAATTTTCGCTTGTGTTGGCTCGATATTTTTGACAGTAAAAGACAAAGGATCAACGGAACATCACTTGATAATCGATTATAATAATCTATAATAAATAAAAAAGAAATGAAGCCATCAATAACTTTCCATTATCCCTCACTATAGTTTACCAGTGAAACACTTGCTGCTTATTATTATAACAAAAACGTCTACAAAGTTAGTTTTTCCTGAAAAAAATTGTGAAATTCAGAAACCCCATACCTTTGTATAAATGGATGAATGTCGAGTACTTTGGTCTTTGCCAATGACTACTATGAAGTTAGAAGTGAAGACCTCAAAATCATTTTCTATTTATTTTGTATAAACAACCTAGATAATAACGTGTACAGCTCTAAATTATGAAGGGAAGATACGACACCGGTAGAAAATTGACCTGCAACGGACACTTTGGCATTACAGTATAAAACGAAACGTAAAATTATAGTTATGTCATGATCATGGATGTCTAGAAATCACGGAATATTCATCATTCTACTCTAGGGTCGTGTACTTTGTATCGTTAGTTTGAATATGGTCTAATCTAAGTTCCCTGTATGTTTGAATGGTGATCATAAATCACAGTATTTTCTGGATGGGTTACTCTAGTAATAGTAAACTTTTTTACGCGCTTATTCAAATTTCACAAAATGCGAGAACTGCGTAAAGTATTGTTTCCTTGCACTGATCCCTAGAAGCCAAAATGATATTTGCTTAAATTAAGGACGTGTATTTTTGCCTTTTCTACATCTTATTAGAAGTAGCAATTTGTCTGTATATTAAAGGCAGAATGGTCGCAACCGAATGAAACCTAAAAAGGATGGTGGAAATTGCGTATACATGGACCAATAGATTATGTATTGACTAAATGACAACATGACGGTTATGTATCTTATATATGTGCGTGCGTGCCATTCAGCCAAATAATTTCTCTATGCAGTTATTTTAAACACTCCGTCTAATTGGTTTTTCAGGCAAATTGTGAAAGCACCCCAAAAATCCCTAGTGTTGGTTGTGAAACCTATCGGTAAATGATACGAAATACTACACCAGTATATATATTTTTCATACCTTTACTCAAAGTGCCGCTAAGCCGTATACCAGATGTACATGCACTATACTTTTATTAGGCTGAAAACTACAGCATCTCGGTACCATGCTACATCGTTTTGTGTACGTAAGGTATGAAACTATTAAAAAGAAATAAAATCAGAAAATTGAAAATACAGTATAACTGAAATTGTTAAATAGTTTAAAACAAATATGTATATATTATATTTTATTGAAAAACTTGTCAAATTATTGCGATTTAATTGCCGGCAAATTGTGAGTGATGGCGACCTAACTCCGCGTTAATGATCCATTTTGGTGTCGTACAAAACAAATGATTAGTGCAATGGTAAGAATATTTTCATTCGGTGAAAGATAGAATATTAACTGTAACATTTCATCTTTCACCTCATTAAAATATTCTTACCATTGCACTCATAAACATTCATTATTTGCATAACATATAATATGATACACTATAAAGGTTTAGGTTCTATTATTAAAAAGAAATAAAATCAGAAAATTGAAAATACAGTATAATTGAAAACTGTTAAATATTTTGAAACAAATATGTATTATATTATATAGAACACCTTGTCAAATTATTGCGATTTAATTGGCTGTTTACGATCACGCGATATAAAATAGAAATTTCCATTTCCATGATCATGAAATGAAACCGTGCATTAGTTCTTTCGATGGCACGGTAGGTTTCATTATCTTCACGCGGTCAAATTTCACTATCGCACACATTCCGTGGCGGCACATTGGGAATGATCCAATCTTATTTACTATACTAACAAAACAAAATGGCGACCTAACTCCGCGTCAATGATCCATTTTGGTGTCGTATAAAACAAATAATAAATGTTTATGAGTGCAATGGTAAGAATATTTTCATTCGGTGAAAGATAGAATATTAATTGAAACATCCATCTTTCACCTCAATAAAATATATATTCTTACCATTGCACTCATAAACATTCATTATTTGTATAGCATTTAATATGATACACTATAAAGGTTTAGGTTCTATCAATTAACTGGGTTCCAAATTAGGCCAGTTGTGCCTGGGAACACAATCTCATACGTTTTCGAATACTAGGCAAAAAATTGATAAAAATGTAAAACTTATGCTTGCAGATATTGAAAACTAGGAAGCCCTAGGCCTAGCACATATCATGAAATTTGTTAAACCAATAGACATATTGTTGTCAGTCTACATCGTGTTTGTATTTTAAACGATTTTGTTTTAAGTTATCCTGCTGTCCTCCTTACATATTTACAGCTATTTCTGCAATACGATATCAATCTCTGGTTCAGGAATGTCGTTGTCTGTCAACATGTCTTGAATTATGATTAAAACATAGTCATCTTTTGCATGCAAGTTGCTTGGAGTGTGGAAACGTCCTAGTTTTAGGCGAGAAAGACTGAGAACAAGCTAGAATTTCCCCAAATACGGTATTTCTAGAACGCTCTCAGACCCCTACGCGAACAACACTACGACGTTCCCAGGCTTCTCAGCAATTTTTTGCCCTAAAAACTAGGACGTTTCATATAACAACAGACAGACAACTGAACATTTGGCATCAAATATATAGACCAAATCTGTCTCCACACAATAATGCACTGATGTAAACAGTAAATCAAAAATTATCTTCTATTCCTTGAATGATGTACAGAAATACAGATTTACTGAATATTGAATGTAAATGTAAAATGTTAGCTACTATTGAGGCAGTAATGACTTACCCCTAATACTCATTTGACTTGGTTCGTAACAATAGCAACGTATATTATCAGAAAGTCTATAGCGACGATGATAGAAGGATGGCGTTTTTTTTTCACTGTTTCAAGCATAGTAAGCGTTGATAAACTTCTCTATTTCCCCAAGGGCAATAAAACCCGTTTGCTTTGAGACAAAAACGTGTTATATTTAATTATTGGGTGTATTTTCAAGTATGTTTACATTTTATTTTTATACCATACTCTATTTATAACATATAATATATATAACACTTAAGTAATATTTGTACGAGAATTTTATATACTGCAAGTTGTCGATCCACAATATGGCAATAGTGTAGATGACTCAGCTAGGTGGTAGAGGTATTTTCCCCTTATCTCTTAACCTACTTAACTGACGTGTTGACAGCAATTTTCCATACCCCTCAGGCCTTCTACGTTATTCGTCTTACTGCAATTTTCTCGTATAGTTTCACGCATCCTTATTTTTGCCGTTTATTGTGATCAAAGTAATTCTGACATACAAGCAGAAATATTTTTAATTTAAGAAGAAATTAATCTTTTTAAAATCTTAGTGTCTAAATTTTTCAATTATTTTGCGTTGGAGCCTTATTGATGCCTTGCCAACATGGAATTCTTGTGACGTAAATCTACAAAGAGTAAGCGGTGTTTTCCAGCTAAGCTTTGGAACTTAATGCAATCTGCAATGATGTTATTGTCTTTAACATCAATAATGACATCATGTATTGCGTTATAAAAGAAGCCAACTGTTTACATTTTTTATTAAACTAAGAAAGTGACATAGTAGAAGAACAAGATAATCAAGAAAAATGTTAAGAGCAAAAACTCAAAAGTCTATTATCAGTCGATGCCCTCTTATTAATTGTTCATACCGAAATTTTTGCCTGGATGATTTAAAAAATCACCTTGAATCAAGAAGACACAAGATCACGAACGCTGATGTTATAAATAAGATCTTGGGAATAGTGAAAAGCAATTCACTGCCAACCGACTATCTGCTTCGTGTTCAGAATGATAACATTGTACAAGTGCGTTTACCACAACAAGAAAATCCCTCTTCCGGATCATTTTTTCAAAACCAAACTGCAGCTAGCGTGACGAACAATACACGATCGACACTACAGTATGAGAACACTAGTACATGTGAAGATGTGTTGGAACGTGAGCATAACCAGTATGAAACAGAGCTTTCACAATCCGCTGTGGCAACGTTAACGGAATCGTCGAACGAACAGATGCACAATCTCACAGAGGCGGTTGCGTCATTGAATCTCACCATTCAAAAAATCAGTATTAACGAAAGAGACATGAAAACTGTACTGCACCAAACAAAAACTGTTCTGAAAGACAAGCTGTCCGAAATAGATCAAGGTTTGGAAAAAGCTGGCAACATCGTTTCTAATGTGAACAATACCTCAAAATCACTTGTTCAACTACAAGTGGGACATTCTTGGCTGGAAGTAAAGTTGCGACAATCACCAAGTCTACCTTCATCTGCCTGTAGTTTATGCCAGGGCCACCACATGCAAATCCGACAGCATCGAGGTTTTTTAAGCGTGCAGAATTGAGTGGATTGCTCTGTTGTTCTGGATAGTGATCATGGAATGCAAAAAATGATAAGCCACGAGAAGTCCCAATGTCATGCGATTTGTGTATCCGCTGAAGAACAAAGAAAAAGAAATACAATACAGTCTTCACTTCTTGTCAACCAGCAGAAAGAAAACGAGGTGACTCAGCGATTCCTGTTAAGATGTTACAGGCTAATTCAGTGTCATGTGGCATACAACAAGTACCCATTTATGTCTTACTTGCATCATCTGCAAGGAGTTGAGGTCAGAAACCGTCATCTGACCGATATGGCAATGGCCAGTGCAACTGATTGTATCTATGATGTCCAGTTACGTTAAAGAACGTCAAGTACATTGCATCAATTAATCCCACTATGGACAAAGTAACTGTTGAACATGTCACACGTGAAGTAATTAATGTGCGAATTTTGGATAACAACGGTGAGCCTGTTTGCATCAATGCTAACCAAAGTGTGATTTCGCGACACGAGGATCCACTTCCTGAATACACACAAAGCCTCAGTGACACACCAGTAGCGGATGATGCCAGTGATGCCCAGGGTTTATTTTGCCACGTAATCGATTTCCTCGAAAATGACCTAAAGATGTCCAAGGAAACATTTGCTAAGAGCGTGACGTCGTCATCTTCAGATTACGAGGCGGTATATACTGGAGACATTCAAGGTTGGCAAAGACTGTGGAAGGTAAAGTTCAATTGCTCTCACTTACATTTCACTGACAGAGCACACAAGCTTGAGTCGATGGTGGGTAAGATACGAAAATAACCAGAGTTCAAATGGCTCGATGACGTTTTTTCCAAATTGGATATCATGATTTCCAAAATATGCCAGTCGACTAAACAACAAAGGAACATTAGATACGCTGCATCACTCAGTGATTCGGTAGTGAAGAGCATGAAAAGGCTGGTTGAAACCAGATTCATTCGCTATCTTGTTGACTCAGTTGATACACTTCTTGCAAACGCCTATGTTCTGGAGCTAATGTGGCAATAGCAATCCGCTAACGGGGACGTGGATATTCAAGGTCACTTGAAGAATCTGGTGAGTCCTCTCTTTTTGCCAACTCTATTGATACTAGCCGATGTATTTAGCTAGTCTGTTTTTGCCAGCAAAGCATCCCATTCTGACATATATTCACTTTGGGATGACAAGGCAAACGTTGACCAATTTCTCGCCAATATCAAAAGAATAAATCATCTACCCCTGGCCGATAATCCCCTAAATAGAAGAGTTCGACTTCATCTTCCAAACATTGCTGTAGGTCATTTTATGCCAAATTCAAGTAGGCCCGAGCAGCAAATAATCATCATACAATACAATGTGCATTTTCAACCGCAGCTCAGAAAGCGGGAGCGGTAGTTGACACCAGACGAGATCACGAGAAGTGTTGAAGTTATAATGAAGCAGCTGACATCAGCAATCCTGAGGGAATCTGCAACATTCTTGGCGCCAGGTGAACAAGAACGAGATATCGTGAAGGTGTTTGATATGAAGTCATTCAACTTCCATGATCCTGAAAAAATCAGCCAGCAATATAACTATGAATTTGTTTCTGTTGCCGGTCATTTTAATGATATCAAGCTTTCATTCCCTGAAAGACAATGTAGCCCGTTGTGCTTTGGATTTGAATGTGAATGTCTTCTGAATCAATTTAAAACATTCTAATAACGTGTTCGGGACAACAAAGATCGTTTCAAAGATGTTTGGTTCGTAGAAAATGAAGCTGGTCAAGTCAAGTGGAATACCACAACTGTTCTTAGCTACTTCCACAGGGTTGAGTATGGCTTGCATGAAGATATACCAGACCTTGCAAAACTAATTGATATCTGCCTCATCACGTCACGATCTCAGTCTGATACTGAACGTGTAGGCAAGTTGACCAGAGACATCTCAGATAAAAGATTCGGTGAAAAGTACAACGAAGCCCATAAAGAAAAAGGAAAAAATGACAGGGTAACTGAAGAAACGTTTATTTATGCAAACCCTGTCTCCCTGCATTGCTTACCACTTCAAGACTTAAAAAAAGAGTGGGCAAAAAAACCTCTGCCCGCTCTTATGAGAACTAATCCAGATAAAGAAAGTTCTACGCTAAAAACTCTAAAAAACAAACAACCAACTGTTAAATTTTGGTTTCACTGAAATTGTTTTGAAATGAACACTTGTTTAGGTTATGTTTGGAATGACATTAACAATAGTGATAAGTCATTAATATTAATATAGCAACTTCACCAATTCAGTGGCATGGCTAACCCCACAATTCAATCCTGCAATGGCAATTACAACTGTATAATCATTTTTAGTTTCTATGCAAACTGATAGTTTAAATGTTTTTACAATCAATGAACACAAAAATAAAATACTTAATATTTGCATGTAGCAGGACTAAATCGTCGGTCTGGTTACGTTGCCAAGTGTATTGTATAATCTTATAGATTAGTATACAGATTACAGTGACTGAGAATATGATAGCTAACTGATTGATTGACAAAATCATTAATTGCTTACAATACCGGTACGAATGGTAATTCTAAATAGACTTTTGAAGTTGCATATGCAAAATGCATATCCAAATGTAATGAATAATATAATAATACAAAATGTAACACATTTATCAATGGTCTTATTCATTACCTTCTCCCAACAGACCCAAGTTCCCCTCCGAAATAGTTACCAGTTGGGTACTTGACATTTGAAGAAAATTAGGCTAATAATTTTCTAAACACTAAACCCCAGGTACAAAAAAATGCCATTTGGAACCCTGATTAATATCTGAAACGATAACTGAAAATCGCCGTTTCTAGTAAATGCCCTTCGTCAGGAAGTTAGTCCAACTTCAGAAGCAAGGGTCTTCGCTCACTTTAAATATTGTTTCAGGCAGTGATAAAATCTATATACATTTGGTGTAACAGTAATTATATCAGATATCTGCAAAATTATGCTTGATAAAGTGAATTCTCAAGCACCACTGGGAAATGCTGCAGCCATCCGCCGCAAAGCCTAGTTTTAATTCAGCGCATATGTACAGAACATAGTTCGAACTGCCTTAAAAACTAACATACTGTAGAATAGCTAAGGATTATGTGACTCTGTGCTGGGGCGGGCGTGTGTCTAGCAAGCAGTGGCAGAAGCAACAACAAAGTGTGCTTTCCAGACACCCGCCGCTGATAATCAAGCCCACAAAATTATGTTGTTCCCATTTTCTGCTTATTTAATTTCTCAGGCAGCAGAAAATTATGCTTGTAGAAATTCAACATGTGAAATTTACGAGTATGAAATTTAATACAGACCTGAAAATTATCTGTAGATGTAGATGCCCTCTATCTAAATGTCCTTACAAACAATGCAAATCAAGGGTACACCTCAAACTGTGAACTGAAGAAACGAATCGATTCCAAAAGGAAAACAGTCTTCGTTATTATCTAAACAGAAAAAAAACGACAACTGTCACTATTATTTACTTAAAATAATCCAAAAGTTTTGATTTGTTCAAATAAAATCGTTTTATGCGTTCGCAATTTTTCCTTGGGACATCATTATAGAAGATTGAAAACACGCATTCGACAATATGAAACAATTTGTTCGGATATTGAAAACAAATACGCGACATTATGATATCACATCACTAATTTATGCTACTTACACGTATGCCAAAAGAAGTAAACGAGATATCAATAACTAGTGACAGCACAACTTGAACAGTTTTAAAAAGGTTTATACTGGAACGGTTTTACACAAATCAAATTCTTGGCTTTCAGTATATAAAGGTATCATTACATTGTAATTATGACACTGTATTATTACACTGACCACAGTGTACGCAAACAGAGAAAATATTTCGGCAATTGGAGATGAAAAAAATGTTTGAGAGGAAGTGAATAAATTGGAGGTCATTCCAAACCCCATGCCTACCAAAATTCAGCGATAAAACCGGCACCCCATCCTTTCTGGCTTAATCGATGTCTATTATTTGAAAAAGATCAGCCGGAAGAAGGAACGCTCTTATTTACTGCAAGCAAGTAACACACATGATTACAATGCATTAGTATTCACAGATACAAAAATTATTGGCGGAAAAGCGCTAAACCTGTACAGGGGTACAGTACAATGTCTGAAATTTTCTATATCTACCAGATATATCTAGCATGTACCTTTCGTCAAACATTGGCAAGTTTAAGTTACTATTATCAAAGAGTAGAGACTACAAAGAGGGGCTACTTTATTCAAAAAAGTGTATGGTGCTGTCGTCATGATACGTCATGGGCGCCATGTTTCTAACCAGCGCCCTAAACAGAGGAAGTCCCCCCCGAAAATATTAAAAATGGCTACTAATACCGGAGGGAAATGCTTCTGTTTAGGGCACTGGCTAGAAACATGGCGCCCATGACGTATCATGACCACAGCACCTTACGCTTTTTTGAATGAAGTGGCCCCTCTTTGTAGTTTCTACAACAAAGATACATGTTACTAATACGTTCTTTTTCCCATTGTGCTTTTCACATTATCCAGCTTAGCCGGGGAAGGATTATAGCGTAGGTGGGATGATCTTCAGCACACAGATTTAAACGAAAGTTCAGAGAGCGTTAAAAGAGACTAAAATCTTGGCTGGGATCTTGTAATTCTAAAGGCGCTATTAACACTATGAAACTTGTCTCGCAACTTCGCTTACAACGGAGATAAGGAAGAGCCCAGGTGCGCATAATTTTTTGATACTGCGCAGTTAGTCTACTCTTAAACAGTTTAGTTCCATCATGAAATCTGACTTATCAACACCGCGATCAAACGTTTGCGCATGCGCGAGTTGTCCGGCGAAGAAGTAGAAGAACATCAACTGATGACGATGATAGTACATCGCTACCTATGGTCATTGATTGCAGTGATACTTCACTTGTTGGCATATTACATGATTTTCATTGTGAGCACTGCTGTTTGTTGTGTTTTCTGGTCCTAGTCCTCGATTGTGACAACAACAGCTGTAAGGATATTTAGCAGGAGTATCGCTGTCGGCACGTTTATGAAGCTCCAGAGAAAACGGTAAATAAAATTACGAGGGGATAAACTCAGAAAAACTTTCGTTTAACATAAGGAACATACTCAAAATTTCGCTACCTTATATTTTCAGCCTTTGTCTTGTATTCTTCGCTTTTCTTAGCTTTTCACTCCTTTGTATTCAATTTGCCTTTGTTTTTCGCGCATGCGTGTAACGTTTGACCGCGGTGTTTGACTTATCTCAAATGCATGACAATTATCTTGCCTCTTATCTCGTATCGGTTAAGCTGGGGTCATGGCTTTATAGGATACCCTAAAGGTCGAAATCTTGAGAGAGCACTGGGACCGAGTTGCCCCTGTGTTTTGGTAATATAACCCCCATACATATAATAATTGTCAATATCGAGTCATTCTTGTGTTGTCACATTTCTCACTCACTGGGACTGTATCTACTTCACCAAATTTAGCTAAAGAGGGAGCGCGTAGCGCGACAATTATTACTCGCCCTTCGGGCTCACGCTTTAGCTAAATTTGGTGAAGTAGATACAGACCCAGTGAGTGAGAATAGTTTTGATATAGCAAAACAGTACGCTTATTGTCGCGCTATGCGCTCCCTCTTTAGCTAAATTTGGAGAAGTAGATAGATAAATATACACACAGAGAAATATACAGATTACAGAGAAATATACAAAACACAGGGGCAACTTGGTCTCAGTGCTCTCTCGACATTTCGACCTTTAAGGTATCCTATAAAGCCATGACCGTTAAGCTGGGCTGTGTAAACACCTCCCAGAGAGAAAATTTATCTCACTTTGTGTGCATTTGCAGCAAAATATTTCTAATAAATTTCCTAATGAAACATGTAACTTACTTTGGTTTCATCCCAAGCAAGATCAGTATCTTCCAAACTATGCCTTAATGACCCCAGTGCGCATTTAGCCTACACACAGACTTTGGTTACAACATTAAAATTACTGTAGTAATGATATTCAAGGCAAATTATGTCGACTGTTATTAGACAATTTCAGGGCAGTTAATCTCAAAAAGGGGTGCAAAAATCTGTAACAACAGTGCAATGAACCAATCAAATTTGACGTAGAAAAAAACATGGCGGGTTAAAGCTTAGAGCAATTGCGGTTGAATTTGGCTGGGTTTTTTCCGAAATATATTTATTTCAATAAAATAAATCACTGTTGGAAAGTCCCGAGTACTTTACGCGTACTTATAACGACGGTATCAGCGTAATTTTAAAAGTTTTAAAAGAAAAAAGACAAGGGGAGCGATCGCGATGTAATTGTAAGTACAATTGTATTGCGTGTATTTTTCTCTCGAACATTTTCTTTTATATTATTAACAAGTAATAGCAGGACTCGGTTATTAATATTGACATTGTGCGCGTTAGCAACATTAGCGGCGCCTTTAAGGCAGTTGCATGCCATTGAGTGGAAAATATCGCGCGCTCGACTTTTAGCAATCGCTACCTTTGAATTACAAACGGACAAACGGAACGAATATCGTTAGCTGTGGTTGACTTAGCACAAATGAAAAACAAGCGATGGCAAAACCATTTGCACGACATTTTGTACTCAACGGAAATACTTTTTTGGCTGCGTTTTCAGTCCACTCCTTTATAATCTATGGCATATATACATAAACTACTGCGACAACGAGGCTTACTAGTAAATGTGTTACTGTGCCCTCGTTCAACATATAAGTTTTGTTGAAACGCTGTTTATCTGATAATTCCTCAACAGACAAAACATTAATGGCCTATAAATTTTGGCGGTGAAACAGGACCTGTTATTGCGACCCTATATATACGCTCAAATGTGCTAGTCCAATAAATATACAGACAATCTGTTCAACGTACGCGCTATTCAAGCCCTTTGATCTAAACAGCGCCTAAATTTATGTCGCTTTTTTTTATATCTTTGATTTGAAACTAAAGTTACATCAGTAGAACATACAAGTAGTAACATAAAGCAACATATTTGTGACTACTCACCACTGAATGTTTCCCACAAATTAACAACAGAATGAGTGTACTATATTCTCTGGAGATTCGTTGATATATGGTGCGATATACGATTCTGCTCACTATACATATATACAGTGGCGTAGCTAGCTTTCAAACTTATGTCATGCTATTGTGATGATGGGGAAAATTTTGAAATTTAGACCCTCTAGATCGTCGGAAATGGCCTTTTTGGGCTCTGATAAAATCAAAATATACGCATAAACTTTAGATGATTCTAAGTATACACAGTTAACTTCTTAAGTTTTATTCAGCCAAATTGAAGAAAATTTACCACCACAACATTGCACCATCACGTTGCTGCATCCAAACCATCTTCATTTCCAAATTCTCGCCAAAGATCACCTCTCGAAGTTCGCCGTGAAGAGACATTTCGTCGTGTCCGAGCAATACTGTTGATAGTATGCTCGACAAACATTTTGAAGCCTTTTTATAATAAAGTGTAGTGATGACTCATCGTTTGTTTTGATCAGCATGACATCAAGATAGCACAGGCACAGCTAAAACGCATATTATTCTTTCTGTTCACTTTGACTTCAAGATCGCTCCAAAAGCTCAAAGACAATGTTTGTCGCTATTGAGTAGAGTCGATGCGCTCGATTGACCTTGGTCGATTTCTATTATTTCCCTTGGTCGATTAGGTCAATAAACTTTAGCCTGTTTGCAGGTTAAAGAACGCTCAAATGCGAGGAGTTTGGTTCGCTTGAGCTGTTTTCGAGGATGATATTACGTGCGAAAGCATTTCATCATTTTCATGTAAAAAAATGGTCAAAAAAAACTTTGGTTTGAATTAATTTAGGTCATGCTCAGCATGACAAGCAAGACCTCTAGCTACGCCACTGCATATATAAAAGAAATAAAGTCACTTTCTGTTAGATTTGCGGCCGTTGCGATTCCGTATTCCCGTTGTCGAGACAACACTGATAAAGCCCCGTGTTTTATATAGTATACAATCTAATTACCTAAATTTTCTGTATTGCGATTGGTCGGAAAATCACAGAATGTGTCATTGTCTCAACGTCAGTAATTTGATATCCGTAAAATATGGCTAATGTTTACTTCGACATCCTTAGCAAATATCTATCACTACCTGATTTCTGTCTTTTCTTCTAAATTAATGCCTAGCTCCCTTTTGGCATTGCACGAAAATAGCTTAAAAATTGTCTAAAAATACTCGAGCCCCTCATGACCGTGGCTCAAATGTTTTAACTTTTGTCCGAACAGTACACGATTTTCTCCCTTGAAATTAACACTTTCGTGATTACATTAAGATCCAAGTCTTGTTGAAGTTTATTTCGGCTTTGAATTGGTGCGAAAGCTTACAATTTATGCTGCTGCAAACTGAACGTGTTTTTAGCGTGGAGAGTGTAGACGGGACATATTCCCATTACCTTTCTTGATGATGTATGTAATGTTTACTTTTCTTTCACCCCAACAAAAATATATCTTTCAAACTATGGCGTAATGACTGCAGTGCACTTTAAAGTAGAGTTAGAGTTATTACAATAATGTGTTGATCATATTACTATTGTAGCAAGTCAAATGTGCTAATATATCAAAACACTATTTTAATGGAAACTTTATTTATTTAAACGGTAGTCTTTATTTATAAAAGGTAGTCTATCTATGTCTACTTGAATAATGTTTGGTTATATATATTAATAAAAAATAATAGTAATAATGCTTTTTTTGTTACATTTTGGACACCGACTCAAATCTTTAAAAGTTCTGGGCTAGTCCAGTCTTTGTTTCGCTCACTGAATATATAGTAAGATGCTCGAATACAAGTAGAAATAATTTTCTTTTTAACGTATCTAATATGCTGCTCCTCAAACTTCAAATCTTTAAGCATACCAATAAATGTGTTCGTCAATTGACCAAATAACCCTAGCGAACTTATCGATACATTAACGAATTTTACCTTATCAAAGTTATTTTCTTGATCAGAAATAAGTGGCAAGTATTTTTTCAGTTTTCGATCTGAGTTAATTTTTAGATTCGTTTCAAAGCCTACAGTCATATATAATAATTTATTTTCAATTGCCAAGAGAAGGTCTGGACGTAACTGACGGGGTAATAAAGCCAGGCAAATCAACATAGAGTTTGGATACTTTGACACACGTAAGGCTGGACGCAATGATATTCAAAACTGAATCGTGTCGCCACGTAGAACGTCCTTCATTTAGATATTCCTTACATCCAGAGATGACATGCATGAATGTTTTAGGAGAAAAGCAGAATGGACAATCAGCTCATGATGACAGACCCCATCTGACCATGTTTTTTTCGAGTAGGGAGGGAATTGTTGATGTAACGAACCGTGAAGTTAAATATATTCTTAGGAAGTCTGGACATGTTGAAATCGAAATAACGCCCAAGATAGCAGAAAGATTTACCGATCTCGGTACGGGGTATCAGTTGGGTGTTTACGAAGTTTTTTTTAATTCCAAATGAGGAGTACTTGTCAACACGTATGATCATGTTGGCCCATTGACACCACGCTGAGAAACGATTGAGCAAAATTTGATTTTCCTTTTCTTGGCTGCTGATGACAGCCGCGTCGTCTGCGAATTGGAACCAATGAATAGGATTGTACCATATTTATACCAATACCATATTTATCAAATTTCCAAAAGCCAAGTTGGGAGTATTTTTCAGATTTTATATGCTGAATAAACGTATTGAAAGACATATTAAAAAGGAGAGGGCTGAGACAATCACCTTGTATAAGACGCCGCACCCGATTGCAATAAACGGAGTACTGGACTGTTCGGTTATAATAGAGGTTTGGAGGTTTGTATAAAGACTTTGGATTAGATCACTTATTTCACGTGGGAGATGGTAATACTGAAGGACTTCGTAAATGAGGTTATGATGGAGTTCGCCGAATGCATTCTTAAGGTCAAGCAAGGTGATTATAACAGATCTTTGTTTAATACGGGCTGTGTTGATTATATGCGCCATATGAGCGGTATGTTCGAGAGTTCCTGCAACTTTGGGAGTAAAGCCTTTCTGGATGTTATGTTCTATGTAATTGTTCTCAACTAGGAAAGTGAACATTTTATTACGGAGACAGGATGTGAAAACTTTCAGTGGGACAGATTGTAGCGTTATTGGTCTGAAGTTAGCTGGATTGTCAGTTTCTTTAATAATAACAATAGTAATAATAATAATAATAGTGTATTGTGGCATCTCCATGCTAGTGCATGGCTCTTCATCCTAAATTACAGTTATAGTAGGTAGAAAATATAATAAATATACTGTATACATATATTTGCAATAAAAAATTATACTAGAAATACATAGTTGTAGTAAGTTATTAACTAAAGTATACGAGCTTGTGCTCTTTCCATAAGCACTGTCCTCGTTTTTTTAACATACTCATGATAGGTTGAACAGTCCCTAATATCTTGTGAAAAGCTATTACATATTAAAGCCGCTGAATGTTAGAACGTATTGTTTACCTTCGGAATTTTTAATTTCTTGCCATCATTATTGCTACGTAGCACTCTAACTTGTCGTACTTCTCTACCGACAAGTACGGTGGCCAGTTCTTAAAGTAGATGGCTTTGTCTTTCATGGCCGAAACGTGGTGAAAAAGGTCTTATGTGTTGAATAGCATCAAAGATCTATTAATTTTATAAAAGTCATTTATAAATTTATTTCTTAGTGTCCTAAGCATTGGGTTGCTACATGAAATTAGGTAATGCTGTACGTTCATTTCAAATCTCATTTAGGTCACAATGTTTACACTCGGTCACTGTAAGGAATATTTTTATTCTTCCCTGTTTTAACTAGAAATGTATGGTTGTCGATGTTTTACATTCCGCTTTGTTCTGTTGTATCTGGTTTTGAAAGTGAGTAACAAATTCATCATGTAATAAATCTTTTAAATAATGGCAAAAATTTGCCGCAGCATTGTGGGGGTTTGTAGCGCATTTGTAGTGGAAGTCTCGACACCAGTTTTACACATTTTAAGGACATAGTTAACATAAAGTTCTATGGCTTCCGATGACTAAAATATAGTCGAAAGCTGGAATCAATAGCAAAGTTTATTTTCGGATTTACCGTTGTTTTGCATAACTCTAGAGACTTTGCTGTTTTTACTGTCGCGGTTATTTACTATTAATGATAGTATGAGGATCATTTTGCTTGCAGCGAAGTATTCGTATGATATTAGCTCATATATAAATCTGACCACCCACAAATTAAACAAAAGTGATGGCAAAGTCGTTTGCGGGATATTTTGTACTGAACTGAAACTGTTACTTGTAGGCTTGCACTCTATACAAAACTGGAACCGTTAGAAGAGAAATATAAAATGCGTAACATATCAAAATTTAAAAAAATCCTATACAATTGTGCTCAGGAAAATTGCAGTTTATTCAAGATAACTTGACCGAACGTGTGTAGTTTTGAAATTTTATAAATGCAATTGTTGATTTCGCGCGGGATATAGCCAGTTTGACTTGGAATTTCGTCTATTTGCAAACTGGTAGCCTGGTACCCCTTAGAATCTGGTACCGTTGGAAAGGAAATATAACATTGTGTAATATTTGAAAATATTTAAAAATCCTACACAATTGCGGCCGAGAAAATTGCAGTTAATTCATGATGATTGAAGTTTTGAAATATTATATGAGCAATTGTAGATTTATTTCGCGCATGGTATACCCAGTTTGCCTTAGAGTTTCGCCTAGTTATATGTTTGCATCAGCTACGGAACTTGTACCGATAGAAAGTAAATAGGAAATTATGTAAGATTCTAAAATCTTAAAAAATCTTATGGAATTGCGGTGGAGAAAATGGAAGTCTACTCGAGAAGACTTCTAGTCACATGTAATATTGTACTGTATATTTGGGTTAAAATTTCGGCTATTTTAAGTTCTAAATATATAGTTATCATTCTTAACTGGTAAGAAATAAGTGCTTTAGTTCTTTTCTAGTCCAATTAATAAGAGACATAATTAATGACTATATAGGTTGATATACTTTTGAACGACTGAAATGAGCGCGTCGGTTATTGAATGTGTGTTGAGTTTCGTGTCGAAAGTGCGTACTTCGCCCTAGTAGACATATTGCGACCCTATGTGGCCATTTCACGCTCAATAGAGAGTATTATGAAGCATATCATAATACTGCTATACATCAGATCTAGCGCCGATCGGAGATTCAAATAAACGGATCACTGGCGACAAACAGAAGGCCCATGCTATATGACCTTAATGGACACACATTATACGCACAAATGTGCTAGCCCAGTAAATATACAGACAATCTCT
This sequence comes from Muricea muricata, assembly GCA_963855995.1. Classification (NCBI taxonomy): domain Eukaryota; kingdom Metazoa; phylum Cnidaria; class Anthozoa; order Malacalcyonacea; family Plexauridae; genus Muricea; species Muricea muricata. The sequence continues at coordinate 17,621,475 of OY979716.1, forward strand.
TTTGGTCTGAACAATGGTTACAACGCCTAAATTTATTTCGCTTTATTTTCATATCTTTGGTTTGAAACTAGAGTTTAATCCTTCGCTCAACAGCATACAAATAGTATCGTAAAGCAACATATTTGTAAGTACTTACCACTGAATGTTTCCCGAAAGTAAACATTAACAGAATGTGTGTACTATGTTCTCTGGATATTGGTTGATATATGGTGCGATATATGATTTCTGCTCAATATATATATAGAAGAATCAAAGTCACTTTCTGTTGGACTTGCGGAAGTTGCCATTCCGTTGTCGAGATAACGCTGATAAAGCCTCGTATATTAGTAGACGATCTAATTGCCTAATATTTCTCTATTGCGATTGATGGGAAAATCAAAGAATGTGTCATCGTCTTAATGTCAGTAATTTGATATCTGTAACATATGGCTAGTGCTTACCACGAAATCCTTAGCAAATACCTATCACTATCTGCTTTCTGTCTTTTCTTCTATGATTAATGTCTATATGTACCTCCCTTTTAGCATTACATGAAAATAGCTTAAAAATTGTTCAAAAATACTCGAGCGCCTCTGACCGCGGCTCAAATGTTTTAAATTTTGTCCAATACAGAAATTTCCCGTATAAACGCAACAAGAAAGGCCGACCCTTCTAGTAGGGCTGACTAAAAATTCCATCGAATCGATGTCTTTTTTTTGCTCTAAAAATATTGTTCTAAATGAATAGTAACATTTCTGTTGCGTTATATGGACGGCTTAATAAAAATGACGAGTTCCAAGGATGCCAAGGAATTCATTTAAATGCAATTTGTTAAAGAAAGCCAGCCCGAGAAGTAGAGCTGTCTTTTCTCAAGCAAACAAACGATGAAAGTCAGCCCTCTGCTAGGGCATAGTTAATATAATGGGAGAGTTTGGAAGGCTAGGTCACGTGTCAAAATATGTCATGTTTTCTCTGACGTCACAGTTATAGTGCACATCTGCAATCAATTTAGTAAAGGATATTATGCAAATGTGCAGTCCATTTTGTTACAAATGTGAATTTTGCGTGGTTTTTCGAAGATGCCTGGTGCAAACTGCTTTGTTTTTGGTTGCAGAAGTGATAGACGACATAGAGAAGTAGGGATTTTTAGGACTCCGGCAGGAAAAGACAAGAAATCGAAAGAAATCCGTAACGCGTGGATAAAGGTCGTCACACGAGATCGTGTTGTTGATGAGAATTTTCGTAGACAAATTGATTCTGGCAACTTGTATGTATGCGAGAGACATTTTAAGAAAGGGGAAATCGATTGTGGTGAGTATTAATCAATTTTCTCCGTCATTATGTATCATTTTTAATCCAGAATAAGACAAACCGAACGGGACATGTTGCATATTAAACAATACTTCATTGTTGATACAACTTGACACAATTCATGAATATGTGGAATACCTCAATAATATGATTTTTCAAGTTAAGTTCTGTAGGATGTATTATGAAACTGTTTCGAGAACATATTCATATAATATATTAATTTAGACGTCTTTGTCCATTCTCTACAGCTGGTAAGCGTAAACGCCTTGTTATTGAGTCCAGTGGCGGATCTAGCGTAAGTCAAAATAAATTACGACAGCTCATTCTAGGATATATTTACATTTTAAAATACCTTCAAAGCAACTTCATTGGTTAGATTTTATTCTTTTGAAATTCATAACCTATGACATTGTTATAAAGTTATTTTGAATTTAAAATTGAGCTGCTATAATTTATTTTGACTTACCCTGGATCCGCCACTGATTGGGTCCATTCCTACACAAAGCCTGCCAGTAAAAAGCATTTCGCCTTCTCCTGTTACAACGAAAAGGTTTAGTGTCAGTGATGAGCCTTTGCCAAAACGTAAATCAAGCAAAAAACAGTCATAAGAATGGAACATTTGTTTTTCCTATTATTTTGTAGATGGTGGCAAATTGGCATGAGCATTAAGTGGCAGCTGTTTATAACAAAATGCTAATGGCTGGTTTACACTATCAATCTTTTTGTGACCAATGTATAGTCTGGTGACAGTATATTTAAATATATATGGCAATTCAACCCAATTGCTATTTTAAAGTTCTGTGATTGAAGACATTCAACACAAACTTTTGTCACCGAAAGTTTGGCTGTGTAAACCAGGCACATATTGTTTATTATTGCACAGCCTCAAAAAATTCCCCAAGGGCAATAAAAATGTTGATTATATAGATATACTATTCGCAAAATACTTGCTCTAAAACAAGTAAACAAATTAATTGCCTTTTGGAAATTTCTTGAGGCAGTACTTTTAAACTTGTTGTTTTTGAACAAACTAAACAATTTAAAAGGTATGTCACACATCTGTAAATAATCATGTTGTGAGTAATGTAAATATAATTAAGAAACAATAACTAAATGGAATGATTTATAGCTTACTTTATTCAATAAATCTAAATACAATATCATGGCTAGAGATTTGCCAGGCGGGAAACAAATTCGTGCTATAAATATGATGGCTCAACATATGAATATGATGGCCCAAAAGATGTCTTAAGTTAGAGACGAAACGTTACTTGATAAAAATTTATTTATATTTTTACTGGTTTTATGGCTTTGCTAAAATTTATATGTTGGGCCATCATATTTATAGCAAGAATATCTATATACATAAATAACAATTTATAAAATGTTAGAATGAATACAAAGTCTATTGTTCCTCACTGTTTTTCTTCAATTCTTTTTGCAAAGCTTTCTTCTTAGGTGCATTTGTGCTAAGTTTATATTTATTAACAATATCTTCTGCAAATGAAAAGCATCTAACTTTTATGTACAATTTATTGAAATTTTCCAAATACAATAACTTACATTCTTTAAAAATCTCATTGTCACAATTGTCTATAATACTGTCCCACAAGCCATTAACAGATGCCAAAGATAAAACTTCATTTACCTTTGTTTCAACTGGAAGGTGTGTGATCATTCCTTTATCAGTACTGTTTTTAAATATCAATTCACATGCTTCGGCTATATCAATTCACATGCTTCAGCTATATCAATTCACATGCTTCAGCTATATCAATTCACATGCTTCAGCTATGCTAACAATCCAAGGACCAGACCAGAGTCCACCTCTTGAAAGTGAAGCAATATACGGGTTGAGATCATCATCATCTCTCATTTATAGCATCAGTGCCTGGATTTCTTTATTTCTGGCTGAATCACATTGTCAGCAGTTTTTTGCTCTTCTGGTAAAGTGAGTACAATATAGCCTGATAAATATGCCAAAGGACCAAACTCCTCAGGTGACAAAGACACATGTTCTTTCTTCTAAAATTAAAAATGAATATACAGTAGTTTGATATTTGTTTCTATTTTTGCTACCAATAGAGCTTATCAACTATGTTGTAAATACAGAAGCTGTCCTTTTTTAACCAATTTTAATTTGTCTTTCAGTCTTTGACACTCTAGTTTCCTATGGGTTTCCAAAGGCTCTATTTTTATGCTTAAATTATTTATGAAAATTTATGTTTAGTTGGAATATATTCTAATTCTATACCTTAGCACTTGATGTATCTTGGCTGTCTTCCAGGAATGCAACCAGACGTTCAGGTAGATGAATGAGCATCAGGAATACAATCTTTTGATCCGATGTTAAAATATTCTTCCCAGTGAGCAGTTGTCTTGCCATAAAATTGTTCCAACAGCTTGTTGTGATTTTTTCGCCTTTTGAATTTTGACAAGATAACTCACTGGGTTTAAGCTTCAAGACCTCTGCCATATGTTCTTTTTTGTAAAGCTTTTCATCTATCAAGTGTTGACCAATATCACTGATCAATGCTTCAACTTTCTCAGATGAAACAATCTGCATAGATTCAGGAAGAGGACGAGAACTTTGGCCTTGTTCAGATGGGTGTTTGTTGGTTTGATGTGTTGTCAGGCCGCCTTTAGATTTGCAAACTTTGCTGCAAAAATCGCAAGGAAATTGCTTTCTGTCCTCAACTTTCAAAAAAAGCAGCGTCGATCCAAATAATAAGAATTTCTTCGCACTTAAATGGGGAAAGTATTTAAAATAGTTTTTCAGTACCTCCTCGAGTGAGTCCTGAACTTCGACCTCAATTTCTTGCGTATTTAGTCCAAGTAAAGCGATCGTCTGTTGAAAACCGGCTTCTTGCTCCAAAATATCGCCGCAAACACCTGTCCCTTCCATATCTGGCAATACTATGCGTTGTGTTGAAAAAAATTTGACAATAAACGTTTATTTCACGCACTTGGCGAGACAATCCGTTGTATCTGTAGTTGTATTGTAACATGATACTATGATACACGATACTCCATACGCATAAACAGGAGCAACAAAAGGCCCTTCGCGAGTAAAAATTATTTCTAAACATTCTTTTAATATACGCAGACTATGATCAATCTTCGTATTTTTCAGAAGATTCGTAAAACCATAAAAAAAGTCATATTTTGAAATGGTTTCTATAAGATTGTATCACAAAATCACTCATTTGAGCACTATATCAGGTCACGTGGGGTACTTCACAACATACTTTAACAAAGGTCGCGTGTCCCTTTGATGCTTACCGGCCTTCCAAACCCTCCCATTATATTAACTATGGCTAGGGCTAGTTCCATTGATCTGAATAATACTGGATAACGCATACATAATAAAATTTTGAAGCCATCGCCGCCATCTTGGTACTCCAGGTCCAGTGCTCTTTGCGGGTGTAAGAGTAAGCTTTTAAGCAGCGTTTTCAATTTCCGTAAATTTCCTTAAAATAAGGAAGTTTATTTATCTATTGAAAATGCTGATTGTCCGCCATCTTGGTATTCCAAATTCGTCATTTCTGCTGGCTTCACTTGATGCCACTGTATGCGTGATCCAGTATTATTCAGATCAATGGCTAGTTCTCTCCGTAGGGCTCATATGAGGGCAGATTGAAGTACAACAGGGACATCCTAGTGCGCTTAATTATTTGTCTTCAAATATTTGGGAGCGCCCTTGACATACTCTGCTGAGTCTGTATTCTATCACTCGAAAAATAAAGCACTTATCTCAAGGTATCAAAAGACAGGAAATGAAACTCACTTTCTGTGCATTTGCAGCAAAATATTTTCATTATCTCTCTTGATGATGTATGTAATGTTTACCTTTCTTTCACCCCAACCAAAATATCATTCGAACTATGACTGCAGTGCACTTTAAGCTTTCATTCTATAAGCTTTCATCATAAATTCAATATTAAGAGAAAAACCTAATTATTCCCTTTTAAACAAAACTATAAATGTAATACAACTCTTTTAAGGTGGCTCCCTATGGTTTTGTTCAGTTACAACCGGATTTATAGAGATCAGACGTTGTCCGCGCGAATCACGCGTGGAATGGTCGTGGCCAGCTATAATAAAATTTTTCATATTCAGAGTTGAAAACATTGTTTTTGCCGATATTTTTGGGTTTCTACACACAACAAAGACGACAGTTCTTCCTTACAATCGTTTGTGTTTCCAAGTTCAAGTATTAGGTACTTTAAATCAGTTTTAAAACAATTTTTAGGCGCTTTTTCATGTCCGGTAATGTAATTTTTGTTGCTCGAAATTTTACGAAAGTGTATGGACTCAAACTGAACCATTTTGTATTGTCTTTATCGACTTCATGGCTCTTCTGAAATGTTGCCAAAGCTTATGAAACTAATGTAAGTTTTCTCGTTCAATTGGTTACGATATCTGTCGTGTTTTAACAACAAAATCTTATGACTATCGTGAATATTTTCATAATTTATGAATTTAAGCCATGAAGTCAAATTGTAGTTCAATGTCTTGAAAAAATTTTTGTGCATTTGTTTTCAATGATAAGACTAAATTTAAGAAACAGTGGTTTGATTTGATGCCTTATTATGTGGTGTCTTTTCTTTTTGGCAATATGAATGTCTTTTAATCCCTTAATCTTTTTAAATTAAAACAAAAATATGCACGCGAGATCCTGCGCGGGATTGTTGGCTTGTCCCGCGAGGAAATTGAAATCCTGATTATTGTGACGTCACATACATAAAAGTAAATGCATTTTTCTCGTGTTTCCTTCGGTAATTTTTTTTAAAACTTCGCACACTTTCTTGTAATCTCGAAGTGCGTAACATGAGTAAGTTTTACAAAAATCATACGGGCCGATTTTTTTCTATTCCCAAAACAGATCTTTTTGGCGATTAAAAAAGAAATGCTCGTACGATTTTTAAAAAATACTATAATTTGAATGAATTAGTTATAAAATTAATATGTGTAAAAGATTAGAAATTTTTACCGAAGAAAAGTTCGAAAATATATTAAAATATGTACAAAAAGACCATTTTTAAAATCACTTTGTTACCATGGCAACAGAGATATTTAACGATATATTTTATTTTTAGTAAATCGCGATATTTCAGCAGTTATGTGGCCGAGTTTTGTGATCGCACTTTGCAAGATGAGAAAATAATGAACTTTTGAGCATGATTGTGTTCTACACAATCAAAACCATAGGGAGCCACCTTAACATAAGCTTTGTGTCTTTGTGATGATATAGAAAAACTTAAATAAAAGCGCTCAGTTAAACAACTATACCTTAGGTCTATAAATAACAGAGCATGCATAGCCTGTTAGAGTATAATGAAACTCATGCATCAAAGTCCCTAAGAGTGAGATAAAAAATGCAGCAACATGCGGTGTATATGTTGATGTAGGATAAATCTTGATTTTTCTCTTTTTACCGTATAATATTGATATTGTGACGATTGCTTAATTGTGTGTAAGTTAACAGTTCATACCAAAGTAAAAGCTCGTATGATATTATCCATTAATGAATCCAGACTGGATCATTCAATCAATCAATACAATTTATTTCAACACGGTAAAATCTTCAGTTACAAAAACGGTAATGCGATACATACATTACACAATACATATTTTAAAATAAATACAAAATAATTAAAATATTAACTGGTTTACAAGATTGCCGTGTGGGAGTCAGATTAGGTTATCATTATAATATTTATTAATTGCCTTCTTAAACTGTGGTAACGAATGGCATTTTCTTATCTTTTGCGGGAGACTATGAAACAATACAGCCCCACTATAACAAAATTAAACTCTTTTCATATAATCAGTCCATGGTCTCGGGACATTTAATCTCATTTCAGAGTTTTTAATATTATGCCGAGTGCCACGAACAGAAAAAAGATCCTGCAAATAAGTAGGGGCTTCTCCATTAAGAATTTTAAGCATTAAATTAGCCTTAGATTTTTTCCTACGCATGGAGAGATTATCCCAGTGCAGCAAATCAAAAAGTGCACCCAAACTGGCATTATAATTCGCTTGCATGACAATCCTTGCTGCCCTATTCTACAGCTTTTGTATTTTACAATTCAATGTTTGATTAAGACCATCCCAGACCGAGCAACAATAATCAAAATATGGTAGTATCAACGCTAAGTAAACTTGAATGGCCGTATCAGTTGTTACGTATGGTCTGATACGCTTTAATGCGCCAATTGCACTGGATGAAAAATTGAATTTGCCCCAAATTTGCCTGGTGCAAATATGTTGCAAATATGAAATTTGCAAAGCAATTTTCATAGATATTTTCTTGATATGTATTGACCAATTCAAATGTTTATCAATGTATACCCCCAGAGATTTGACTGAATCAACTTTTTCGACCTCACAATCTTTGATTTCAATAGTTATTCTATCATCCATAGCACTTATCCTTTGCCGAGATCCAACTATCATAAACTCCGTTTTAAATATATTTTGGCTCAGTTTATTTGTGTGTTGTTTAATGGTTGACCATTTGTGAAGGTTTACCATTTCAGAGTTTATGACACTTTGGAGCTCGTCCATAGATTTTGCTGCGTAACTTACGCTAGTGTCATCCGCCAACATTCTCGGGATAGCCCAATTAAGGCAGTTTGGTAAATCATTAATATATACAAGAGATAACAATGGTCCAAAATTGCTCCCCTGCGGAACACCGCAGCTAACTGGATTTGAACTTGACAAATGGTCATTTACACGACATTTTTGTGTCCTATTTGTAAGATATGACTCAAACATTTTAAGCCTATTTAATTCGACGCCATAATTTCCCAACTTTTTCAGAATAATATTATGATCAATGGTATCACATGCTCTCTTTAGATCTACAAAAACAACTCCATTAACCAGACCATTGTCAATGCTCACAGACCAGCTATTTGTAGCTTCGACTAATGCCGTTAGAGTGCTATGTAACGATCGAAATCCTGATTGACAGGTGGTCAGAAGATTATGATTACTCAAATATTCGTAGAGTTGTTCGTACACAAGTTTCTCAAAAACTTTTGCAATCACAGGAATAGCAGATATAGGACGATAATTACTGGGGTCATTCCTAGCACCACTTTTATAGACCCTGCCCTGCTCTCTTTCCATTCTTGTCGAAATATTCCCATATTGATAGATGCTGTGAACATTGCCGTTAGAGAAGGTGCAACAACATCAGCAGCTATCTTCAATAATTTATTAGGTATGTTATCAAGGCCAACTGATTTTTTTTTCATCAATTTTTGTGAACAACTTATAAACTGTTTCAACAGTGGGAGGTTTCAAAGAAAATATGCTATGAGTTGCGTTAAAGGGATATCAGTAGCGAGGTTACTACCAACAGTTAAAAAATAGTTATTGAATGCTTCTGCTATCTCGATAGGCGAGGTAATTACTTTTTCCCCCCGTTCTTCTTTCCGATATTTTTTTGGTTTTACTTAAATGTTTTGAACTAACCTCATTAATTATCTTCCACGTCTCTTCATATTTCCTTTGTGTAGATCAAGGTTTGTGGTAAAATATGACGCCTTGGCTTTTTTAATTTCATTATAAACATGATTACGAGACTGTCTATATTCGTGCCAAGCTTGAGGATCCTCTGAAGAGATAGCTTTCTTTTTTAAATAGTCTCTTTTAAACATTTGACGTTTCAAATCATTTGTAATCCACGAGGACCTCTTTTTACCAATACGCCTTGATCTACATGGCGCATGCTTATCAATAGTGTCCATAAGCATGCTTTTCCAGGTAGCCCACATCTCATTCGGATCTTCAAAACAATGTACATTACCCCATTGCTTTAGTTCTAAAACTCTTAGAAAATTCTCTCTGCTGAAGTTTTTTAATGATCTAACTTCAATAATTCTGGAACCATTACGTTTGTATTGGGCTTTACGAACCATGTAAACTAATGAATGATCGCTTATTGAGAGATGGAGGACACCGGAATTCACAACATTAGCAGGCGAATTGGTAATGCAAAGGTCTATGAGAGTACTGGATTTATCAGTGATTCGAGTGGGCTCATTTATCATTTGTGCTAGCCCATAGATATCAAATATTTCAGTGATTTTATCTCTGTTTGGCGAGTTATTTGTCGACAAACAGTCAATGTTCAGATCACCCAGCAAAAAGTATTCCAAATTCTCTCCATCCATTAAGCCAATCATTTTCTCAAATTCCGAAAAGTGACTTGTAGGAGAATCAGGAGGCCTGTACCAGGTACTAACCAAGATTGATTTAGAGCGTGGTTTTTTAATTTCCACAACCCAGTGGGCATACGACGTTGTTTCGACGTCGATATTAGGTTGAAACAACATCGCAACGTCGACAACGTGATATAAACGTTGTTTCGACATTGTTTTTAAGACGTTACATCAACGTTATTAAATTAATGTTATTTCAACGTGGAATCAGGGTTAATTTTTCAAGATCAATTGACAACCAGAAATCAACTTTGTTTCAACATTGCTTTTCAAACGTTACAACAACGTTAGAGAATTGACGTTGTTTAAACGTGGAATCAGGGTTGAATTTTCGACGTCAATTGACAGCTAGAATTCAACGTTGTTTCAACATTGCTTTTCAAACGTTACATCAACTTTAGAGAATGGATGTTGCTTCAACGTGGAATCAGGGTTAGTTTTTCGACGTCAATAAGGAACTAAAATACAACGTTGTTTCAAAATTGTTTTTTAGACCTTGAATCAACGTTGTAAAATTGACGTTGTTTTAGCGTGGAATCAGAGTTGAATTTTCAACGTCAATTGGCAAACCAAAATTCATTAACGCTGTTCCAAAATTGTTTTAAAACGTTGTATCGACGTTGCAGAGTTGACGTTGTTTTGATGTTGATTCAGGATTGATTTTTTGACGTCAATCAATAACCAATAAAACGTCAATCAATAATCAACAAAACGTCAAACGTTGATTAAAGAGTTAAAGGTGTCGAAATCTTACTGATTAAATCCCGTCGTCTAACTAAATCATTATCGTTGGTTAAGCTGTCCTGCTCTGCAACTATCCATAAAATTAGTAATTATAATGTAATCTTGGTGAATCATTATAATCCCGACTCAGTGCATCAAACTAATCCCAGCTAGCCGGTGCCAGCAAAGCGTGAGACCACAAAAAAGCCAAACAGGCTCTTAAAAAACTTACTTTTAAAGGATATTCAGGAAAATTTTCAAACAATTAACAATTTATGACATTTTCTAAATTTTCCTAAAAATCTATTGATTGAATTTTCTACAAATAAAGGAAAATTGTCATTATTTCAAGCGTTTAAATATCATACTCAACACAAAAAATAAATCTGGTATTTCCCAGCAACCATGTATTTTTTGGTTTATTATATAAATTACAGTATTTTGGGCCAATATATATAAAATATCCAGAAGCTCATTGAAATTTTTTCAAGAACCGATAATTTTAACATGTGAGATTATCATAAATGGTCTCACATGTAAAATTATCAGTTTTATCAGCGCCCGAAATCCGTATAAAGCACTGTACTTTATACAGTATAATAAAACAAAATAAATAATTATATAAGTTTACCTTTATGTGTGTTCTACTTGTCTAAATACTTGCTACATCCACACTCTACGTGAGGCCAAACGTTGCTTCGAAGACGGTTTTCGCTGCCCTCAGTCGAGAACTAATTTTTCTCTACATGAATCTATAATTTTTATATTTTGAATACAAATTCATTTGCTGTAACTTCCAGAATTCCCAGATTTTTGTAATTTATGATGAACCTTCGGTATTTCTCAACTAAATTTCCGCCATTTTTCTTAGGAAACTTCATTTTTTGTGGAATTATTGTACCATAGTTTAAGTCTCTTAGCTGGGGGGGGGGCGGTTCGCGCAGTAACATGTAATCTCGTACTGTTTTGATCAAATCACACCATTTCAACGAGCAAAATTAAATGGATGAAGGACATGGGAAGTGACAACAGGTTAATTCGTATTCAGCATACAAAAAACGATAGATTCATATAGAGAGAAATTAGCTCCCAACTGGGGGGAGGGCAGCGGAACTGAACGATAATTAGCCAATAACAAAATAAGTCCAAATTGTGATTATGCACTCAAAATTTATTTTCATGGGTTTTAGAGGGAAGATTATGACACATTCCACCACCACAATCCTTAGATGCAGTTACGGAAAAGCAAAAGCAAAATTTCTACCTCCGTTCGTTATTTTACTAATTTCTTTACTCTTCGGTCCATAACCAACTCTTGTTTTAGCTGAGACTGTCACAAAATATTTCGTTGAAGATTTAAGAGATGTAACAGTGGCCTGAGTTTTAATCTTCGGCAACTCTTCGCATTTCTCGACACTTTCTTGAGTAGAATAACAAATTTTATACCCTGTTACTTCACAGTTGCATGTTTGTGTATTTGGTTTGTTCCAAGATATACGCAGTTCGGTTTTACTGCGAAATGTGAAACGTACATTCGTTGGAGAAGCCCCAAGAGCTGAAATAGAAAGGAAGTGTCTCTATTTTTACCATATAATTACGATAAAAGAACATAAAAGTTATCTAGGTAGTATGCGGAGTGACCAATAGTTATTTTGACTTCTTGCTTACAATGGTAGTATACTGGAGGTAACCCCTATACACAAAGTCCTTAGCAGCGCGTATATTAGCTAGCTAACTTGAAAACGCAAGGAGATATGAAAATGATAGTATATAACAATTGAAAAAACCCCGCACGTCATACCTTCTTCTTTGGTCTTGAATCTCTCATAAATTACTTTAGTGCTCCGCCGCAATACATCTATAGTTCTAATTCCAACTCTATACTCAGTATTCGGATCAAGACCAGTGATATTGAATTGAGTTCTTCGAGATATGACCACACTGCGCAACAAATAACCGTTCCGATAAACGCTGATCACTAGTTGTGTTACATGACTAGAAGGGAGAGCGGTTGGTAGTTTCCATGCCACACTCGCCCAGCGCGCCTCGGATCGTGTAACTTCAAGTTCGTGTACATGAGCTGGCACTAAATAACAACATTATTGGTATTTTTTCTCAAAGATTTCACAAAATGTTTCGTGAGCATTGAAGAAATAACAGCTCGTCTCACTCTGAACTTTCTCGAGTAGAATAGAAAATTTTACACCATGTTCAATTTGCCTGTTCGTGAATCAGATTCATTCCACGATCGTTCGCGTATTAGGTTCACCCTAATTTCTTATTTTTACTATGAAATGTGAAATGTACTTTCGCTTGAAAGGCCCAAACAACTTGAGTAAAAAGGAAAAATATATTTTCATGTTTACTGATTAAATGAAGCGATAAAATACCATAAAAATTAGTCATTTTGCTTCTTGTTTACTGAAGACAACATGCACACTGGTTGTATAACCCTACCCAAGATAAAAAGTAAAAATTTAAAGATACTAATGAAAATTGGAAAAGAACCCGCATATATATTGATAAATTTAATTAATGTATACCTGCTTCTTTGGTCTTGAATGTCTCGTGAAATAATTCATTGTTCCATTGTAACACATCTCTAGTTTTAATTTTAAATGTATACACAGTATTCGGATTAAGACCAGTGATATTGTATTGAGTTCTTCGAGATATGGTCCTGCGCCACAAATATCTATCGTTGACATAAACACTGATCTGTAGTTGTGTTACATAACTAGAAGTGGTGGCTGTTGGTAGATTCCACGATACACTTGCCCAGTGCGTCCCTGATTGTGTAATTCTTGTTTGTTGTACAGGGGCTGGTGTTTGGGCTAAAAATATTAGTAAATATTTCGCTTCGATTTGAAAGTAAGGAAATTTAGTGAATGCAATTCGATTCACAACATGTTTTTAATAAAAAAGGCCAAACTTGAACCTTCAACAGCACAGGAATGAGACTTCAAGGCAAATATCGACGTGATATGGCAGTCAAAATTCCAACAAAGCAAAGCTGTTTTCAGATTAAGAAGGATGGAAAATATCATTCAAAACAAGAAAATAAGCTATAGGGAATACTAAAATAATACCTTCTCCACAAAGTTGTATCCTAAGGCAAAATTCTCGATTTTCAATTGAATTTATCTTTAGATATCTTGCATTATAAAGTTTAACTTCTGTAGTTGATGCTCGATATAGATAGCCGTTCTGGTTTCCATTAATCTAAAAATAAATTTAAAATACATCCAGGAGTCAATAACTATATAGGTAGGCTTATCAAATAATATATGCCCCTGTCGTAGCCCGGGGGCTGTTTTGGCCACGGATGAGGGAGGATGAGAGAGAAAGAGGAGGAGAGGTTAAATTGATTAGCGATACTGACATGTACTCATGTGCACAGGACTATTAGATCAAAGGATCAAGTTATATAGGGTTATATTAAAGTCTCTTTGTGAGCATGAGTAATTACTGACCCCGAGCTTGAGTTTGTATGAGCAGTTTGCTTTTACTGAAAGCTTTGCTAATGCTCTCATAACGATAATTTCGGCCCAGAGGAGGCCTCAGAGGCAGCTATTGATCAGAGGAAATTTTAAGTGACACGCGTCCTACCAATACGATTTGAAATGGTGGTGAATTAATTTCCCCCTGTAGCCACAAACTCACATGAAGAGAAATAACGGCCTATTCAAAGTAATCAGACGAAGTCGGGCCTAAGAGGGTCATGTAAAAAGCTTGCAGCTCAAAGACCTTGGTGAAATGAAGGGTTGCGCTATAGTTTGCACGCAAAGAAAATGTCATGTGTTTGGATGTGGGAGAACCATTCTTGCCAGACTGTCAAATCTTCTCGCCCAAGTCCACAAGATCAATAAAAATAATATCTCATAAAGTGGAGTAAACTTAGAATTAGTGTACCATTAGAAGATAAAGATGCAAACAAAAAAGAGATAAACATGGCAAACACTTTAAAGAGACAATTAATCCTGCAGGAGGAAATGGTGAAATAAATTACATTAAATATTTTATTTCTAAAATTAACGACGGAAAATTTAATTTGCTACACAGCAATGTCAATTCACGTGATAGCTGAGTGATTTTTTCATTATCATTCACTTTATAGTATACTCAATTGTGATTGGTTAATTTACCTAAAAATAACTGCGTGCAAATATCGATTTTTCTGCAAACAACTGGTGCAAACAGTTTACTGAGCATGTGCACTTTGAAAATGATTCGTCAGCACGAATTAAAAGATATCGTTCTTGTTTTAAAAATGTAAACATGTCTCGTTTTGCCGATTTGTCCGAATAGGAAGTGTCCTTTTTACTACAAGATAAAGATGCAGAAAATACAAAAAAAAGCAACCAAGGTTGCTTTGACCTCGTTTCGTAGTTACCTTGAAGAAAAAGGATTGAGCGAAGGCGAGTAGATCACGATGTTTGGGAAATATTTGACTTTCTGTAAATAAAACTGAATTATACTCTTTTTCTCGTTTGACTGTTCTTGTATTTTTTATTATGCTTGCTACCCATAAAAATTTACCATACTGATCGTTGAATGACAAAACAATTATTGAACTCGGCTATCGCAAAATATTGTGATTTACCAGTGGCTCACAAATCAATTACTTGCCTCTGCCTTCGGCATCGGCAAATAATTGATCTGCTCGCCACAGATAAATCACGATATTTTGCTCGACTTCGCCCAATAATTGTATATTATTCACCGGTGAATAACGCATGGTGTCCCTCTCTCGCTGATGCGAGGGTGACAGTTTAAATTCGTTACTCTCACGTGATACTCTGTCGACCAATAAAACACATGGAAAGAAGAATTCGGAAGATTGGTATAGAATAATGAACGTTGCTAATAAGATGAATGAATTTTACTACCTTGCTAAGATGAAATTTGACAATTCTAACAAAATGGGATTAAATTTCAACAGATTTTCAATAAATTCCCAACGGTGAAGGGAGCTTGATCGGCAATTTTAAGCAATATATTGGTACTTGCTCAATTTTTCTTCAAATTTTACAATTACGGTTGAAATAAGGAAACATACGAAACTTATACCATGGCTATTTCGCTACGAAGGTCATTCTCTGAGTGTGAGGGCCTAAATAACCATCATCCATTGCGCGCGCATAGTTCACAGTTTAAGCTTTTGAAAAGACAGCCTTAATTGAAATAGCTACATGCCCATTGTCAAAAGGATGCTTTCAATATGTGCAATGTTACCGATACGGAACCACCATACCATATAGAAAAATCTAGTAGCAGCCATGAATATCTAGTGGAATTCGCCTCTGACTGGATCCAACTGCGCGGACTTGAAATCTAGTCCAGTCCTCATAGTCGGATTTGAAATATTACGTCTAAAATACTTTAACAAATTATGATATCAAATTACCTCAGCCATTTTTAATCGATAATTCTGCCAGCGCCCTTATTACAAAATTTAATGCACCCTACTTACTTACCTAATATACGTTGGTGGATTAATATTTGGTATAAGTAGACTTGAATAACTTATCGGGAGAGGATTCACGCGTCCTACAATTTATAAATATAATATTTCACAAAACGGTTATCAAATTGGACAAGGAACTGGGCTATATTGAAATTAAAGTTAACAATATGCATCCCGGCGTAAATAGTTGGCTGAGTAAATGAGACTCACGCTGAGAATTAACACATACGGATTTCCTAACTGTGGGACTATTCTCATTAAATGTTCTTTTGTTTTAATAGGGTAAAGAAAACGAAAGCTCACTGCATACATTGAAAATGTAGTGGCGAAAACAGACATTCATATAAGACATTCATATATATATTACAAAACGTAAGAAACATTTTGTATATAGAGAATGATACATATATGCATGGATGCGTGGAAATGACAGGTCTATTTCAGGTAAGGTAAGGTAAGATGAAGGAGCCGAAGCACACCAGCCAGAACTTTTAAACGAAGCCATATTGTAATTTCTGGAACCACTGCCAGAATATGTTGCGCCGGATACTATGGGTTTATCACACACTTTGCCTACAATGAATCCAATGCAATATATATGGTTAAATATGCTGCAAATTATTATAACTGTCATCAAAGTTCTCCCTTTCATGTGTTTCATTGGTCGAGAGTGTATCACGTGAGAACAACGAAATTAGACTGCTTTCCTCGCATCAGCCTAACAGGGAGACAACGCATTATTCACGGTAAATAACGAACACGTGGCCATCACGTGAAGAGGCGACCTTTGACAGAGTTGGCATTGCTGTGTACCGAAATAGATTTAACGTCAATAATTATGGAAGTAGTATATTTCATGTATTTTCGTATGTACTTCACTTTTATTTTGTCATTTAATTTGGTATATAATAAAAATATAGTTATTGCCTGTGCAATCAAGAAACAGTATATTTTGTGGAGAGGCGAAGCCGTTTCCCTCCATCCCAATCAATAAGTGTTATTCATGTTCCGGCTTGACCTAAACTCAGAGAAAAACCACAAACCAAATATGAAAAAAATTCTGCAATAACTATTTGATGCAGACTCTTTGCTACCTTAATGTATGCAAATCTACATATACGGATAAATAATCACTTATTAACACAAATATATTCGCAGACAAAATGGTTCGCCACAAATGCTATTTGTGAATCACGCACGTACGTATTCTTACATCTTGTATAAGGTATCCAAATCCTTTCATGATTTGTAGGTTTTAGGTGAACACAACAGGATACTTCTTCTGACTGTGTTTTATAACATATGAAGTCTCCAGTTGCGGTATTATTTCGTTTGTTGAGAATTGCACCGCGAATTGAAGCATCCGTATCGTTGAATCCCAAGTACTCACAAAGCATTTTCTGACGATTTTTATCCCAGTTAGTTTCTCCAACGAATCTCCAAATTGAACCATCATATACTTTAACATAGCCTTCGTATGGCAATGTAGTTAATCTGACTTTTGATGCTAAAAACAAAGAAACGAGACCATGTAGGAAATATCATTATATGCAAACACGTATATCCCCCAGACTGTTTTTTCCCGATAAAACATGCATATGGATACGGGACATTTACGCTATAAAAGCTATATAATTAAATCGCATTATAATTTCGTTTCAGTGCATGTAATTCGCTTGACTGTATTTAATTTTAAATAGTGCATACACCACAAAAATACACCTATATGAATTCATATCGATTATTTATTGTTAACATTAAACTCGGATATACAAAAGTTTGTCAGAAAACTCGTCTTGTTGGAGAAACAACTAGTATATAGCTACGAGTGCACATTAATTCACCGTAGCAAAAAACATGGTGGCATGTCGGGTGTATATATATTATATATATGACAAAATACGATGTTGCCATTTTTTAACCAACACTTGCCTTTTGCGTTTCTGAAAAAAAAAGGCTTTTTCAAATCTAGTAGATTAACAAATCAGTATAACGGGCCAGTAACTATATACTTCCGTCCTAAGACATTGGGCAATTATTCAACAGTTGGAAATGAACCACCAGCTCGTCAAGAAGCAATATCTTAATTAGGAATTTGTTTTGCAATTTTTGAATAAAGAGATCAAATTCCCCAAAAGATACGCTTAAAGGATAATCAAATTTTGACTGTCGATTAAATGAGTCCAATTCTTTTATCGTTCAGTTCCGTAGTGCATGTCTGAGAAAGGAAATATTTTTGTGGGAAATAAACAGTTTAAAACACGCCAAGTTCAAATCTGATGAGTTCCTGCTCCTTAGACCCAGTTTTTCACAAACTGCTTTTTATTTTTACTAATTTCTCTTTCAGGCAAGCTGTGCCATCCTTCCAATAATTTTTGCTTATCACACAGAACAGCACCAACAGATATAAATATGCAATGAAACGCAAATATGTTCAAATAAAACGATAAGTTACCTCTTGAATTACGTCTCAGAAACTGTATAGGAAATTTAAATGCTGACCCATTATACAAGTTGGCATTTTACATGCATTTTTGCGCTAAACAGTTTTGTACCACGTCACAAATATTTTTCATGCCAGAGATATAGACCAAAGACTGGCCATTAACGTTATTGTGACTTATAGAGATTTTAGGCTAACGATTCTAGAAAGTGATGTCAGTACCAAACTTGTATAGACAAGATATGTTGGTTACATCGAACGCCGTGAAAATTATATAATTAAAAATAATTTAAACAAACGGTCTATTGTTAGATGCAGAGACTGGTTCGCAGGAATTAGTCACTTTGAGTGATGTCACTGCGCTTCATCCGCCACTGGCCGTGTCATTAAAGATTCAAGTCTATCAAGCGCGAAGTTTTCGGATTTAAACTCGCGTGCTTGAAACTGTTATTTCTTTATTAAAAAATATTTCAGTTCTCTGACGTGGTCAATGAAAATCCTTTTCCAGACACTTCTCGAGGGCGTAGCGTGCGTCCTAAGATACTTTGATGGAAGTTTTTGAAGCTCATAAAAATTGCCACCAAAATTGAAAATAAGATTATCTTATGATCGCAAGTTTTTGCTGAAAACAAATTAATTATCTACTTGTTGCTGCCTCAGCGAGCGCGCCTTCAGCGAGCGAGCAAGGCAGCGGTCCTAATTTGGCTAGCAAAATTCTTAAAGTTTGAGAGAGTCAGCATGGAATTCATCAGGATCCAAGATGCATAGCGTTCGGTTTCAGCAAAAAATGAAGTGACTGTAATTTGAGTATTCTCTCCTATTGCTTGCTGCACGAGTGCTTTATTTATCAAACACATGAAGCAAGATATTTGAGCATGCTTTCTTAAATTCCTATAATCATATTGCTCCATGGATGAGTGTATTATTTATCAAAGAAGCCAGATAGTTGAGCATTTTTTCCTATAATCCTATTGCTCGCTGGATGTGTGATTATTTATTAAACATACAAAACTAGGTATTTCTGTGAGCATTCTTTTCTAGGTTGTAATCGCATTGCCCGCTGGATGAGCGTATTATTTATTAAACACAGGAAGCAATATACAAATATGTATAGACAACGTACAGTTCTGCTCAGGGTTTTGTGCTTCAAAGCAACCGATGCATTAATATTGTATTTTCACGCTGATGCTCCTTTATGGCTAGATTGCAGAATACCCGTGCACTAGTCATCTATAACTGTGTAGCCACTCTTCCGTGGGCTGCGCGGCATCGCAGTCACGCGTTATCAAATTTAAAAAATGCATCTGGGATATTATAATAGGGAGCTTGCGACTCTATATTGCCAAATACATTCGGCTAAATGCGAATAGAATGCTGTCGTTTGCCTAATAAAAATTGGAAGTGTGCAATGTATGTTCTTCTATTTGTTTGTGTAAATTTTCAGTGGCCATGTCAAGTGCTACGCAGTGTGCGTGAAAAACACGCGTGCCCTAACTACATTTGCGTGTTATTGTAAAGCCTATATCCGGAGTTGCAGTGCAAGGGTATGCCTCGTTCTCCAACAAACTATTCGCTGCGTAGCCATGTGTCCGCTTAAAAATATATATACCTATCCTTCACATTAGGTAAGTGAAAATATGCCTCTTTTTGAATCAAACTATTTACTGCGTTGCCGCGTAGCCAATTGGATAATATATCTATTCCTTACATTAGGCAATTGCAAATATGCCTCGTTCTGTATCAAACTGTTCACTGCGCAACCATGTAGTCACTTAGTTACTTATATATCTACCTTTTACATCACATAAATATGTATCAACATGCTTCGTTCTTTAAACACTCTTTTCTGCGTGGCAATGGAGCAACTTAAAAGTATATGTATTACTTCAACTAATAATACTTTGGTGATTATCAACGAAAAATTATGGATTACGTGGCTATATATTTAAATGGTTGTCTATAGGTATGTATTGCATGTATTGCCATGTCTCGTTGTGAATCATAAAATTTACTGCGTAGCTAAGTTGCCGTTATTAATTTTTAACGTGCTTTAAAAATGGACAGGTATTCTACGTACAATCGCTCCATCGCTGGGACCATTGTTTATACGACCAAGAATAAATCGCGGCTTAAATACCGTTTACTACTTGAATAAACGGCAAGTTCCACCAAGTGATGTGTCATGGCTGACTGCACTGTTAAAAAAATCACTGTAAATTTACAGTAAAAAGTATTGGCAGCTTGGACGCAAAAAAGTACTGTAAAATTACAGACAATTGTTAAGTACTTTATCTTGTAGTTTGTATTTACATTGTAAATACTGTAAACATTACAGTATTTTACCTGTCAAAATACAAACAAATTGTTTTATTACAGTAATTTCTTCTGTTAACCGTGATTACAGTACTTTAACTGTAAAATATTACAGTAGTTGCTGCTGTAAAAATACATTTATTTTTAACAGTGTGGTCCAAAACCAGTTAATGAGCTTCTGGCCTATGGGGCGCCGTTTGTTTAAAAAATACTTCTGCAACAAATAAAATACTTCATTTCATAAATAATACTTTATGTCACATTTGTACAACAAATGACCACTTTTATAAAACTTTGATGCAAATATCTGAAACTTATTCGAAGAAATAATGTATATCAGTAAGTGTGAAACATCTATCCTAGCAAATATAAAACTTTGTTTTCTTTGTTATAAAACTTCCTTTCAAATATAATACTTGCTGCGCGATAGTTTTCAGGACACGCAAGCTTGATCAACTACACAATGATCGTATAAAGTATTTGCCAACATCTGCTAATTCAGCATGGACGATGTTGCCAATACACAGCAAAAAACAAACAGCCTGTTCTGGCCTGATGAAAAACACCATTGAACCATGTTTTGCTGCCTGCAATGTTCAATATTTTTCAACAATATTGTTCAACATTGTTACAGCAGAGTGTTCATAGGCTCGACAACTTGTTCAGTATTTTTAACAACATTGAACAGTGTGGGCAGCAAAACATTGTTCAATGCTGATTTCATCAGCCCAGAAGAGGTTGTTCATTTTTAGCCGTGTAGCACTGAAGCTGTGTGCAGAACGGACTTTACATCATCTTTTTTATGGTAGCATTTAACTAGCTACTTTTGGTATCCTAGTATATCGTACTTAGATTGGCATGGCACATGTAAATTCAATAGCTTTGTATCTAATTGTCTTCTGCCCACGGCAAATTTATAATCTATCAATGTCAAAAAACTGACAATATCTAAATATAACTTGATGAAAAATAGTATATTCCAATTAGCACCAGTTCACTATAAAAACAGATCTAAGTAAAAATTTTTACTGCAAGAAAACAATCATGTAGATAGTACATACGAAAACTCACCATTTGCGACAGGCCCTTCTCTTTTGAGAGCCTGATACTTAGGTTATATATAAACTGGATAAGAAATATAGCCACGCAAACTTCATGCATGGGCATATCCAAATTTGTGAATGCCCAGGCTGAGGCTTTTTCTCAAGTCAAACGTCAATCAGCGTTCGCGATAGTTGAAGCGCTCTACATAGATCAGCATCCTTGTGCATTGTTTTTAAAAATCCCTTACTCCCGTTCCGAATATAATTCTGAATATGTTTATTGAATAATTTCATTTTGAAGTCACTTTACCTGTAGTTACTATAGTGCTTGAGTCATAAGTATCCTTACAAGTGTACTTGGTGTGAATTTGATTTGAAGTGTCAGAACAATATTGTGATGGCAGTAAATCATTATTCATGGTCAGGTCGCAGGATCTCTTTCCATTACAATGAGATTTCACTTGGCATGTGGCAAGTATACTGCATGTTTCATCAAACTTTTCATCGTCACTGAAAACACTATATTTAATGTATTCGCCATACTTTACACTCTGAATTACCGTAACTTGTTTTGGAGAACAATGAACATGTTTCATTTTCTCACCGTGATCTGTAACTGAGCCTAAAACCGAGTAAACATGAATAAAGAAAAAAAATATAAATTCTACTTTGTAACAGGGGCGGATCTAGCGATTCGGCTGACTGATGCATAAGGCATCGTATAATTAGGGGGGTCGGGGGGATTCTCCCCGGAAAATTTTGAAATCTAGGATCCCGAAAACGCGATTTCCTGCATTTTGAGCGAACTTTTAATCCAAATTTTACGCCCAAATACCGTTCGAAATTTGCCGAATTTCAAATAAAATACGTGAAGATATTGGTTAGTATGGTAAATATATTATGTTACTTCTGAAATTAAATTACGATACTTTTCAAATTAAAGCCACATTGAGAAAAACAAAACTGTCTGTGCGTACTTTATTTAAGCAACCAACAAACATATGCTATTTTATTGCAATGTACTTACGTGAAAGTGATAAGGAAATAATAGAAAGTAGAGGCATGGCAATAGACCTTATTCATAATGAGGTCATTTAGTAAGTAGAACTATTTAAATATGGCAATATTTTTAAATTTTTTTAGGTCCTTATTTGTCCAAAACATTAAATGAAGCAAATAATTTAACATATTTATGTCACAAATAATCTTTTTCTTACTTAAACCATTCAATTATATTGGCATATTCAAACAGTTTTACGTGCTTAACTACTAAATGACGTCATTATGGGTATGGTCTATTGTTCTACTGTGCAAAGACGGTAAAAGAATGGTCATTCGCAAAAACAGGAGTATAGCAACTAGCAAGCAAAAAATGTGAATGATGTTTTTGTCCAAATTAGTAGCAAATTTTGTACACACAGATATTATTAATTCCGTGGCTGATAAATTGCTGCAATGAAACCTTTTGTGCCCTATATTATTATTACTAAATTATTAAACCTAAAAACATATATTAATTTATGGAAATTAATTTACAATAAACACATACATCATTTGGTCAACCCCAACAAGATTAATGTTATTGATAAGTGTAATAATGTTGACAAATAATGAGTCATGCAACAGTAAAGTCGTACAAAGTGATTAGGCTGAAAGTTCTCACTCATTCCAGGAAGAGTATAAATACAATCAGTTGTCCACATCAGAATTAATTTAACTTCCTGAACAAGTTTGTAGAATTTCTGATCACTTCCCTTTTTACGACCATCACCCTGCTGCCTGGAATCCTTCCTGTCATATATATCATGGATCACCCAATGCAGAATCAGATACTGTGGCAGAAAATGCATTATTTTTTATTGGAATATGTTAGACTTTTCTTCATGTATGGTTTGAAAGCATACAGCTTTTGATTGTTGAAAAACTCGATATTTGTCAAATCTCTAAGATAACCACACAGATCTTCCTTGCCACAAAGTATCTTTTAGAATACTCTATACAGGCAATTCCTATCACAGATAAATAATATTATATATAGAATAAATGGAATAAACTACAAAGGAACCTTCACTTACTTTAGAGCCCTCAGTTCTCCACACAGCTGCCAATCCTGGACAAAATTTTTGGGAATCAACAATTCAGTCAATTTAACCCTTCCATTCTTGCCCCTCAAGAATGAATTCCATGCTTTGGTTTTGGAATGAAATCAGTGACTTTCATTTCACACTGTTTCCTTACCGCTCCGATTTCGATGGGTTTTTCGTCTCGAAGTAAGTACAATAGCTCGTACTCATTTGCATATCTTTGTTGCGCCATAACTTCGAGAAAGCGTGGGTCGAAAGAACAAGCTTCGTATGGCTTCGGTGATCGTTGACTGCTTCCTACGTCACAGTAGATTCATTGCAAATATGCGTCAGCGCACCGATGCAAGCGCCCGTAACCTGCACGCGATGCATCGCTCAGCGGACCTAAATCTACTGTGACGTGGGCAGAAAAAGGCTATAAAACAATGGTTTTGATGATGTCACAGTAGATACCGTGCAGAAAAAGACTCGGGACCGATGCATTCACCGATGCATACCAGATCAACTATGACGTAGTGATGCATTCGCTTCTACTGTGACGTATTCACTGGCCGTATAATGCAACACAGGTAAAACATGGAAAAAATTTTCGCGAATTATTTTACCTTAATTTAATCTGACACAAAATGACATAAACAAACGATTTTGTATTGCTCTGATGGTATATTTACGAGTTGAAGAGAACTTTAATGAATGATCTGGGCATTCTGGGGTTTGGAATTATATGCGTTTTAGTTTTATCGATAAATAGCTCTGTATAGCTCTGTGTAATGTAAATTTAAGAAGAGTCTAGTAAGATTCAAATTTGAGTATTTCTGACTGATGCATTAGCATCGTTCGCATCGGTCTAGATCCGTCCCTGCTTTGTAATCAAATATTGACCACTTTATCTTTTTTGTAACAAATGCTTTGTTATGGCGAAGATATTCAACATGCATGGAAAATATTTAACAGTTATTCTACGAACTCAAGGTGCGTAGCATCGAAAGGCTGCCAAAATGCTTAAAACAAGATTTTTTGCGATCGAAAAACTCTCGCCCGCCATCTTGTTTTCTCTACTAGTAGGATATGAGCTAATATCCTACTAGTGGGGGAGTCAATCAGATTACAGAATACTTAATATTCGATAGCAGTCGATATAATAATGCTCTTTACACTGCCTGCGGAAACGCAACAAAATGAATACTTGCAAAATTAAACAGTATACAAATTTTTTATCCACCAAGTAACTAAGTGAATTCCACTTACCGAACGTAAACAGTTGGATATTTTTATCACATGTTTTTTTTCTTATGACGTAAGTTGTTTGAGGCTCAGCACATACAGGGTGTGGCATATTATAAAAAAGCAAACGTCCAGCATCTGTTTGTTTTAAACGGTGAATAGGACGGTTTTGGTACGTTATCCCAAAACCATGTATGCCTTTAAAAATAGCCCAACGATGTCTGTAGTTCTTGTCCGACCAGGGAGAAACCAGTGTTCCATCTTTGTCAATGTTGTGTAAAAGTTCATTCTCAAGAAAACGGAATTGTGCACTGGAGTTCAAACAGTTGTCAATCATTACAGCAAAGTAAGGTTTAGCATGTGTTTTTTGGTACACCAGCTCTCCAGTTGCAATACACTTTCCACTTTTTCTATGCCTGAGAAAAAGACTCTCACATTCTAAAAAGAAATGGTACACGTATTAGCAGAAGAAACGCGACTTTGTCACAGTACATATCGAAATAATTTTGAATGATTTTCAGGGACATTTTTCATAGTTTTGTTACCAGATCATTTTCTTCTTAGTCTACAATATTGGCTATGGCCGGACTCTTGAAAAAAAATTAAGGTTCAACTAGCTCCTCTCCTCCATTTGAAGTTTCTTTCCTCCGAAATATGATTTAAGAACGACAAAAAAATTTCCGTGTTGAAATAATCGTGGAAATTACAAAAAGGAGCAATTATTGTTTTTTCAATTTTCAAGAGTGTTGATATATAATTGTATATTAATACCGAAAATGTTTCAGATTCTATTTATAATGTAGCACAAAAAATGTAAAATTACTTCAAAAGAAGTGCGACGGGATTTTTTCGTGTTGAAATAAGATTGGAGGAATACGAAATTGTTTTCCGTGCAGGATAGCGTCATCCATGCACGCGGGATGTTGTCGCGGGACGAGCCGTAGGCAAGTGTTTTTTCGCTTTCCGAAAGTCGAGCAGCATCCCAAGTGCATGGATGAACGCTATCCTTCACGGAAATCCATTTGGTAATTGTTTTATAAAATAACTACAGTGAAACAACGGAAAAAAATTTTAAATTTAATGATAAAATGATCCATTTTCTCAAGAATCCTCAACTGTAGCTTTCTCGGCATTCGGCTGTACGATAAAACTAACGCAATTTTAAAACTTTTCCCACAACTTTTTTGTTTTGTACTCTTTTACTCTAAATCTTGGTGAATGTATAGTACTTTAACAAAGACACAAACCGATATCAAAACGAAAAGCAGGTGTTGTAAAAAACCCATGTCATGAACGGCCAAAAGTGGCGGATATGTAAGTTTCATTTTGTATTTTTATGTAAAGAAAAAACTTAAAAATACCAGCATTTGAAGCGCGAACTTGTGCTAGTAAGCAATGTCGGCAAATGTAATTTCGTTTCTTATAGACATCGTTGCATGCTGATTAGAACGATTGTATTTTCTTCGTTACAGCACAAACTAAAACAAAAATATGCAAATGCAAAAATCGTATTTCTGCTAAACTGATAACAAAATAAACAAGAAGACGAGTATACAACATACTATAAACGTTTGACAACATAAATGATTATAGTTTCTGCTAATTTCAGAAGTTGAAATGGAATTTGTCTTTCCTTCATTCTCTGCCAATTTCAGAAGATGAAATGGTTTTTGTCGGCAATTTAAAACCCGTATAACAATCTCGAAAATACGAAGCGATGCCAACTTTCAAAGTTCCCGTGCAGGATTGTGTCATCCTGCACGGGTATTGACCAATCAGATGTCAAATTTCAAAGTTCCCGTGCGGGATTGTCTCATGCTGCACGGGTATTGACCAATCAGATGTCAAATTTCAAAGTTCCCGTGCAGGATTGCCTCATCCTGCACGGGTATTGACCAGTCAAATTGCGTGTTTCACTGTAGTTATTAGACAGATTTAGATCGAGGACGTCGACGTCTAAGACGACGTGAAATGACGTAATCAAACAACTGACTTCTACTTCTGGTTTAATCTAGCTAGAACGTCAGATTTGTCTTTTTGCAAGTGTTTTTGTGTTTTCATCCCGCCTGTTTATTTCGTTGGATATGTCAATCAGTTGTCAATATATAGGCAAGGAAAAGCTTTCTAAGACTGGCCTAGTGTTTCCAAAGATTGTGTCTGAACAGTCATGAAGTTTTAAACGAATAAACTCAGAATATTTTGTTGCTTTGAAGAGGTGAGGAACTTCATCGCATTTTTCGGAAAAAAACAAAAGCTGCAGGTAATTTTTCCAGGTAAATCTTTTAGTTATTAGTGATTCAGTCAGGTCTGTGTGTTTTTTCAGTATAATATAATATGTCAGTGATTATCCTGGTAACATTTAAAAAGACTTTTAATGGTCTTATTGGCTGACAACGGCATTTTTATGTTTTGTGCTTTTTTACATTCTTGTAACAACGCGGCTCGAAATGACCGAATTTTTACTTATTTTAGTATGTTAATTTATGTTTATTTACACCTTTCCTAGTTTATGAACACTTTTTATACTATTTTACGTTTTCCTGTCCACGAATACCTCGTTTGACAGAGAATGCTAGCAGTACTGAAGAGTTTAACATTGCTTGCGATTTTGTTGTTTTTCTATGGCGGCAAAAGTGTTTGCCAGAAACTAGTACGTCCAAAACCTGCCAAAATACCAAGAAACAACCTTGTCGTTACAAAAAACAATTACCTAGGATTAGTAAGCAACACAAGGACAACAAAATAGAATGATTTTGGGATGCCTACAGTCATATTTTTTAAATACAAAAACACAAATCTTCGACGTTCTCAACACGACGTGAAAACTACTGGATTCACGTCCTGTTCAGAACCTGGACGACGTCCTAGACGAAACCGGAAGTGTAATTTCGCGGGTCCGCGCCATTTTCACGTCGTCTTAACGTCCACGTTCTCCAACTAAATCTGTCTATTATATAAAAAAGCTTCATTTATTCTGGAAGTCCTGACAAAGCAATTTACAATATAATATAATACACAGAATATCAATTATAGATATAATACAAGTCAGAGATAGAGTAGAATCTTGGTAATTATAAACTATATAAGTCAATAATAAATCAATAAAATTATTCTTCATGAGTTACTTAGGAATTAAAAAACGAGTCGCGTGCCTTTATGGTGTAATAATGCACGATGGAGGAATGTTGGGAGAATACGAGAGAAGCTTGTACAACACGAGTTGTAGCCTTGTGTCCCAACATTCCCACCGAGTGCATTATTACACCATACAGGCATGTTACGAGCTTTTTTAATTCTTTATGATATAAGAAGAAATTACAGGGCAACAACAATTTATTTATTAGATCAATTATGAAATTCTCTCTACATGTCATTTAAGATGTTGCTTAGCAACAAAAACACCTCGGTTCGAACGGCACGACAACAACATGGCCAACAGTGTTTAGGCGAATTCTTATCCAAAAACCTTTCAAAAACATCTAAAATTTACCAGCAGTTACAAAGGAGCTTAAAAATATTACATAAAGTTGTCAAAGAACTAATCACTGTTTGATTTAAGCTCGATCTGGACGCTGCCGATCGAGCAAGACTGCAAGAGGTAAACATGTCGCCGGCCAAGGCCGTGTAGTAATATAGTGCAGCTCTGTGTTTGACGTTGAACTTGCAGAGGATAACGCGAAGGTTTTCTATTGAAGGTACTGCAGAGTGGATATTTAGTAGTTAAGATTTTCGAAGATATAGGTGTAATAAAAAAGTGTAATAAAATGTTGTACGGTTTTGCTTGAATTTCATGTCTCCGGCAAAGTCATTGCATGAAAAAAAACTTATGGCAAAGGCAATGACAATGTGAATATGATTAAGTTTACCCTGTGGAAAACAATTCTGTTCTTACTACAGTCTGTAGTCTTTTGTAAGGTGTGTATTTAAAAGCCGAGTTGTTTGGTACCTATCTTTAAAAGTAGAGAAAGCCATAAATGTTTAATTTTTGTCCTTCATTGGCGACTTTGCAGCAACAGAATTCAGCTCTCTTTCTGAAATTTTTGTAAACCTTGCTTCGCTACCATCAGCGCTTTGGTATTCAGAACTAGACTCTTCCATTTTTACGTTTTGCGTTCAAATTTTTAACTCGTTTTGAGAAATTTTGTACTTTAATTATTAATTGAATTATTTTGTAATTTGTTTAATTTTCAACTAGAGGCGGGAAATTTCAAGGCTAAAAGCGTGCATTATGGCCTCGCAATGCACGCGCGTTAGCCAATCAAATTGCTGGTTATGTCGCACTTATATTATAAATAGTGTTAAATCAAAGTGGGTCTCGCGGCCAATGAGTATTCAGAATTTACCAATGAAATAACAAATTCATGAAATAATGTTCTGTTATACACTCAGGAAATTACTATTTCATAAACTAAGGAATAAGAGTGTATTTAGCTATCGGAAGAAGTGGAGTAAAATAAATTAATATATAATCTTCGTTCACTGTAAAAAATCCACCAAGGCCATTAGCCAAAATCAACCACGTGTGTTTTTGTTACATGGCAATAACGAGTCTTTTGGGTGAATTTTTTACAACAACGTACAGAAAACGTAGCCATTGTAATACTATGCATGATAATGCGTCACATTATGTAAAATGAGTGTATATAAGCTTCCGTACATTTTGATAAAATATAGTTATCACAACTTTACTGAGAATATTACATGGTGTCAGGTGTGGGATGGATAAGTTAAACAACCTCCTGAGCTGCAGTTTAATTTGTATCAAGCAATGGTGATTTGGCTGAGCGTTGGAAAAGATGGATACAAACAGTAAACTTGTACATGAACGTGTGCTTAAAAGACGCCATAGAGAAAGAGAAATGTAGCGCATTTCTTTATCAGTATTATTGGTCAAGATGGGCGAGATATCTACAGCACGTTTGTGTTTGAGACAAGCGGGGTCGACAAAAGTAAAGTCATTAATTAAAAAGTTTGAAGAATACTGCATTCCTAAACAGAATACAGCTTTGCAACGACACAAATTTAAAAAGTTAAAAGCGATGCTGAATCGGTTGACCAATATATCACCGATTTACGACTAACTTCGAAAGATTCCATATTTGGTGAATTGCAAGAAGAATTAATTCGCGACCGAATTATTTGCGGCGTTAACTCCGAAAGACCAAAAGCTCGATTACTTCGCAAAGAAGACTTAAGGCTTGAGAAAGCGATCAATATATGCAAAGCAGATGAAAAGTCGCGCAAAGAACTTAAAGATTTGACAAAAGACGATAGTTCTAAATTAAACTTTGTCAAGGATCAGTCAAAAACAGAAAATGATGAGTTGAAGTTGGTAAATTAAAAAACAGAAAAACCGAAACTACCTAGAGATGCGATCAAATGTGGCAAATGTGGAAAGCAACGTCCGAGCAAGCAATGTCCAGCATACGGCAAAATCTGTCGTGCATGCCGAAAACCAAATCATTATGCAAAGTTTTTTCGGTCGAAGAAAGTACTTGGCTTTGAACAGTTGCCTGCGAATATAGATCAAGATATTTTGTTTGTGGGAACAGTTCAGACCAAGAACGAAATGAAAAATAAAACGAAGATAACTAAAGACGAGTGCTTTGTGACTTTAAATGTTCAGAATATATACGCCTGTAGAATTTAAAGTTGATACAGGATCATAAGCGAACAATATTCCCATATCGGTTTACAAAAGAATGAACGAGCCCAAAGCATCAATTCAACCATCAAAGACAAAGCTAACCCGTTACGCAGGTGATGAACTTGAAATAATTGGCAAATGTACTTTGCATTGTATGGGCAAATCGTTGAACTTTTTTGAAAGTCCAGAAGATCAACCAGCCATAATTTCAAGCTTCGCAAGAACCAGACATTATCAAAGTGGTTATGTGCACTAAAGGAGAGAAGCATATCAAAGAAAAGCATGATTCTGTTTTCCAAGGTTTGGGAGGTTTATGCGAAAATTACGTATCTCTCTTGACCCGAAGCACCATTAAATGAGAACACTTCGAATTGCCGACTGTTGAGGAAGTAGCGTCTCGAGTATCTGGGACGACGGTGTTCTCAAAGCTGGATGCCGTACATTGGTACCAGGGGCGTAGCCAGGGCCCTGACTTTGGGGGGGCGAGCTCATTTAAGGGGTGTCGTGCGACATCCCCAGAAATTTAACATTCTATATAGGGTTTCTGAAATTCAGAAAAATAAGGGTTCCCCATTCTGGAAGTTTGGGCAAGAAGAATTTACGAGACCATCAAGTTGTTAGAAAATGGAAATGACTTTTTTAGTAATTCAAAATATATAAATTAAATCAGATGTTTTTTCCTCTTTTTTGGTAAACTGGTCTTCTTTCACTATCAGATAATCCCCCCAACAATTTTCTACCCGGATTTCAACGTTTTGAAAAAATGGTTTCTCGGATGATTGGGGGGGGGGCGACCGCCCCCCCTTGCCCCCCTCCCCCCCCCCCCCCCTTGGCTACGCCCCTGATTGGTACTGGCAAATACCATTAGATGAATCAAGTCAACTGCTAACAACATTTAATACACCATTCGGCCGATATTGCTTTAGGAGAATGCCCTTTGGTATTAAATCTGTGCAAGAAGTGTTCCAGAAGAGAATCTCGCAACATTTCAACTGCAGATCGGCACGACCAACACTGATGATATTCTCATTTGGGGATCTGATGAAGACGAGCACGATTGGCGACTCAAGGACCGTGCAGAAATGTGAAAAAATAAACCTCACATTAAATGAAGAAAAATGCAAGTTTAAGGTGGAAGAAGTCTTTTACTGTGGTCACAACTTCACGAAGCATGGGGGGTGACCTGATGAATCGAAAAAAAAAGCAATTCAGGAGATGCCAGCGCCCTCTTCAAAGAAAGATGTCGAAAGGTTGTTTGGAACTATCAACTACTTGGCGAAATTTGTATCAAACTTAGCCAATATAGTGCTCCAATCCGGGAACTACTAAAAAAGGAAGCGGAATTTCGTCGGTCACATGAACAAGTAAAGCCTTTCGATGAGATTAAAGAGATCCTGACCAGCCAACCAGGTCCAGTTCTTACGTTTTTTGACCCTGCAAAGCCAGTAACGGTGCGTTCTGATGCTTCAAAGCATGGATTGGGTGCAGTTCTAACCCAGAGGAACACCCGGTTGGAGGTTCTAAGTTTAAGGTAGCTGTCTTACATTGTTAATAATCAATTTTCTTAGTTAATTTATGTTCGGGGTGTGTTGAAAAGTAGAGAATCTGAAAAAACTTTCGACCGAGCGAAGAGGCTTAACGTCGTGCGGATTAAAATCCACTTTCTGCGGAAGAGTTCTAATCTAATTAAATGACCATTAAGAATTTTATGCAAAAAAACGGATTCATAAGAGGCGCCAGTTTGACCATTAACACTAGCCTGGCTTGCCCTTCAGTTTTTCGATGTGTCTTATCTAAGATGCCAACGCGCATTTTGTATCGTTTATACGTCAAACTCGCGTCTTATGTCCTTGACGTGACTTATTTGTCTCGTGTAAATTACCCAATATCTATGTGAGGCAGAAATATACATAGATCCTAAAGATATGATATTTATTTTTACGCTGCTTTTCAGTTATATACTCTGTGATTTAATGCGTATTAATTATTGTTGTTCTTTGCAGGACCGTGAAAATCTGTCAGAAGATTCTAATCGATTAGAACGTTCCTAAATCTATGTTATTGTAAATAGCTGTAATATTAATATAAAATAAATAAATTTTAAGAAAAATATTGTATGTGCATTCATTTTGTCACACATCGTCATAGCGTCCGAATGGGATTTCAATCAGTGTGTAGTGAAAGACTCGCAAAAAACGGAAATGATTGAAATTTTTGAAAATCGCCATATCAAAACGTGGCGCGATTTCTTAACATTGGTTCAACGTTGATTTAAGGTTGTTTGAACATCGGCTGAACGTTGTTTGAACGTGAGAGTATAGTCTAATGTGCATATTTTGAAAGTTGGTTTAAGGTTGTGTGAGCGTCGGTTGAACGTTGTTTGAACGTCTGAATTACGTAGTTTTCTAACGTGCGTATTTTGAAAGTTGGATTGAGGTTGTGTGAACGTTGTAATAACGTTGGAGTCTAACGTTGTCATCAACGTTGTCACCGCGTTCCTATGAGTTCACAAAAAAACGTTGACACAACGTCAATCACGACGTTATCTAAACGTTCGGCGAACGTTGCCACAACGTTGCTACAACGTGATTGTGCTAGCTGGGTATGCTTCTCGTTCTTCATCCGAAGCAGAAACAAGATATGCTCAGATAGAGAATCGAAGGAACTGCTATTGGTTCTGTTTGCTTTGGAAAGATTCAATGTGTACACATATGGAGTGAAAGTTTTTGTTGAAATTATCATAAGCCCATTGAAATCATTTGTTTCATGTGGGCATTTGCAAAAGAGTTAATCAACTGCAGTAAACTAGTGGCTTATCGAAAGAACCACCTTCAAGCAATTGTCGTATACAAATGACAACAACTGACAATATAGCGAAACGAAAATGTACATTGAGATGACACAGACGACGAATTCAAGACAGGATTTCCGAACCACACGAAATCATTCAACAGTAAGATATACCAAACGAGACTGAGCTCATCAGTGGAAAAATGATTTGGCAACTAAAAGGCAGGAATCAACAAGAAAAATCTGTCATAGACAGGTCAGAGACATGTGGCCTGTGCTCGAACAAAAGCTAATGATCTCAATTTTCACCATAAAAATTGTCGTCCACTACATAAAAGTATTAATATTGAAATTTTCTTATCATTACAATGACGACTCTTGGTAGGCACATGGAAATATTGACGGGAAAGACAGATGCATCCAAATGTGGTTAACATTATTTATGCTGATCGAATACACTCTGTCAACATTTAGTTTTGGAGAAAATTGAAATTCTCCAGAAATTTCTCCAGCATACAGCTAACAGATATTCATATGACTAACTCTTTTTACTATGTGCTACTAGCTAGTACAGCTTGTTTTTAGCTTTCATCGAAGAAAAAGCCCATAACTACACGGTGTCCCAAATAAAGTCCCTTTAGAAATCATTCTATTGTTAAGTTATTAAATGTGTGTTATTATGCCTCTGGGAATTTGAACGAATTGTCTACTTGAATGGCAGAAGTATTTTCATTGTTATAACTTGACATAATTATGATAATAACGCACATTCAACAACAATAGTGTCATTTCTGAAAGGGGACTTTTTTCCGAGACACACTGTACATCTATAATTCTGAATTGCGTTGTCTAATTGGATAAAAAGGCGACTAACGACATAAGCACAAGGACAAGTAAGAGACAAAACAAATTATGAAATGCAGTAAAGTGGCAACGCGTTCATATGTAAGCAAGTAAACAAAGAGTTAATTTGTTCTGAAGAATTTAAAGACAAAAGAGAGTAATGAGTTTAGTGAAATTTGTTGCTTTTGTAGCTTATGGTCGTAGTCTTAAGCCTTGACTACACTTGTCGTAAGAATCGGGTAATTGGTCTTTCACACGCACATGAATGAATATGTGAACAAAATACAGCATAGGTCAAATATTAAGTTGCTTTTTAAAATATTATCGATGCTTATGTCGCATACTTCATGCACTGCATTTCTTTGTTTTGTCTTTCTTTGTAGTGGCATAAGCAATGTCGCTAGTAAAAACCAGGCTTTATACGATTACAACCATAAGCTATAGTACAACAAAGAGAACTCAAAAGAAAATTTTTGCAGCTTAGTCTTTGTAAACCTCTGGGGAAAAGTTATCCTTTGTTACTTTGCTCATGCTTATGTCACAGAATAGAAATAAACAGAAAGGCCACTCGAGTCGGAACCTTTGAAGTTTGTGTCTCCACGCTTGTCTCATTACGCATGTTCATTATGCAGGTTCTAGCCAGTCAATTGCCAATAGGAACGCTTAACAGGCCGTTCCGCCATTATTCTGGCCAGTCAAATGCATAAAAATAGGGGGACATGTTGCACTGCTGAGTGGCCCTACTGTTTATTCCCTATACTGTGCTTATGTCGCTATAGTGTTGGATCAGACTTAAAGCCGGTTCCAACCTAATTAGTTTAACCTGACTTCAACTTAAAGCTCAAAGACTAAGGAAAACAGTCGTTTCGCCCAGAAACAGTCGCTTCCGAAGAACTGGCTTAAAACAGGCCTCATATATGCAGGACCTACCTTTAAATAACAATGTCACAGTATAAATGAGTAACCAGAGATGCAATAGTGACGACATGCTGCATTTGTTTTCAAAACTGATCGAGCAAACGCGAAATGATCAGAGTTTTGTCGTGTGTTCCACGCCTTGGTATATAGCTACTTCCGTGTTTTATTGCAAAAGAAACCAAAGTGAATATCACAACCACACGTAGCCTTATTCAAATTAATGTTTACCTTCTCAAGTAGTTTCCGGTTGACCATATATTAAAACCGTACTTGGAATTCTGATCT
This sequence comes from Muricea muricata, assembly GCA_963855995.1. Classification (NCBI taxonomy): domain Eukaryota; kingdom Metazoa; phylum Cnidaria; class Anthozoa; order Malacalcyonacea; family Plexauridae; genus Muricea; species Muricea muricata. The sequence goes on from OY979716.1 coordinate 17,656,782, forward strand.
GCGTTTTAAATCATTAAGCTACAACACTTTGTCGGAAAGCTTGGTGAGCAATATACCAGTCACTTTTCCGAAGAAAACGTCTTCGTGCCATGCTCGCCATCGTCAAAAAGCTTTCGATCTACATGCGGGGTCGTTTGCTTCCTTGGAGGTAGCTACAGTTGTGTCCAAAAAAGTCTATCTTTTGTTCGAGTTTGAATGTTCTCCCATATGAGCTCATTCTGAGTTATCTTTTATTTCTCAAAATTGTCTACCATAATATTCCACGCATTTGGGCTCGCTATAGACTTAAAACATTTAAATTTGAAAATGCGGCCCTGGCGCTTCACTTCAAAGAGTAGCCTTTTTTGGAGGACACACTGTACATACTGGGAATTTCTTACGCCATATTGTCTACACTAGCGACAACAACATAACAAAAGATAAATTTTCCTCAGACATATTCGAAGACAAAGCAGAAAGAATTTTCTTTTGAATTTGCTTTAAAATTTGTTCTATCATACAGGTAGCTTATGCTCCTTGTCTTATGCCTAATTGTGCTTGTTATGGCGATGATTCGCACACTTGACTTCACTTCATTTCTTGGTTTTCTCTTTTGTTTTAGCCTGTGCTTACACCAGTAGTCGGGAATTTCATATCTGAAATTCATTTCTATCTTGTTTGGGCCTAAAATCTTATGTTATAAAAGCCTTACAACCAAATGCCACGACACAAACACGCGTTCTTCTATCGCTTATCAGACTTGCTGCCGATCGTAGGGAGGCAGCACACTATTCTAAACGCTTTGTTTTCGTGCCAGTCTCTTTGTCCAAGCTATATAAAGGTAAAAAATATCTTGATTTTCAACTCGATCAGATGCTTGTTCGTTCTATTGCGCAATAGATATGAACATAGATTGAAGAAATATCAGGTAATAAGGTAAGCGTGGATATATTTCCATTTTCAAATATGCGATGAAAATTTTATATTGTCAGCATGTCTATATTTAATATATGCCATATTCATAGATACTTGCTAACAACACCTACTACCTATGCCAGGCTACTGATTAAAATTAGTCTAATGTAATCAGTCTTGGTGTTTTGTCGTGATGAAAAATTTAAATCAGTTGGTCCTTGTTTTATTAACAAGTTGGTTCTGTAGAGTTCTAAAGAAGTAAAATAAGGAAAAGGCTATTTCAAATGCTCGATTTTCAATTGTTTTAATAGTAAAGTTTTATTTATCCCTTTTATACAACCATGTTAAAGTTCTATTATTTGGTTTCTATTTCAAAAGCTACTGGATTCTCCGAGAATCATTCTCGTTTTGCGATTGATTACGTTTAGTGAGCAATAGTGAAAATGAGAAAGACATGGAAATTGAATTAAACACGGTGCCAACATTCGAGTACTTGTCCTAGCCAATAAAACATTCCAAAGAACAAAAAGGAAAGCAAAACAGCACTTTCTAACACGAGGTCTTATACATATTCTGCTGACAAAATATTGGCCCTAGTAGAGGTGTAGTTTTTATAAAAATGAAAAATGTCAAAAATGATTATTTTGTAATAAAACCGAAATATTACTTAGTACTACATTTTCTTGCTTAACTCATATTTTGGGTTTGAAGATGCTAATCTTCGCAGTAGTGTCGCCAGCGCGATAAGTGAGGGGGGCACATGCCCCCCTCGCTTATCGCACTGGCGACGCCACTGAGTCTTTGGATTATGTTTTCTATTATTTTTTTTGAAATTGTCGGCTGGTATTGATATTTGGATATGCATGACCAAATTGACTAGCTAACATCGCTACTGAGTACCTTTACGGAACTAGTTCCTCTTGATAAAAGTGAGAAAATATTTTTATTACATGAGTATAGAGATTTATTCATCGATATGGCTGTGCGTAATAATCGTTCCAAATTAGCAATAGCCAATCGCCATCAAGAACGATAAAATCTCACTCGGTGAAAAATCATCGTCCACGGCCTTTGATTGGACGAACGATGTTTTTTACCAGTGAAAATTTATCGTTCAGTGTTCAGATTGGCTGACCCGAACGTGCAACACCTGCTCGCAGGCTAGTGTAAACATGGAGTCTGATTTTACAAGTATTTTTTTAACTCACCGAAAAGAGAGATTTAAGACAATTTCACTGATAAAACAACCACCTAAAACCATAACGACGACATTCGTGGCCTCATTAACTTGAAATAAACCTCATGGTTTCATTTTCAGCAAGAAAACAAAGCCATAAATGGTAAGAAATTCCATTTTAATATTTTGCTTGAGTATTTGTTTTTGTCAGTAAGATATATCCGTATCTTTATACACTCATCTTTATACTCATATAATAAACAAATTACTTCATGGTTGGTTCGTTTGTACGATTTTTATTATTCACTCGTTGTGAAGGACCGCTAAACTCACTCGTTCGCTGCGCTCACCCGTTCGTTTAACGATCCTTCACAACTCGTGAATAAAAATCGTACGCACTCACCAACCATGAAGTAATCTCTATATATATCATATCAGCACCGGAATTTATTTTGTTTTTATTAAGATAACTTAACGCGACCTTAAGAAGGCCGTGAAGATTGGGTCTAGACAGGCGGGGTATCTGATACGATCTCTCTCGGTTTAGTTCAGATACCGCTTTTGTGCTAATATTTCCCACTAAATTTCAGTTTTCGATACAGTTCATATCTGCTAAGCCTATAAGCAAGGCAATATACTCCAACTTGAATGAACGAGATCTCAGGTGACAGAAGATTCGTGGAGCTTAAGAACAGAACGACAGAGTAAAGAATCTAGGGCAGAAATATACTTGAAACTCAACGCTTAAGTTCAATCGTAAATGCAGATTTTCATATTAAATTATGCCATGTTCTTTTTTGAAACACGGCTCTGTCAAGAAAAAGAAATTGGAGTTCATGAACTTTGTAATACCAACTCCAATGACTTCGAAAATATAAATTCGTGTTAGCGTGTTTCGATTATGCTTTAATATGTCGTCGACTGAGCTCAGTATGGAAATTGTACCTGTTATTATTTCAAGCCTGGAACACACCAGACTACCCTGTGAGCAGAGTCTTATTTCCGTGCGTTTTCTAGCGCCGGGATAGCGAAAAAACAAAGCTCTGCAGTATTTGCACTCCACTTTCATTGCGCATCTTGCTTGTTTATTATTTGCATCCAATTGTTTTGTGCAATGTAAAAATGAATGCTTCAAAAGTACTTTAACGTATATACTTGCGAAATGCTTCAAATGCCTGTTTAATGAGATTAAACTGATTTACTTCGTCGAAATTCTCATAATAAATTTGATTAAGTCGTCGATTCGTCATCATTAGAATGTCTACAATAGGAATAATGAAGGAAATATTAAATGCATGTGGAAACAATTAACAACTTGATTCATAAATAAAAAAAACTCAAAGTATTACTGAGATTCGTAACGAGAAGGAGAAATAATAAATTTCCAGATTCAAGAGTTCTTTCGTTCGTTAGAAAATGTTTTATCATCATCATATGATGACAATCGAGCGTCCTTCGATTCTGCTGAATTTCGAACGCGGCGACGTGGTGAATTAGAAAGGACTTTAAGCGTGTTACTGCGGAGAATTTCTCAAGCATACCCAGGAGAATATCAACTATTAGCGGATCTTACCACGCTTTTAAATATCGTACAAGAAAGAAGAGACTACTTTCAGTCTCTTTCATTTCGAAATGTTTTAGAGGAAGAAAAACCAAACGCTCAACCATTTATGATAGGATATGTGAGGTCAGGAGAAGGTCGACCGAGATACAACATATCACAGGATATGTTACAAGCTCTCCATGTTGGAGCTGGGTTTCGTTGGGCCGATATTGCTCGAAGCCTTGGTGTGTCGGAAGGAACGCTGATGCGACGTCGACGCGAATATCAGATGTTCGACACTGATCATGATAATAATTTTGCGGTCATGACAAATCGGGAACTTGACCACTTGATAAGAGGAATCTTACACGTAACTCCAGGAATTGGATACAGATTGATACAAGGAGCATTACGTCAACGAGTACTTCGCCTACAAAGACGGTGCGTTCTCGAGTCGATGCAAAGGGTTGACCCTATAACGGCAACACTTCGTGCATCTAGAACAATAATCTGACGTCAATATTCAGTGCCATGTCCAAATGCATTATGGTAAATTATGTTAGCATAATTTTTTTGTTTTTCTGACACATTACCACGAGAGGGTGGCCATCATTCCTGATTAATTAAGCCAAATCGTCATAGTACGTGCTGCAAAAAAAGAAGCAAAAAGGCAAAAACAGGTGGGAATTTTGTTTGAGCATGCGCTAGAATTCGCGCGGTTAACAGAAAAGAGACTTGGGACGAGTAAATTTTGCAATTCGATTTTTGAGCGTTTTAGGTGTGTTTTTGACCTCGTTTTTTCTTCCAACTAAGTTTTTATTCATTTATTGAATTATTGAGAAGGCTAGGAAGGCATGAGAACGTTCGGAGGCTAAAAAATATAAAAATGCAACTTTTGCGTAACCTTGTACATTCGAGCGGCCTCGGACTCCCACGGAAATGTCTAATAATTCCTTTTAACCCGAATTTTGAGGTGCACGAATTATCTCCCAAAATAAAGTATGGGTTTCAAACAACAGTTTTAACCATATTTCGTGTTGAGGCACTCGATTAGATTCTGAAGTATTTTAATTTTTGTGATTTTATTGTGTTGATCTTCACCCCCATAAATCACCCTGTATTAAAGTGAAGTGAGAGGGAAATATATTTGCATGATTTCAAAACTATTCATATTTTCTGAATCAATAAACTCCAGTCTTTCAAGTGGTATGCTTTAACGAACAGGACTGGCAAAAACATCTCATTTCTAGTGGAATATTCAGAGGTACAATCATTTTCAAAAGTGTTGGGACACTTGAGGAAATTTCTCATTTTTTACAAATAATTCATTCCCCCGCGCCCCCTTCTCAATAATGTGACCCACCTAGCATAACATATTATGCGTTAGGGTGTTGAGGTTGGGAAACCAACATTGATTGGGGAGGCGGGGAGGGGAAAATATGGATTTTATAGATATACCAACGGTGTACGTTGATTTTTCATGAAAAATTGCTAGTGTCCCAAGTACTTTTGAAAATGATTGTACCTATTGGGTCTAACACAGACTATGTCAGACAGTGTTGCCGTTTTCATTATCAACCCGAATTTTTACATCAAAAATACTTTGATTAGTGCAGTAAGAAAGCTTTGAAGATTGATTTAGACATGCTGTCGTTTTGAGGCACTCGACTTGATTTTTTACAATCTTGAGTTGAATATTTAGCTTTTTCCAATTTTCAGCAAAATCACGATTTTTCCACTAAGCACTTTTAAGGATTTAAATTATAAATAAACTTTCTAAAGGTGTTTCCGAGTAGAAAAATGTGAAACCCACCGTGTGTTTCGTCTTTTAATGTCGTATTTTCAAATGTTGAAAAAAACTTGCATCTTCGAAAAAATTTATATTTCGTCCATATTCCGTCAGAGATATTACTACTGTATAAATACCTGATTTCATTCAGAAGTCTTTTATCCATCCCATTTCCCCATAACCTTCATAGAAAGGAATTTAAATTCTTGCAAATCTACTGTTTTCTTCCAAAAAAAGAAGCCCAAAAACTTGTTTTTACTCATTTTGACAATTTTTAAAAGAATTTTTCGCGACCGCCCACAATTTACTGACCAGCGGAGACAAAATTCCCACCTGTTACAGGCAAATACAAAGAAAAACAGAGTATTGTAAAAATTTGGCTAATTTATTCATTTTATCTGGAAATCCTGCTCCACAATGCACTGCCTTCTACCATTTTCATTACAAATACTTTTTCTTTTGGAATTTTTTGTAGGCATTTGGACGGGAATCATAAATTAATACAACCATACCGCGTTGTTATACACGGAGGAATAGATGGATACTCGAGGTTAGTCGTTTTTTTAAAGGCATCGGTTGACAACAGCGTCCACAGCGTCCACAGTTTTCAGTTCCTTCCAGGAAGCCGTGGCGCAGTACAGCCTACCTTCACGTGTGAGAACAGATTTGGCCTGCGAAAATATTGAAGTGGCAAGGTTCATGGTACGCACAAGAGGTGTGAATCGCGGCAGCATCATTACCGGAACTTCCGTGCACAACCAGCGCATAGAAAAGTTGTGGCGAGAGGTAAATAGCATAGTATGTTCAAGGTTTATAAATATTTTTGTTTGCCTTGAACATTTCGGTCTTGATACTACAAATGAAAATCACTTATTCGCTCTACAAGTTGCCTACCTTCCTTTAATAAATGAAGCTTTAGAACAACTAACATCAGCCTGGAATTCCCATGCTCTGAGTACCGAACATAACTTATCCTCGAGGCGACTGTGGGTACAGGGAATGTTAAATCCGGTAAATTCAGGGTACACAGCTGTACAAAGCATATTTAATGATGACCAGATAAATTGGAACGAATATTGAATAGACGAAGATGGCCCTGTTCCGGAAGAGCAGGCAAATTACGCTGTTGAAGTACCAGCTCCCCCATTTAGTTTGACGGAAGGAGAGCTACAGTAGTTGGAACATGCGAGGTTAACTACCAGGGGTTATGGTGACCCTGATGGAATTGTAGCATTTTTTTCTGTACTACATTTAATCGAACAGTTTCTAGGTACAAACAACGTGCCAAGGCAGGATAACTAAGGACCACAATTACATCCCTGTCAATAATTTTACAGAGGACCTCATGAGGACCGTACAATTTTACTGTGCCAAAAACAATCTCAACCTGATTTTAACATTATTTATAAAATCAACGCAAGGCTAGGGTAAAATATACTACTGCCATGCAATTCATCAGTACGACAATGCGATGCTAAATACGTGTTTACTGTTTAGTTTGGTGTTCTTCAACAGAGTATAATAATTTCATGACCAATTCTAACATGTGCTCTTAACTAAGTTCATTTTTTGAGTTAAAGGGCATAAGAAGCGAAATAGAAAATTTACTGTTTTGTAACTTATCTTGTGCCACTAATAGCCCTGTGTTCAGGAAAATAATCATTTTTCTATTTAAACTTATCAAAGGCTACAAAATTAGCTCTTAAAGAGATTCATGTGAACAAACCAGCACCCAGGGTTTGGGAACGAATTATGCTGCAGGAAGTTGTACCGAAAGAGGGGATCAGCCATACTTGCAAAAAATCAAAGCAATTACAAAAGATAACTAGAAAACAGAAAATTTTTCCGTTTCATATACAAGCAAAGTATATGACCCTTGTCTTTAGTGTAAACTATCGTATACAGGCTGAACAACAAGCCTCGAGCTAAAGTTATATGATAAGTACAAAATCTAAATGGCAGTATACTGTGAATTGTCATTTGCTAGAGGAAAATGAACACCTGAACAACAAGCTCAACAGCAAACTAAATTTATGACTTTGACGACTGTCCCGTTCAGTCAAATAATTCCAAATCCTACTTTTTGAATTTCCAAGGTGGAATCCATACTCTTCTTGAATTGTAGGAAAGTTGAAACACGTCCTGGAAGCTCAAGCTCTAGGGGACACGGCACAGAATAGAAATAAACAGAAAGGCCACTCGAGTCGGAACCTTTGAAGTTTGTGTCTCCACGCATGTCTCATTACGCATGTTCATTATGCAGGTTCTGGCCAGTCAATTGCCTTCTCTGGCCAATAGGAACGCTTAACTGGCCGTTCCGCCATTATTCTGGCCAGTCAATTGCATAAAAATAGGGGGACATGTTGTACTGCTGAGTGGCGCTACTGTTTATTCCCTATACTGTGGACACGGGTTCGTGTTTGGGTATGCTGAATCATTTTGCAAAACAGTAATTACGCTTGGTCGACAAAAGCCCGCTGGTGGTATAGTTGAGCAACCCGTTGCAAACATTAAGTGGTCACTCAGCCTGTTAGCTAAACAAAAACAAAAACAGACATGCAAGTTAAAACACTCAATCTGGTAACAGTACCTCTTAAGTTTATAAGGAATTTCACTTGCATAAAAAATTTCATCATTTATAAAGAACAATTCACCTTCCGATGTTTTTAGATACTCGTTGAAGAAATCTACAATGTTTGGCTGGACACCCTCAAACGTCATTAAAGAAAGTAAATCCTCTGCGCTGGGGGGGGGTTCATTTCCTGTGACAAAAAGACACTCAGCCTTCGTTGGGTGTTTCGTAATCAGTGCATGCAGTGGACCAAGTCCTGCTATAAATTGATCAAGTTCTGCCTTCCGAGACAGCAGGACACTGTGCAAACAAAGCGACATAATTGCCTGGAAAAAGTTCTCCATGGTAAGCTGTTTCGGAAATCCTGCACGCCTGGCATTTTTGAATGCGAAATCGCTAGTTCGCCAGTACGCAAATCCAGCGGCTATTCCGCAAAAAATATCCAATAACTTCAGCTTACACCAAGTATGCGCGTTGTTGATTCAAAATGGCGAACAAATTTTATTTGAAAGGCACTACACGCGTAAAAATCATCATGTTGTTGCAACCTGTCAACAAGTTGTTCAACGCCTGTTGAGATCAGGATGTAGCAATGTTGTTGGGGCGGCATTCAACAACCCAGGTTATCAATTTGTTCCCGGTTGTTAGAACAATGCTGTTCCCGATTGTTAGAACAATGCTGTTCCAGGTTGTTCAAACAACAGTACTGTTCCTGGTCGATGACACAATACTGTTCCTGGTTGTTGAAACAAGTGCTGTTCTCGGTTGTTGGAACAGTACTGTTCCCGGTTGATGAATCAATACTGTTCCTGGTTGTCCAAACAACAGTACTGTTTTCGGTTGTCAAAACAATGCTGTTCCCGGTTGATGACACAATACTGTTTCTGGTTGTTCAAACAACAGTGCTTTTCTCGGTTGTTGGAACAATGCTGTTCCCGGTTGATGACTCAACAAGCCTAAACAATGCTGTTAGAACAACTAAAATCAACATGATAACAGTAGTTTTTTTTGCTGACAACAACTTTGGAAATCAAGCTTGCATATCATATTGACTAAACCATAAAGAAAAACACAGGAAATAAATGAATTGCTTTATATTATTTTATCCGCCTTACAGTATATACTCGTATACATTTGTCATTTACATTAATCATTATGTAAAATTAGCATTACGCCTTTTAAAACTACGATCTATTATTAACATTAACATTAAAAACCGTTAAGAACCATTTTATTATCAGCAGGCTAGCCAAAACATTGTCGTCTGTTAGCACAGTCTTCTTCTTTAGTCGACGCTGTCGATTTTTTAGTATGTTCCTCCATATAATGTCAATATTTCACTTGTGTAGAATGGTCAAGTCCAAGATCACTTTTAATTCCTTAAAATTCTACAGAGAAATTTCAAATAGAATTATTAATCTCAGTGGATAGTATTGTAAAGTTTGAATCTTTTCTAGCTAAGTATTTTATATTTTAGTCAAGTATATTATATATATTGACGCAGAAATTTATTTTACAAATGCATGCATTATCAAAACTGCTCAAAAAACAACAAAAGTACTGAAACGACCGGCTTTTCGCAAATGCTCTCAACACTATTAGAGCTATTCTAACTTGTACACGTTTTAAATAAAGAACACGTTGAGATGACAATTACCTTATGTATGGTGCAGTCGTGCCACATGCGAGCTTGACTTTTCTTCGTCGTTTTCGCTGGGATACTGCTAAATGTCTTTATAAATATCCGAAACACGAAATGTCTTTTCGCCAATGAAAATGGTAAGAAACATGATTAAAATGTCATTTTTAGTCTAAACTCCCATCTATACACCAAGTAAAGAACTATACTTTAACTGTACCTCTATTTTTTCGCTTCAATCTCTATTCAACCTTTCAAAGACTTGACATCTTCTGTTGTTTTTTTTTTAAATATATCTTTCTTGCTGTTGCTTGCTGTTTGTAATGACGAATACGGTCTGATCTTGATTTGATTGGTTGTTTTATTGTTCTTGAATCTTAAAAGCCAATCAAATGCTGTATCGACTGTTCGTGACAATTTATCATTAACAAAAATAAATAAAGTCACTGCAGCGAAAATTTAATTTTAGTGCCGCTTTATTTTAAATATCAAGAATAGTTTTTCTTACGTATTTTTAACATTTTCCAACCAATGTTCGAGGATAGATTTCAATTATTTTACGCTAACGACTGTTAGGTCTGTCAGCCCTTATATATAAATACAGGCTATAGCTTTGACAAGACTTGTTATTCACAAGCAAGTTTTTTCAGTAACTTGCAGAAAGGCTGCATTAAAATATCAAATCGCATCAAGTCTGATTTTCACTGCAAATTTGCAGCAACTTATATATTATTCAATTTGCAGCAAGATTCTCTTGTATCAGCACTGATGCTTTTAACAAACATGCTGCAATTTGTGGTTTCAGTTTTGCAGCAAGTCTGTGATGTCAACTTGCAGCAAATCTGAAAAAATCAACTTGCAGCAAGTCTGATTTTTGCAACTTGCATCAGCATTGATGCGTTCAACCGACTTGCTGCAAGTTGCTGTACGACAGACTTGTCAAGACTTGATATCCACATGCAAGCTTGCTGCAGCAAGTCTGCAAATATCAAGTTACAGCAAGTCTGATTTTCGCAACTTGCATCAGCATTGATGCGTTCAACAGACATGCTGCAAGTTGCTACGACAGACTTGTCAAGACTTGATATCCACAAGCTTGCTGCAAGTTGTTGCAACAACTTAAGCAAGTCTGCAAATATCAAAATGCAGCAAGCCTGATCCTCACAGACTTGCTGCAACTTGATGAAGTCAACAGGCTTGCTGCAACTTGATGACAACTTGCAGCAAGCCGGTAAAGTCCACAACTTGCAGCACGTCTGTGGCGTTTCTGGCTGTGTAATGCCTAACAATATTGTTCTGACAACATTTAACATCTTTGTTTTATCAGTATTGTTGAGCCTTGTTCCAACAGCATCGAACAGCATTGTTTATCCATCAAGTCCGAACAATATTGTTACAACAATATTGTCGAGGCATGATAAAACAACAATGCCTAACAATATTGTTCTGACAACATTTAACATCTTTGTTTTATCAGTATTGTTGAGCCTTGTTCCAACAGCATCGAACAGCATTGTGCATCCATCAAGTCCGAACAATATTGTTACAACAATATTGTCGAGGCATGATAAAACAACAACGCCTAACAATATTGTTCTGACAACATTTAACATCGTTGTTTTATCAGTATTGTTAAGCCCTTGTTCCAACAACGTGGAACAGCATTGTTCATCCATCAAGTCCGAACAATATTGTTACAACAATATTGTTCAACAATGTTGTTTCAACAGTACTGTTCAACCATGATAACAACATTGTTCCGGTGTTGTTCAACCATCATGCGCCAACAACCTGTTCAATTTTTGGCCGTGTAGATAGGATCATTGAGTTCTATTATATCTGGAGAGAGCACGCCAATCTCTTTTCAGTCAACCAGTTGAAGCCAAAAACATGGCGGATTTCTGACGAATCATCACGCCATCTCACGCCATTTGACGCCATATCTATGGCAACGGCTAAAGGTAGTAACCGCTAGCCAGGCTCAATTTTGAGCCCGCGGCAGTTTTCACACCCCCCTGGATGTGATGTTGATCTTTTTCGCAGTGAGTTTTTTTTTTGTCAAAGAGAATAGTTTTGATGAATTTTTTGGGACTTTACGATTTGTTCAAAGATGTACAAGTTATTCATTGTATACTTGGCCTTGGACAGGAACGGAAAATTAATAAAGTCTTGAAAATGTCGACAATTGCAAGATTTTTGAGGTGATGAGGAACACCAGCCTGAACTATTTGAAGTTTTGTATTTTAATAACAGGTATTTGAACTGTTCAAGTTTCTTTCTTTTAAGCTTATTTTTTTCAATTTTCATGTTCAGTGTTGTTCTATATAAAATTTGTATGCTTGACGCCTGAATATACTCTACAGTCTTACATTGAATGTACATATTTATGTTATGTATAACTTGGATCAGTTGGATGTAGAAAGTTGAAATTGCCTTCTGGTATATTTTATATCTCTGAATTATAAAAACAGGGTCCTGAAGGGCTACTAGTCCCGTTGTCCAAGTGGACAAAGCTTTCTATTGTTTTGTGGGAAGTCCCAGTGCATGGAATCTTATTTTTCCAGCAAAAATATATGCAATTCCCAGCTCCCAGTTTACCCTTTTCAGGACCCTCTAAAAATCTCATATTTCTGCCAAATTAGCTCTTTTATTCAGGTATTTTGACACACAGTTTGTAAAGCTAACCACCCTGTATGCAATGAGACAGTAAAATACATAGAAGTTTAGATATAGAAGTGCATATCTTTTCTACTCTGGCAGAAATAGACACATATGTCTGCAAAAAAACACATCTCACCTTGATTTGTGGGTCCTATGCCTTTTTAAGTAGGGGGAGTCAAAGTCATCATTTTCCTAATGCAATTTTCTACTGATTTCAATGAATCCTATGTCCAACTACCATCCCCTGGGTGATGCCAATGTGTATCATCTCACATCCTTTCTTGTCAATGTCATGTTTTTGTTTCTAGTGAACACTGTAAATTTGACACCTGGTTTGTACAGACTCTTACCTGTTGTTTTTGTATTCTAGGGGAATGTCAAAAATACATGCAAAATGTGTCTTGAAGATAGCATTTATGAAGGAAATTGAAGATAGCATTAATGCAAGACTAATTTTGAACTTTTTTAATTTGGCTTTTTACATGTATAATTACTAGCTTAACATTAACAATGTAACTTTAAGAATAGTAGTGACTACTGTAGCTACAATATAGAATTTGACATTTTATTAAATTATTCATCATATCATAGATATGACACGATAAAATTTCTGTCTCTGTTGTTTTACATATGTATGCTTTATGCCATGTTGAGGTGAGATTCTTACAGTAGATAGGTCCTACAAAATAAGAAAACATTAACAAGTATATTAGTATATTGTAGTACATTTTTGCCTTTACAACACAAGGATACACAAAGAAAAGCAAATGCCTTTATTCTATAAGGGTGGAACTATCAAGGACTCTCTTAAATATTGATAAGTCAATGATATTTACAATTATAATTACACAATTTTATTTTTAGAGAGTGACCCCATTCAATATTGGCCCCCTGTATTTGGTCTTGAAATGTCTAATTTTCTGTGCACATGCAATCAACTATTGTATCTTTAAAAGGCATCAATGGCTAATACAAAACTTAACAATGAAAACATGCAGTTTTCTGGACCCTGTCACTTCTAAATTTCTTCTGATTGTTAATGTAAAGTGTGAGTTACCTTGATGCATTTGGGAAACAAAACCTGTGATGCCATGTCCTGGATATTTTCCCTTTTCTGTAGCTGACTTTTTTCTTAGGTATTGGGTTTGCACATACTGGCAGGTACAAACCTAAAACAAAGCGAGTGTGTACTTTCTTTAAATCTTCTGGTAGTATCTACTTTCTACATAAGCAGCTTAGCCGGAACGAGTTGCATAGAGATGCTGCTGAGTCCTGGAAAGTTAGGCTAACATATGCAAGTAATGCAACAGCCTTCACTCTTCAGCAAAACAAAGCGAAGCTAGCAATAAAAATACAATGCTCAGAAGAAGAAAAACTATGTCAATAACCTTTAACCGTTTGTATTTAAGATCTAACGGTTTGTGTGATCTAAAAACACTTTATTATCAAACAAGACAAACATCGATGCGTGGTGCCGTGTCTGTATTAATATCGTACGCAAAATACAAAGTATATGTTGTGTGAAACATACCTGAAAGAGGAATTCCCCTGCACTTATAGTAGATTCTTGCTCCGACAAGTAAGGTAAACACCTTTTTTCACCGTTAAGCAAATGTAGTATAAAAATTTATTCAAAGAAATCAAAATATTTTAAGATTACTTCCTTTTTCTCGCTATCTCGTAAACAATTTTTTGTTAAAAACCAGGGGGGCGAAGAGCTTTGTCGGACGTATAGCATCGCATTTTGGGTCAGTGGTAGCTACCTGTAGCCGGGAACCAATCGGGAACCAATTTTGCAAATCGACGCCATTAAAATGGCTTCAAAGATGGCGGCGCGTGCTTTGTCCAGATGTAATAAAGCTCAGTGGATAGGATCGAGTAAAACCACGGCGAGCCCGCAATAGGTTAATATTTCATACATTTGACAGCGGTGCTTACAAGCACGGTTACATAAGCACTATAAATTTAGTTTTTAACAGTGAAATTTCGATTGGCCGCAGTAGCTCAGTGGTCTAGGTCCCGCACCCCTGACCTGTTTGTCCCGGGTTCGAGCCCACTTACGCGCTTATGTTTTCTACTTTTTTTTCTTAATTTTTTGAATACTTTTTTTTCTTATATTCTTATATTTTTTTCTTATTAAAACTATTCTCACTCACTATTCTCACTCACTGGGACTGTATCTACTTCACCAAATTTAGCTAAAGCGCGAGCCCGAAGGGCGAGTAAGGACTCGGCCCGCCGTGGTTTTACTCGATCCTATCTAGTGCCTTCCATTTTATTTGCACGAAATCGCAAATTACAACAAGACAAGAGAAGCACAATACTATGGCAAGGAAAATGAAGGGATTTACGTTTTTAAGAAAGTATTGTACAAATGTTACAGCAGGAGAATTTTCCATGCCACGTTTTCTTCTCTCTAAAGGCTTCGATTATGTATTGGAGAGAGTGGACAGTAACAATTGCAGTGAATGGCTGAATGCTAGCAAATTTTGCCAAGATCGTCTTGTCTTGTCACAGTACACAATTGGAAACTTTGTTTACAAGTTTTTACCCGTCAGGAAGTGATCACAAGAAATATGAAAACAATATGCTATCTTGTAATACATTAGCTACTAAACTAGTACAAGAATGAATTTGTATCAAACAGTATTATGGTCATAGCAATAAACAATATAAAAGCAGAAAGATTTTATGAAAGACATTCTCATCGTGTAAGTTTCAACAGTTTTGTCATACAACAACTGATGCTTGGTTAGTTAGGGTGTACATTATTATAGTTTATTATATAAAGTACAATTCTTTATAAGGATTTCAGGCACTGATAAAACTGATAATCTCATATGTGAGATTATTTATGATAATTTCACATGTGAAAATTATCGCTTTTCAAACAATTACCAATCATAGCTTCTGGACATTTTATATTAGTGGAAAACCTGTAGTTTATAATAATAATCAGAAAATTACATGGGTGCTTGGAAATACCAGATTTATTTCTCGTGTTGAACATGATATTTCTCACTTGTTCACTGCGCTTACTCGTGAGATATCATGTACAACACTCGAAATAAATCGGTATCTCCGCGCACTCATGTATTATTCTCTATATCATTGGTGTGAATTATTAGACCAGCAAAAGATAAAAAGCAAAATTGTTTTTTATTTTATATAGTTAATTACTGTAATTTACACAATAGCTACAGGCTTTGTAAATTTGAAATTAAATACTGAATAAATTGTCTTAAATTCATATATTGTCATAGTTTGCTTCGGACTCAATGGTTCAAACAGTTAGTATCCATAGGCTTCCCTTGACAAGTAAAAGTAATAGCCTGTTATGTATAATTCAGTTATGTGTAATGAAGTAGTGGGACATGTTCAGTATTACCCACTATGAAACTAATTTTACTTGCCAAGGGGAATTTGTTGCTCAATGGCTTAGGCAAACTATAAAAAAGTTAACTAATTTGACCAATTACACCCTAATACAATGTGACACATAGGTTCATTAATCATCTGATGTGCAAAACCCTGACCAGTTCCTGTGAAAACTTATAACTTGTTTGTATTAATAACCTTATATAGGTGGGTAATAATATAGTTAAAATCTACCAAATATCTGCTTGGGGGAGAGCACACTATGTTTGCCCTAATTATGATTTATGACTTGTCATGTCAGCTGATACAGGCAGGTGGAAACAATCTAAATAACACAAGCAGAATGTTAGTTTGGTCAGATAATAAATGTTATAGCATATATGTCACCAACCTATCAAATATATCATGTTTCAGGTGTTTTGTTCAACCCACTAAAATTTGGCAAAGACAAGATGATTAGAAATCAAAACTTTAATCATATATTTTGAAAAGAAATTTGCTGTGCACATTTTTTTTTATAATTCTGGAATTACTAATTTGGCTCACATAGCACAATGATATAAGAAATTGTATAAATAGCAGAAAAATATGATTAAATACCAATATATACAATGGTGCAGGCATAGCTGAATTCAAATATATTCTGTACTATGTCAAGCTTTATACAAAATCACCTTTAATTGCTTACTATTAAACAGTCCTTTCAAATACAGATGTCTAAAACAGGTGTACTATTAATAATAACTCTCAATAACTATATAGCCCATATTGTTCACTATTAACAAAATCTCTCCCGGCAATCATCAACCATCAATTTCTCTTTGCTAATAATCATCTATCAATTTATAATAAATTCATTACTCTGGGTTGGGCCATGTAGTACTTATAGCTTGCCTGTCAAGTGGATTAGTGCAAAATATTATAGCCCTATAAATCACCAGCATAGCACAAACATATCATAGCCAACTACATCTATTTTCATTTTCTTTCAGAAAGTTGTTAATTTTAGTCTGGCAGAAATTCTTAATGATCATTGACCTGGGCCATATATCATTGAGCTTGGTGTAGTGGTTATACTAAAACCCAATGTGGCATATGAACACTATATATATATATATATATATATATATATATATATATATATATATATATATATATATATATATATATATATATATATATATATATATTTTATATATATATATATATATATATATACATATGCACAAAATATAGCATTATATATATTAAATCTACCTTTAGATAGCAGATTTTCTGAACTGTAAACAAACTTAGGCACTTTAACAGGCGAAAATAAATTCATCAACACAAAAATATATGTGAGTTCTTTGATGAATAATATATTGTGATATGTTGACTTGAAATTTTATGGAAAGACAATAAATCAGAAACGTTATCACAAGCAATACAAAATCTATAACACGTTTCCTACCTTTTAGAGCAATCGCTTATGTTTTTGAGTTGTATTTTTTGCTTTTTGATCCTTCTCTTTAACCGTGAACGTGCCGAACCTTTTCTTGCGCCTTTATTCACAATTCAAAATTCGCCAAAATTCATGCCTTTGTAAAAGCCCTTTTTTATGTTTTACTAACATTTCTCGAAAAACAAAAAACATGCAAACTTTTATAGATATCTTAACTTGTGTAGGCAACAAAAATTAAATGAAAAGAAGCCGGAACGAAGGAGCCTATAGAAGCCGAACTTGTCACATTTTTACCACATTGTACAAAAAGTCGCCATTGCGCGAAATGCCTCGAACAAGAAGCCTTCCCGTAGGAAAACATTGCATGTAACCATGGCAATATTGATATCATTTTGATCCTCAAAAAACCACGCTTGGCAAAAATGTATGCAAAATCGCCAATTTAAAATGTCCCAATTTTTTGCCGTCCGTGCGTAAATTAACCGGAGACTGGTGACTAATGTGTCTTCTAAAATTGCGCAATATTTCGAGCGGTGCTAGAAGTTTAGGGTTGTCGGGGAGTATAGGAAACCTAGTGAATTTGAAAGGGGGAATTACGAGGATAATTTTGATACCAAAGTTGCTATGGTTACGTTGTTTCCCTTTCTGTGAACGAATTTTGCTTCGAGGGTGCGTGCGCGAATCGGGTGAATTGCGAATTTTCGAAAAAATTCGCAATTTTCGGCTAGTTATATCTTTTTGATTTTTACTCCGATCGTAAAAATTTTTGCGTATTTTTAAAGTTAAGATGGGAACTTAAAATCGTATGTTTTTTGTTTTCAAAGTTTTGTTTTATAAAGTCATAAAAAAAGGCATGTTTTACGGGTGATACCTGGAACTCCAGTAATAACAATTGATTGTCTGCACACATATGAAGTAGAGAAACGGATATAAAGACTGTCAAAGAAAGCAAAAAACAGAGGATACTGGATAAATCATTTAGATTAAGAGGTAAATAAACTGTTAGGTGTTATTTATCGGTAATCAGGCCCATGTTCTGACAGATTTCTCTTGTATGACTATATGTCTATTTGTTTGTACTTTGTACATTTAGGCAAATTATATTTTTACGTATTGTTTCTATTTTAAAATACTGGCCTTCCACATTTGGTAGTAAATACTTACGCGACATTTTTCCAGTTCTATGGTAGTATTACAAAGTATTTCAGCTCTTTTTTGTATCATGTAAAGAATTCACGAGCTGGCCAATACATTTAGTTTTATTATACATAAAGTGACAGAGTCTGTGATTGAGATGTGTGTTGACACTTAATTTCCAAATGTGTTATTAAGAAATCATGTCATCTTATTTTACTACCTAAAACGGGGAAAGGGTCAGATTTGTTTTTAAATACACTGCAGTAGCAACATGGAAAATTCATCCTGTGTGTGTGTGCTTTTATTAAAATCACACACGTCAGGCAGTCAACTCATCACTACATTGCATCTTGATTGCTGACACACCAGAGTGACACTGGGTTTGTCTTCTTTAGGTCATTATTTACCTGACTACATCAGCTGGCAGCAAAAGTCTTTACCACAACCTATGTGTGCTCTCAATCCAAGCAGGCCTTTGCCAGCCAGTTCAAAGCACAATTAATGAAATACTTGAAAGGACAACTTCATAGATATAGCAGCACAAAAGTTCTTTTGATGTGCTCCAATGCATACTGTTATATTATTTTGCCTTTTCTAATCTTAAACAATATTACTGAATGAGGAAAAGGGGGCACTGAATTTGGTCAACAAATAAAATTAATAGTATGTGAGGCCTTTGCCAGCCAGTTCAAAGAACAATTAATGAAATACTTGAAAGGGCAATTTCATAGATATAGCAGCACAAAAGTTCTTTTGATGTGCTCCAATGCATACTGTTATATTATTTTGCCTTTTCTAATCTTAAACAATATTACTGAATGAGGAAAAGGGGGCACTGAATTTGGTCAACAAATAAAATTAATAGTATGTGAGGCCTTTGCCAGCCAGTTCCAAGAACAATTAATGAAATACTTGAAAGGGCAATTTCATAGCCATAGCAGCACAAAAGTTCTTTCGATGTGCTCCAATGCATACTGTTATATTATTTTGCCTTTTCTAATCTTAAACAATATTACTGAATGAGGAAAAGGAGGCACTGAATTTGGTCAACAAATAAAATTAATAGTATGTGAGGCCTTTGCCAGCCAGTTCCAAGAACAATTAATGAAATACTTGAAAGGGCAATTTCATAGATATAGCAGCACAAAAGTTCTTTTGATGTGCTCCAATGCATACTATTATATTATTTTGCCTTTTCTAATGTTAAACAATATTACTGAATGAGGAAAAGGGGGCACTGAATTTGGTCAACAAATAAAATTAATAGCATGTGTCACTTGCTGATTGACATAAAAATTCTTTCCTTCACAATTAATCATGTGCCAATAAATTTGGGCCCATTTACTTGCATTGTACAGTACTAAACAATGGCCAGAAATAGATCAATTTCAGTGGATCAAAGAAGTGGAAAGGGGAGGGGGCATTGTAGAATAGCCTAACTCAAGGATCTGTCAACACGATGCATGTATGGAATTGCACTTTGTAAAGCTATATAGTGCTGCCATACTGTTCATTACTCACTCTATTGCTGTACAAATCTATTTGTGAATGTTATGATCTTTCATCATAGTCAATTAGCAAACCCAATCTTTGTTGTTTGAGCCCAATGGATGATAAAGACTCACTTTACTTGTCAAGGAAAGAGTTTTTATCTTGCTTATGCATACTAAAAGTCCAAACCAATGAGAATACAAAGTAAACTAAAACAGTAAAAGACATTGTATATAATACATAATATATAATAGTAAAATAGACCAATTACAACCATTATATGAATTACTGTACACTAAAAGTATTGATTATAAACAAGACACTTGTACATCCTGACACCTAATAAATTAGTTACTAAACAGTATATAATAGGTAAAAGTCTGAGAATTTTTCCATAATTGTCTGATCATGTGTTGAGTTTGGTGGGCAAGGGGAATGGTTGGGGAATAGCAGGTGTTATCCACATTTATTGCATTTAAGTACTAAAAAGGAATGAAGTAAGGTAGGTCATTAAGAACTTCCCACTCACCCAGGTTTCTTTTTTCCCTTGAG
Source organism: Muricea muricata (assembly GCA_963855995.1). Lineage (NCBI taxonomy): Eukaryota > Metazoa > Cnidaria > Anthozoa > Malacalcyonacea > Plexauridae > Muricea > Muricea muricata. The sequence goes on from OY979716.1 coordinate 17,677,059, forward strand.
CATTGTTACTTGCTATAACATCAGAGTTCTTGTATTATCAAGACATCTCACACAGCACAAGATTACTGTGCCTATTGTCCAACCATACTGTTCGTATGCCATATGTACATTTATATAATATTTCATATGTAATTGTGAGGATGAAAATGGAAAGCTTCCTTGCTTTACTTTATATTTTGATGGCTATACTTTATAATGTATAGGTAAATTTTGTTTACAAATTCATACATGTCATTTCAATCCTACATTTTAATTTTATGACCCAAATGCGCAATTCAGCGAGCTATTTCTTTTCATGACTGCTTTTCGAGAATACCCAACAAGTAAAAACTTGTAAACAAAATTTTTTTCCACAAATATCCTGAATAGATTTTGCTAAAACTTGCACATTATATTCAGATTCACTTCAGAATACAACCACAGCAGTCTTCACAGAAGAAAAACATGGCGTAAATCACTGTCACGCCATAGTCCATCAACAGTAAAATGCTCACAATTCATGTACCACATCTCTTCTATTTAGTTTCGCCAAATTTTGTATCATTTGGCAAAATATTGGGTTTTATTCTTTATTGCGTTTTTAGCAGTGGTTCGCCATTTTGAAAGAATGAAGCGAACTACTTCATCTAGGCAGCCAATATTGGATATTTTCACTTGAATAACCGCTGGATATGCATATCGCATATTGGCGATTTTGCATGCATTTTTGCCAAGCGTGAACCCTCTATCTCCCTATTATCATCACATAACCCTCCAGGAAAACGCGCACGAGGAATAACTCGATGAATTTAAAGAATTTTTCAAGAATTAAATTCGCTACCAAGCTCTCGAATTTTGACGCGCGGTGGCAAAAAAATTATTACACTTTAAACTAGCGTTTTCGCATGCAAAAATGCCAGGCGTGCTGCTTCAATAAGGAGTGGTTTTACCTCTTCAGCAACTTCATCCAATAACTCCTGACTAACACAATCAAGCTACAAACCAAGCAGTAAAAATATTATAAAATAACAATATGACATAATGGTACATGTAAACCTCCTTCACTTGATTCATATAATATTTTCACACCAATTATTTAAACCAAATATTTGCAATGTGCCAATACATGCTTGTTTAAACCAGCCATATAGTAAAAACAAAGAAAACTACCTTACAGTTTTACCTTATTAATGGCTTCAACAACTTCATAGTCAACAACATTATCTTTAGTGAGGTGTTCTGTGATTATCACTATCCTGAGATAGTATATACTGCCAAACTGCTTGAGAGAAATTGGGAAAACCAAGACCGCCATTTATAATTGATGAAGCCACCATCCTTCCAGCAACCAGAAACAGCTTTGATCTCAAGGCGTCACTGTTGTGAAATGGAAGATACTTTCCATCCTTCCCTTCAAAAAGGCGAACGGCAGATGATGCAGACAACAGCTCCCTAAGAAGAAGGGTAAAATACTCGCGTTTAGGGCCGCCTCCATCAATTGCCGGCTCTCCTTCGAACGTTACCATCACAGGTGAATTGAAATCGAAATCCCTTTGTTTAAAAAGGGCAATACTATCAGACAGGATTGAGCCCCTGTTGATCACAATACGTTTCGGGGCAACTCCAGAATCAGGAAATACACTCTTTAGCAATTCACCCAAAGAACAGTTTTCCACCACCAAACCCGATTGATCACTTTTGTTGGTGTCATTGCCTTAAAAAACAATGAATAGACAGAAGAGAATATTGCAAAGTGATCAGAACTGAGTGGTTTGCCAGGCAAATGATGTTTTAACAAATTGGGGCAATAACAAATTCTGGCTTATTGCTGTACTGAACAAATTTGACTGCTTGATGAATAGGGAAATACAGCAGATAACAATTCAAGAATAACATTATCTTTAATAACCTTGTAAATTACGTATTGTATTTGTAGATGGTGGATAAAAAAAGTTGAATATAGAATGGCTGTGTGTTAATGTGAAACGTGTTCCATCTATTGAGCACTGATTGCTCAAACAAAAACTATATTCTCATAGGATTTTTATGGCCTTAGGTTAGTGAAGCATCATTTGTCCAAAAAGCTTTTGCATTAACATCACACTCTTTTTTCATTTATTAAAGGAACTTCCACAAAGTAGTTGACTTACAACTCAGGGGCGGATCCAGGATTTTTCGCACGTAGGTCAAGATTTTCTGACGTCATTCATGGGGAGTGAGGGGGAGGGGAGGGAGAAAAAAGTACTTAAAATTATGCTAGTTATTAAATATAGGCTTGTTCGGCTTGTTAGAGAAGCTTTAGTGATTTTAGATTCACTCACAAATCATGTTCTGTGACAACAATATTTTCACATCATATATCAGATTCAGATTACCAATGATTCAAATTACAATCATGATGTGAAATGGATAGGCTGGCTTGCCTGGGTAATTCTACAGGCATCCCCACATTAGAAAAATTGAATAAGTTAGCTAATGAACTTGTATACACAGCACAAAAAAAACATCTAGGAATGATTTCACTACTTCAGAGACACAACCAGAAAATAACTGTTTGAAGCAAAAGCTTTTTGTCGTGTAGTTCGTATACAATATTCCTTTGCGTTTGTTTTTATATGAATTACGTGGACAACATGTTTAATATAGCACACAAATAGTAATAAGATCAATGTAACATATCTAACGAAGGCTAAGGAAAAATAACAAATATCACACAATACACACGGTTATAAGCAAAGTATTATTCCTCTAAGTCTATATTAAATTCTATAAATATCTCGAGGTCGTGACCTGTTTTGACCGACGCCGCGACGCGTATGTATGCAAATTCGATTCATATAAATAGGACAAATTACAAATACATGCTGAATATAGATTCTTTACCTTATCGCAATACAATTTCTTTTGGCCTTTTCTCGAACAGCGTTCGGAATGTCTCGGCTCCAATGTGCCGACTAATGCTGCATTGTGTCCTGTTTATGGCACACAAGAGCTCCTCCATCGAATGCTTGCGAGGAGAGTGAACTTGCAGTATAAGATCTTTATAGATCTCTTGCAGTTACGTCGTTGTATCCGATAGCGGACTTCACAATGCCAAACAATTGCCAGATACTACAAGCCATTGCCTGACTAAATCGCTTTGTAATAATTTTTCTGTAGCACTTCGAGTTGACTGTTTATAGTCGAGAAGTAAGGTCAGAAAGGCAGATAATTTATTCATGCCTTCACTATGCCTCACACAGATGCACGCTCATCAGTCAGAATGGGTCAGAAAATAATGACCAATAAGGTTGCAGAATTTTTTTAAATTGCCCAATAAGAAGCTTTGAACGGAGCCCCTGATTGCAACAAACAGGTCAGAACTCTCCACGAATGGGTCAAACATTCATCCTACCAATCAGGTGCATAGATTTTGTCAGCTGATGGGGCAAAATTTATGTGTAAAGCCGCAGCTTGACCTGTGGCAAAAAATAAATGACAGAAGGCTCAGAAACTGAACGATTTTCGACCTGGATAGCTAATTGGCAAGTAACAGTACGCAAAAATGAAACTGGATTGTCTCCAGTAGTTTGGAATATTAATTATTTGTTTGGCAATTTTTACGTAGGTCAAGTGACCCATTTGACCACCCCTAGATCCGCGCCTGTTACAACTTACAGGCCTCATGTCATAACAGAACAAGATGTAAGTAAGAACAAATGTAGTTCACTTAGAACTTTAGAGAATGATATACCTTTAGATGATTTATTGGACTGACACATTACAAAGTCCACAGCTTCTTCAAGATCACAGCACATTTCTCTGGCTTCCACTAATATATCAGCAGAACAATTTGGAAACATTTCCTTCAACTGGTCAATTTCGGAATTAAACAGACTAGAAGCACTGTAACAACATGCTTTGTTTGCATCCTCATCATCACTACCTATGACCAGACGTGATGTACTTGCTCGCTGCACATACTCCCTAATATCTTCACTGTTTCTATTCCTAATTTCATTAGCAGAATCTTCGTTTGAAAGAGAATCCTATAAAAGATCAAAAAAAAGTTTAAAAATGTACATTGGTAATTTGGGTTCATATTCGTTGCAGTTTCTTTTTGCTATGTGTGTTCAAAACGTTTTCATTCCTCATTTGAGCTCAGCAAACTTAACTGCACTCATAAGCCCGTGAACTAACTTGAAAGGGTTTTTGGAATTTAATAACATATAAATATTTCTTTTACATTTTTTCATCATTGAAAAGAATTTATTAATATTCAACATTGCAGTATGTGTGTATAAATTAAACTCATTTGCCAATGCTTACCCATTCATTTTCTGACATTTCAGCTTCAGAACTTTGAACGTTTCTAAGAGCTCTTATATAAATGGGACCATTTCCTGCAACATGCTTGATAGTTCGTCCATTCAATTCTTGATTTTTTGGCAGCCTGACCTTGCTTAAGGTGTTTCCCACTGCTTTCACAAATTCAAAACTAATGAAAAGGACAATGTAATATTGTTACATATTCAGGATTTATTTCTAATAAAAATGTGTAACAATAAAAACCACAATAAAAACTGCAGTAATGGAGCCCGAATGGAGGTGACAAGACTAACAGCTATAGCCAACATATTTGGCAGTTTACAAGCAAGAGGCACATAGTAAATAACAGGTACATGTAGTACAGTATACTACAAAGAAACAAGCCTTAATCAAATAGGAAGCTATTGCTGTCATTACAATTGGAAGTGTTGATAATATATTGATCAACTTCGTGTTATCCAGTTCCTGTTAGCCAGTTAGCCAATTATATTTCCCTTCAGAATGTATTGACCAATCACAAACAAACAATAAGGAAATTGAGAATTTTGAAGGAAGTTGATAAGTTTTCTATCAATGAATTTATCAACTTGAGAAATGAATTGATACAATATTTTATCAACACTTCCATTGCAACTGCTGTAATTAGAGTAAAAAAGTTTTTGGAAAGCATGTAATTAGCAATTGCCAAGAAAATGATTTCAAGGCAGACTAGCCTAGTTTGCTGGGCTGAGACAAGTAAATTTGAAAGACATATCCAGTTAGTGTCTGAACAATTGAAAATTGTTGTCAATTTTATTGCCTGTTGTTGGTTTGTTTGGGGGATTTTTTTCCTTTCCAGTACTTTGAAGTTTGAATATTTTCCCTTCCATGACAAAATACTTTCTTATGTGTTACCATTTATTGTATTTTACCCAATGGCCTCATTTTCATGTACCTATGGTGCTTTGGTTTCTGTGTAACAAGGCTGACTGCAAATTTGTAACTAACTCTAAACAAAGGGAGAAACTTTTTTGTAGATGAAATATGAGATAACATTAAGGATAGATTGCTGGCCAAAACTTAAATAAATATTAACATAAGGCTATTAGGAAAATGCAATAAACGGTAAGGTTTATTACTTGAGCCAAGTATGACATCAACATATAGCCAAGCCTGGTTAACGCTAGCTCTTGCAGCACGAATTGGAGATTTTTTTACTAAAAATATGACCGAAATGTGCAAGTTGCAGCTGGTCGATTGCAGGCTTGTTGCCTTGTAGTCATCAAGCTAATACCAGGATGTATTTGCATTGCTAGGTCTAGATTGTTGATAACGTTAATAAGTCTGCTGCAAGATGACAACAAGCTTGTTGCAAGTTGATGGTCAGAACTTTTTATGCACAAGCTTGATGCAAGTTGTTTCTGCAACAAAGCTTGATTTTCACAGATTTACTGTTGTGCAAATTGATGAAGTCAACAGACTTGCTGCAACTTGTTGACAACTTGCAGCAAGCCAGCAAAACTTGCAACAAGTCTGTGGGTTTTCTGGCTGTGCCATACATAACAACAATTCCTTAAAAAGAAGCAATTCGTTTCATCGATTGGTTGTTGTCAATCAAGTGACCAAGCTTAAAAAATGGAAACAACACTCACTCATTAACTGAACTGTAAGTTGTTCCTTAAACAACAGTAATCCCCGAGCCAACGGCGCGAAGCGCCGTGCGAGGGTACTAATTCCGCACGGCTATTTACACCCGGGAAAAGGAAAGCATAGCGAAGTCTGAAGTTCATCAAATATCGCGGGCGCGTGGTTCAAGGGTGGCGGTGAGTGGGAATGGGTGGTCATCACTGATCTCAAAAATATGGCGGACTATATTGCACTACAATATTTCGTATTTTTGCAAAAAGATTTGGCAACTTTCACAACCAACGAAGGGTGGTCATTTCTGATCTCAGGAATATGGCGGACTATCAGGAGTAGCAAACACTTAAGGCATCCAAAAAGGCGAGAAATAAGACGAAAACGACTGCCACAAGACTCTTGAAGAGAGATTAATTCGGGGAAAATACAGAGAAGCGCCAAGAATTGACTATGGCGTGAAACACAAGGCAAGTTTGTTGATAATGCGTATTTATACTTGTGTTTTAATGCTTTATAAAGGCCGGCGTAGCCGTACTCATCCAGTCTATTCACTGTTTAAATTCCAGAGTAAGTTTATGTTTTGTAAATGCAAGACTGTCTTCTTATTACTAATGTAATTAATAGGTTGTATTTTATACCAAATTTAAGCTTACATTAGGCGTAATAACATACTGATGACAAATGTTGTGCCATTTAAAAAAATTGTCAATAAAACAAGGATTAAAAACTGATATTTTGTCATTTTGAAAAAAATACACAGAAAGATTAACAATTGCCGTGTTGCTATGACAACAACCTATCTCAATACTTCATGTAATTCCGAAAATATAGTTGCATGCTCTTAGTTAGTGGCGAGGGGTTGCTGCATGCATGTATTCCTAGTATTTCACTTCTAAGTTACTCTTCCGACCAGGTCTTGTCTAGGGTCCATGCGTCAACAAACATATTTTGTCGAACAAGTTGTTTGGAATCTCGTCTTGGGACGGCATCCCAGTCGGGGCTCGGTAGAAGACATACATCTTTCATGATATGCATCTTCTTGCTGTCGTCATACATCTTCTTGCTGTCGTCTGCCTTTTTCTCTCGATTTCTGTATGGAGCAAACCTACCATTTCTAGAACGTACAGTAGGGCCATTTTGACGCTGCGCTGGTTGGCCGTTACGCGGGAGACGAAAGCTATCATTTACTTCTTCATCGCACGACCGAATCCTTTGACAGGGGTTGTTTTCGCTCTGAACATCGTTTGTTGGTGTACTTGTATTTGTACTTGTGGAATCAAGATTGTTCATCGTTGTTACAACTCTTCGCACAATGTCCACAATATTTATAGAACTACGATCTGGATTTCTACCCGCCATAATGGCCCGAAATATAGTCGAAATTGTCAGAGTAGCGTGTTTGCTATGTTTATAATCCGGATCCGGTGCATGTACTTCCGCTGAATTTCGAATGATTACTTCCGCTTCCTTTCATATTTTGTGATCGTGTTTGCGGTGGTTGATATTTTGTGTGTGCATTTTCATATTTTTTTGAGAAGTTTGTTATTTGGCATGTTTCCATGTGCCCTTGGAAAACGGCAAGAGTCACTCCAATTCACAAAGGTGGCCCTAAACCTAATATGGATAATTATCGACCAATATCAATTTTTTCTGTAATTGCCAAACAATGGAGAAACTTGCACCTAGCCATGTCTATTCCCATTTACAACTGGCAAATATAAAAGCAGACTACGACTTTAAACTTTTCCAATCTGCAGTTACTGCATTGTTTAAAATGACAAACCATTGGTATGAAAAAATGGACGAAGGAAAATCAATGGGATTGTCTATTTAGATCTATAAAAGGCTTTCGATACCGTAGACCATAGTACTTTTAAAAAAATATTATAAATTATCACTTATATTTCAGATTGGATGACGGGCAATAAACCGAAAACAAAACTGAAATAGCTATTTCAATAAAGGTTTTTCTTCCAAAAGTTGGCCTACTGGACCTCGATAGTTTGGGGTCATCTTGGAATTACCCTTCCAAACCATCTGTAACGGTTACAAGCAGAGCATCACGCATTAATATATATATATATATATATATATATATATATATATATATATATATATATATATATATATATATATATATATATATATATATATATATATATATATATATATATAATTGTGCAAAATACTTCAAAAACTTACCACTACAGTATGTTTCATCCAAAGGGAATCTTCAGGTGGTCTACCACCTGAAGATTCCCTTTGGATGAAACAGACTGTAGTGGTAAGTGAGGTATTTTGCACAATTATACATTTCGCTCTGTCTATATGTCATTGAGCACTCTTTTGTATTTCGCTAACCAAAACTAGCACAGTATATATATATATATATATATATATATATATATATATATATATATATATATATATATATATATATATATATATATATATATATATATATATATATATATATCCAACAAATATACTCCCTCTGCTCGACAGACTAAACATTAATATAAAATAACAAAGAAAACTGCCACGACTCCAAGATACAATGAAATTTTATTTATAATAAAAAATAGCTTAAACTTTCGGCAGCATGCCACCGCCTTCTGAAGAATATATATATATATATATATATATATATATATATATATATATATATATATATATATATATATATATATATATATATATATATATATATATATATATATATATATATATTTAATATTTATATAACGAATGACACAAAAACTTAAGTTTTGTTTGGCATATTTATTACTATATAGTTTCGTACTACGCAATAACGTAGCACTCCTCAGATAAAATAGCCTGCAGTGTTTGCCCTCTAGCTTCTAACGAACTTTTTAAATATGTACAGATGGTATATATGCTTATCTAATTAAAGGTCAATTAACACCTCAAGTAGTGTCACGAAAGAAAATAATAAAAATTACGTGTCAGGTTATAAAGTTCTCAAGTAAATATTTCTTAGCTACAGGTAGAGACAAGTTCGTTGCGTCGATTTAGTGATGCCATATCAGGTTTACAAATAATGAAATATTTCTCCCAGATGCATAAATTGCATCTCTTTGATGCATTACTATAAGACTTAGCTCGTTTCAAAATTTTCCAGGTGATGGAGTAATTAATGTTATTGTCCTTGAGATCCCAGATGCATTTACTTAATTCAGTGGAGTTTCGCTTCTTAAGGTTATTAAATGAAGCTTTGTGATTGGTGTATCGAGTTTTGAATTGATTTTCTGTTAGTCCAACATATGTTTGGGTGGGCCGTTTGTCAGATGTTTTCACCTTGGCTTGGTAGATAACAGATTTTGCAAGACAGTTATTAGACATAGGACATTCACTTGGTTTCTGGCAATTGCACTTTTTTTCTTCGCTCGTTGTATCTCGAAGGGATAGCTTAGATTTGTTATGCCCGTCAATGATTTGCTTAGAATTTGTCATGCAGCTGTAGCTAATCTTGACGGTATTTCTGTTAAATATCTTATGTAGGGTATGGCTTGCGGGAAATTCCTCATCTAAGATCTTAAGGAAGGTCTGACCAATATTAGTAGCGACATTTTTGCTAAACGGTGGATTATACCAGGTTATATTTCGTTTTCGTCCCCTCGTGTTGTTGGTTTTTTGGGATGTCGGAAAACCTGTCTGCTCAAAAATACCAGCCGTTCACTAAACCCAACAATACTCCCCTTTACGTGCACAACAAATCTAACCATCCACTCAAAATAATTGAGAACATTCCAGCCGCGATCAACAAACGCCTCTCAGAAATTTCATCTGATGAGGACTCGTATCAACGCGCAGTGCCGCTATATCAAGAAGCCTTAGCTAAGAGTGGCTATCAACACAAATTAAAATTCCAACAATCACCGACATCCCAAAAAACCAATAACACGAGGAGACGAAAACGAAATATAACCTGGTATAATCCACCGTGCGTTTAGCAAAAATGTCGCTACTAATATTGGTCAGACCTTCCTTAAGATCTTAGAAGAGGAATTTCCCGCAAGCCATACCCTACATAAGATATTTAACAGAAATACCGTCAAGATTAGCTACAGCTGCATGACAAATTTTAAGCAAATCATTGACGGGCATAACAAATCTAAGCTATCCCATCGAGATACAACGAGCGAAGAAAAAAAGTGCAATTGCCAGAAACCAAGTGAATGTCCTATGTCTAATAACTGTCTTGCAAAATCTGTTATCTACCAAGCCACGGTGAAAACATCTGACAAACGGCCCAACCAAACATATGTTGGACTAACAGAAAATCAATTCAAAACTCGATACACCAATCACAAAGCTTCATCAGAATAATTCATCAGAAACCGACCCGTCTTGTGGAATATTTCGACGACATGTGTAAAATTAAAGCTGGAGGTATACTAACTAGAGTATTGTTTCAATCTAACTAAATGGTATAGCTTTGCGATTTGATAATTAAAAAGAGATTATTACCAAACTTTGACATTTCTATATTCAACATTTTTTGGAGAGCGAGCCACGTGTTCGAATGACGTCACATTTGCTCCAATTTCAAATTTTGTAGCGACAGAGGATTCCGACTGGTACATGTTCCGACCTTCGAATGTCCACAGTCTGTCCTGTATATTCAGTTTTGGGAAGGCGTTTTGCCATTGCGTAGAGCAGGGTTTAGCTCGACATAATTAGCATCCCTTATTTCCTTTTAGAAATGTTAGGTTACGTTTCCAACTCAAGTGATAAAAAATAAATGTAAACCATGAATAATTAATTTTCGCTCTTCTTTTAGCATCCATTACTCAACCTCGATCCCAGCGCCTTTTCTTGAATTGGGGAAGGGAAAAGGCCCTGGCATCGGCTGGTCTATTTTGTAATCTCATTGGCTCACTCAAACTGTCAATTAAATAATTTAAGAGCATAATTTATTCATAAAATACAACTGAAGAGAGATTTAAATCATTTAAACCCTTTGCTAGTTTGTTTATGTAGCTTTAAATCACTTATTCGGCTGACTCTGAACACTCTTTGTATAAAGTCATATACGTAGAATATCCGTATGCTTCATTATCGGAATTTGATGAAGGTATAGGGACAACTCATGCATGTTATCAGCTCACACGGCAATCTTCTAAACAAGTTTTAACTGTATTATAGCTACTAAGCACTTACTCTACCAGTTTTAACATATTACTTTATTTCATTGTGCATTGTAGTGCCATATATACAGCCGAAGATGTAGAGCCAGCTATAGTCCGTAGAAGGTTGCTTTCGTTATTTACCTTAGAGCTAGCTGTATTGCATAGAACGTTGAAAATTACTTCTCTGATTTATTATTTATGCAAACACTCACAGAGACCACAGAAATTAACATATTCTTACACCCAGATATTCTGGGTGTCATGTGAGCAGCCGATGCCAGGGCCTTTTCCCTTCCCAATTCAAGAAAAGGCCCTGGGATCGAGGTTGTCCAGTACTCAATATGTGACGGTGGTGAATCGAACAGGCAATTTATAAAAATACACTTTGAAAACTGCAATAATCCTGCTGACTTGCATTTCATAGGTTATAACATGCTATCAGAATATCCAATGGTATTTATTATGGATTGCAAGGTGAAAAGTAAATCTTTTCATCCCGTATTTTCATCGTTACCCGTGCAATTGGGTATTTTTACCTTGTATGTCCTTCATAACCTTCGCCTCAAGGTGGAATTTCCCAAATCCCTTTCCGCTTTTCTTCTCACAAATCGTGCTCAATCTAATTGCTGATCTCTTTTAGTCATTTTAGTACTTAATAATATCGTGATTCGCAATTCATGCTAGTACTTCTTGCTATTAAATTATTGGCTTTTGCTGCTACTATATAGCATAATCTAAAGAAACTACGTGACAATCTCGAAAAAAGTTCAGCTTATGGGTCTACAAAGAAACTTACAGAGTAACAGTGGCTAATCAAACTTTTTTGGTGCAATTGGAAGAACGCATATACAAGGGATCAACAAACTCATTCTTGTCCTATGCACGAAAAGTTAACGGAGGATCACTTTGAGCTTACTCCCAGTTCGCGAATGCGAAATAGTTTAGCCGAAGACGTATTGGACCGGAAAATGCTTATACTTATGAGGGTAAATTTATAATAAATCAAGAGGTATAGTAATTTTTTGTAGGCGAATAAACAATTTCCTTTCAAGACCAGCTTCAGCTAAAACTGTTCATAGGACCCTATTTTTTTACAAATTAAAGTATTCATACCCGGCGATAATGTGTTCCAGAGTTCTCGATTATCAGTAATTGTAGAGAGATGAAGACTTAATGATTATCGGTAATTGTAGGTATGAGGTCATGTGGCATATATCGGGTTAGTACGCATTAGAATTGCAAATCGTTTACATTCTGTCACCTTACAAACATAAAGTATCTATAGTTAAATTCTTTGTTCTTTTCATCTCGATCCATCCCATAACACAAATTATTATATAGACTCCCCTCGAATATTAAGTATTCTGTAATCTGATTGAACGGCTACTGTAGGATATTTACCAGTTATTCTGCGAACTCGAGTCGCATATGAGCAGATCGGCGACGAAATACTACAGACGACGAGAGTGAGTAGAATAACTGTGTTATTATATGGACAACAACTGCGACCAAATAAAATACTACTTATAGACAACAACTGCTACCGCATAAAATACTACTTCTCGTTATTTAGAATTATGTTTCAAACAAATTTTTCCAAAAGTTTCAAATTCTTAAAAAACATGAATGTTTTGGGCGAAACAAACGCTTGTTGACCCCAAAATTGAGCCCAGTTTTTGTTATTATGGCAATCCAAAACAATAGCACTTATGTGGGTTTTCCCTGAGGTTATTGTCCTCACCACCAAGCTTCGTATTGACGCATACGTTCTCTTTACATGAAAGTGAGGCTTGGTGGTGAGGACAATAGCTTTAGGGAAAACCCGCATAAGTGCTATTATAATCTTTTCCAACTTTCGGGAGACTTATTCAGTATTAATTCGCAAAAACTGTATTCTATTATACGAGTATAGAGATTTATTCATCGATATGGCTGTGCGTATAATCGTTCCGAATTAGCAATAGCCAATCGGCATCAAGAACGATAAAATTTTACTCGGTGAAAAAACATCGTTCACGGCCTTTGATTGGACGAACGATGTTTTTTCACTGGTGAAAATTTATCGTTCAGCGTTTTGATTGGCTGACCCGAACGTGCAACACCTGCTCGCAGGCTAATGTAAACATGGAGTCTGATTTTACAAGTATTTTTTTAACTCACCGAAAAGAGAGATTTAAGACAATTTCACTGATAAAACAACCACCTAAAATCATAAAGACGACATTAGTGCCCTCATTAACTTGAAATGAACCTCACGGTGTCATTTTCAGCAAGAAAACAATGCAATAAATGGTAAGAAATTCCATTTTGATATTTTGCTTGTGTGTTTGTTTTTGTCAGTGTCATATATCCGTATCTCTATACAATCATCTTTATACTCATATAATAAACAAATTACTTCATGGTTGGTTCGTTTGTACGATTTTTATTATTCACTCGTTCTGCACAACTCGTGAATAAAAATCGTACGCACTCACCAACCATGAAGTAATCTCTTTCATACTTGTTTAGGTAACATTTAAATCAAGTACTAACCTTCAAAAAATTTATCTTAGTTTATGTTGTACGTATGGCCAAGAAAGGCTGCAAAAATGCTCAAAACAAGATTTTTTGCAATCGAAAAACTTTCGGCCGTTATCTTGGTTTTTCTACTAGTAGGATATGAGCTAATATCCTACCAGTAGCGTGCCAGTCAGATTACAGAATACTTAATATCCGATGGCAGTCTATATAAAATTATAGCTCATATCCTACTAGTAGGGAAAACAAGACGGCGACGAAAGTTTTTTGATCGCAAAAAACCTTGTTTTAAGCATTTTTGCAGCCTTTCTTGGCACACATCAACTCAGATAAAGTTTTTGAAAGTTAGTATACTTTATTTAATTGTCACCTAAACCAGTATAAAATACAGTTTTTTTACGAATTAATATTGAATTAGTCTCCTGAACTCCTGAAGGCTGGAAAAGATTATAACTGTCTGAATTGCTATAATAACAAAAACTGTGTTCAATTTTGAGGTAAAAAAGCGTTTGCTTCGTCCAAAGCATCTATATTTTTTAAGAATTAGAAACTTTTAATTTGTTTGAAACATGATTTTAAATAACGACAAGTAGTGTTTATGCGGCATTGGCTGAAGTTGTTTACATTGCTAAACTGACTAATAAGTATATTTTACTAAAATATAACTGCACTGGAATGTTTTCTTCGTTGTAGTTGTTGTCTATATAATAAAACAGTTATCCTATTCACTCTCGTCGTATATGAGCGATAGCCAACTCGGTGCTAGGCACCTCGTCGGCTATCAGCTCATATACGACTCGAGTTCATAGAATAACTTTTAAATTATCAGCAGTTGTATTTGGTTGTTTAATTGTGAAGGGGCTTAGGAGGGACGCGGGAAAATACTGTAAAGCTGGGAGGGAAGCAGGAGAAGACGTAGACGGATGTGGGAGTCATGCGAGGGCAAGATGCAAGAGAAGGAGGGGGAAGCATTTTTTAATGCCTTTTACTCAAACTATCAAAAATGAGAACCAATTATTATAGATTACTCATTATATAACTGGAAATAAGTGGCATTCGAGTTGCATCCGCCATGAGAAATTTAGACGGAACGACTTAATATAGCAAGATATCCAAGTTAGTAGAAGACGGCAGGCAGGAGACAATTCGCAAAAGGAGAAACAGGAGAAATCTCCCCCCCCCCTTGACGTTTGTATTGATAATTGCTGACACTGATTATCGATATCAGATAATTAACCATGGTTTAATCATTGAATATATTAAAATCTAAATTGCATGACATCAGTACATTGATTGCATATATGAAAACCTGTAAATACCACAGTATTCCAGAACTATTATTACTAATCCGTTTTGTATTTTTACATGGCCCTGACATTCTTTCATGAAGTGGAGGAATCTATAAAAGAGTGCAATGTATCAAATAATGTATAGCTATTTATAGGTAAACGAGTGTCTCTGAATTCTTGCTGCTCCGCCGGTTAGACTGCAATTAACATCCTTATGATATGCTTGCTATGCTGTAAGCGGATTTTGGGACTGTTATCCTCTTATTAAATTGGTGGATTTAGCAAAACATAATGCACACGTGACGATGAAGTACTATATTATTTTTACATAAACTTTGACCAACATATATGATTCGCTATATTGTAATTTTATTTGTTTATTTATTTATTTCAATATATCGACTGTAATAATTAATAATATTATAAGGCAACTTTAATTGAGATAATATGTTATATAGACAAGCAATTGCTGAATTTAACAAAAGCTTCACATATATTAGTTATGGTTTTGTGATTTCAAATGAAGGAAATACTTCTTCGTTGCTGTTTTAAATAAAGACTATGACCGAATTTGTTTCTGATGCAGAGGAAGATTGTTCCATAAATCAATTCCTTTATTAGCAAGTGTCCGTTTTTTATAGTTTGTTCTGTTACAATTTCTTGTATTATATTTGTGTATATTTTTGTTGGTCAAAAAATAATCAGCAAAGATTTCTGGGAGGTCTTGAAAATTAAAATATCGAAACATAAATTGACATGTGAAGTAGTCATTCAATTTGTGTAAATTAAGTATTTATAATTCAGGAAAGATTGGCTCGGTGTGATCATGCTATGACTTGAAAGTCATCAATCTAACAATGTTTTTTTTTTAGTATTTGCTATTTTTGGAATGAGGAATTTGTAAGTATTACCCCAAACTAGATTACCGTATATAAGATATGGATAGATCAATGCATAATTGATTAGCTTTAAAGAATTCAGGTTCGTAAAATATCGAATTCGTGACATAATTGCTGCACATTTGATAATTTTTTTTGACATGAGATCAGTGTGATCACGCCATGTCAAAAATTCATCTACAACAATTCCCATGAATGTACTGGTTTTCACCTGTTTGGTAAAATTGTTATTTTTTTTAATTTTAAATCATGTTTTGTTTTTTATTTTTTGTGTGAAAAGAATAAACTTGCTTTTTGTTGTATTTAGTGACAATTTATTTACATTCAACAAATTAACGATTTTATTGATTTCAATAAGTCTCCACACAATCCATGTTGTTTTTTTTAAGAAAAATCAGCAACGTGGTCAATTTTTCCGTGATAAATTTTAATTTTCCGTGATTTTTTAACAGTCAACGAAGATAAAGAATTAATTACCTATACATAGCAGGTAATGCAGCGAATTTTATCAAGACATTATTAAATTTTCACACAAAAACAACAAATCAAAGACAAACTTCAAATTACAATCCCTTTGTTCTTTCACCTTATAGTGTGTTAGCCTGGCCAAAGCCACATTAATATGTACTTTTATCCTTATTCTACATTTCTCCATTTATCAACACATCAGCACTCATTCTTACTGGGCTTACCCACTGTAGCGTTTCATATGTATAAAGAGAGGTTTTCGCAATTTTTCAATAAAGGAAATGAGAAAATCTAAACTTACCTTAGACACATTTCCACAAAGGGCAAGTGCAGCTGCTTCCGGGAAATGCTGGCACTGTCGTACGTACTTTCGTAGTACCAGGCGGACAAACAATATTGGTAGGAGGACATAATGACACACATTGCACTGCATCAGGACCAGTACATTGACAGTAGCCAGTGCATTCTTTGTTAACGAAAAATTCACCAATGTTGTGTGTGCCGCAGAGTCCTAAAAATACATAATAACAGTTCATACATACAGTTTGTTGAAATCTGGGTCGACAATCCGAATGATTATACTGGATAGCTTTATCATTTCTGAACTATTCTTCCTTGAGGTCTAGTAAGGATCATCTCTTATTGATTCAGTGTTAACGCAGGAGGAAACTTAAATTAAACTTTGTTGGGCGTCCTCCTGTTTTCAGAAATGAATGTTTACGGTATTACTCCACTGGATTACTGTGATTTCTGGCGCGATTTTTTTACAATTTCCGCATTCTCAACCTCGTGGAAGAAGGTATTTTGCCTTACTTGTTGGGGGAACAATCTACTATAAATGCAGCACGCATGTTTATAATTGCAACGTATAACACTTTACGCATGTTTAAAATTGCAACATATACTTTCCGTAGGAATACGCTTCGGTGTTTATCGTTCAACACTTCAGTGTTTTAAGGTGTCGTAAGTCGTTGAAAAACTTATAGATTATTGGCCCAGGTCATTTCCGGCCATTTTATTTTATTGCTAGTTTGGTCTAGTTGTGTATCTTACACAATACGTAGAAGACATCCCAGCAGCATAAAGGCAATTCTTTTTAAATGGCTTATATGCAAAGATAAAACTTTCGAGAAAATTGGAAAAAATGTAAGAAAGTATAATTATATAAACTTGCTTTATTTTAAGATTGTGTATATTTACCATCATGTACATACACAAGAAACTGTAAAGAAGAAGAAAATATCCAGCATATGGCATACCAGCCATTATATTGGCAATCAGTAATAAATTTAAAATTGACAGGGGATCCAGGAAATCCACATAAAGACCATAGTCCGGCAGATGGAGGCCGATATACTTACCATATCGAGGGGCAATTCCATTTTGGTTTTATCTTGTTCCTTTAAGGTTTGTAAGTATATTTCTGAATGTTGTTTGCGTTGAAAATCCTTGTGGGCTCTTGCCAACACGTTTTCCCACGATATTGCTAAAACTGTATTACTGTCAAAAAAGGTGATATTTCAAGTTCAATTTTAGAAAAAATAACTTGCATCAACAGAAAGTTCGTAAAAAACTAAATATAAGAAATTTAAATGACCACCTTGATTTTTCAAGTGGTTTTCAAGTTATTGATCCTTCAAACTACGAAAAAATGCCAAAATCGCGCAAAAAACCTGGGCACCAGTATAAAAATATGCTTTCAAATGCTGATAACTCACTTAGAATTGGAAAAATAAGGGTGGCCATTTAAATGTCTTATATTTAGTTTTTTTACGAGCTTTCTGTTGATGCAAGTTATTTTCTCTAAAATTTAACTTGAAATATCACAGTAATACAGTTTTATAGTAATATCGTAGAAAAACGTGTTGGCAAGGGCCCACAAGAAATTTCAACGCGAGCAACATTCAGAAATATACTTACTAACCTTAAAGGAACAAGATAAAACCAAAATGGAATTGCCCCTCGATATGGTAAGTAACATGCTTTTTGGTACCCCTATCTGCCGGACTACCACGGGCTATAGGACAAGCTCACTGCGAATTGCGATATTTGTTGTTTAGCATGGTTTCCAGTAAAATTTGGAAATAACATGCACGAGTGAGTGTTTCAATGACGCCAATTTAGCGTCATTGAAATCGAAAAACTCACGAGTGCGTCTTATTTCAAAATTGCACGAGAAACCATGCTATTACTTGTTAGTAATATAAAAGGAAATATTCAAAACAAGAATACACGCAATACAACCGTACGTACATCGCAATCGCTTCCCATCACACTTTCCGTAAAAACTTTAAATTTACGCGCATTACAATGACATTACCCAATTTTTCCTTCTTTTGCAGTCACGGCTGAAGATTGTTGCAGATCTAAGAGAGTGTTCAACTTTTATTCTTTCTCATTCGCTGCATTAACACGCATGGCTTTTTTCCCTTCTGCACACAATCCACTAATTTTACATGTACTGTATTTATTGCACCAAAATTAAAACCAAACATTGTAAATTCTGAAGTCCCACTCGCATTCAACCAAAGTTGTAATTCCCATTTGGCCATATATCATGCGTCATATAGCAACAAATAATTTATTGCAAAGTGAAACCATATACACTATTTTATATTTGTTAATTATTAGTTATTAGTCTGAATGCTGCCCTGACTCCTGCATTCTTTCTCCAACCTATAAAACCAGTCAGACCAAAACTGATACCTTAATTGGTGCATAGGGAAGGGTAGAAATGACATCACTAACGTAGGTTGCGAGCCAATTAGCATGCCGTACTACATTTCTATAGGTTTCAGATCATTGGATGTAACACACAAACACAATTTCTCTAAATTTATTAATCCCCCCCATTCCCGGCCCTAACCCTATCCATATTTGTTATTTTAGTGTCTTTACAACCTCGGTCTTTTAAAGCCTAGGACGCTTTAAAACGAGGAAAAAGACCCTGGCATTGGCTGGCTTTTAAAAAGACGAATCGTGGTTTTTGAATGAATTAGCTCGACAATTGCATATGCGAAATATTTTTTCAAATGGCCAATGCATCGAAGTTCTTTGAGCCAATGACAATAGACCAATGACATTGCAGAAAATAGCAGCCGCTACCAGGGCCTTTTCCCTCCTTCTATTTTCGACAACGAGAATTAATCTCACATTTGGCAGCAAATTATGTATCGCATTTGCTTTTCTGAGCGTCTCATGCGAAATGACCACTTGCGCTAGAATTGTCCTAGTCGTTTAACTTCAAGTATACAAAAGACGTATATCACGCTTTAAAATATTACGCCATACATATAGAGATTTACGTGAGGTAAACGGGTGAAATAAAAATCGTATTTTCACTGTGGAGAAGCGAGTAAGCGTTTTAATTGGTCGTACGATTTTTTTCAATAGTGAAGAATTATCGTACCAGCATTTTGATTGGCTATACGGTTTTTGTACCTAGTAAAGAAAATCGTATTCTCATTTTGTTCACAACATGCCCGCCGTCTTGGGGAAGGCGCGGAATGGTATTAGGCTTTTGTGCCAAAAGGAGAGTTTTAAAGAACATATTTCACTCATGCATTACATAGGCCAAATAACGAAGAGATAAACCGTATGAGCTCGTTTTGTGGGTTAAGAATTGTAAAAATTGTGAGTTAAAAATGTTAAATTTATTCCACATTGTTCGCTTTTGATAGGGTTTCCAGTGTCAAAATAATCTCTATATTTATGGCATACACAAATTACTCTGTGGCTGGTTAGTTTGTAGGATTTTTATTATGCCCTTGTTGTGAAAGATTGCTAGACTCACGTTAGTTGCGCTCACGTTGTCCGTCGTCACAACAAGCACAAAAATCGTACGACGACCATGCAGGAATCTTTATATAATTTTATATGATCAAGTTTTCACTCACTAATCAACTTCGATGTTGGTGGGGGGGGGGGGGGGGAGAAGTGAAACTGCATTAGCATGCACTGCCACAATAATGTAATATAATATAGTAACCAACAAGGTAATATAACTACAATAAATTTAAATGCAATTCCAGTTCCCTTCCCTATACTTAATTTTTAATTGAAGAAATAAGCCTAAAAGTAATAAACCATATTAATTACCTGGAACGTAAACCTGTCCAGTAGATAATAAAAAATCTAAAGCTTACTGTGGTTCGCAAAGAATATAGGTTGTCCAGACAAAGGAAAAGTAAAAACTATGTACGCTTTCAAACCAGTGCTGGAAATAGAGGCCAGCCGAATTGAACTACCAAATCAAAAATAAAATGGCGGGCGAAATTCTATAGATATTTTTCGTTTCATTTGCTTGCCAGTTATCACAAGTTAACTCCAATGTCTAGTATTCCAATCAGCAATGCCACTCT
The DNA here is from genome assembly GCA_963855995.1 of Muricea muricata. Taxonomy (NCBI): domain Eukaryota; kingdom Metazoa; phylum Cnidaria; class Anthozoa; order Malacalcyonacea; family Plexauridae; genus Muricea; species Muricea muricata. The sequence continues at coordinate 17,697,656 of OY979716.1, forward strand.
TGCAGAGCGCATGTACGTTCTCAACAATGACTCGTGTCCATAGTGATTGGAGAAATTGCTTAGGAGAAAAGAGGTTTAAGAATCTACTAAGAATCTGAGAGGAAGGGTTTGCACCAGAAAGATTTATTAACACGTCCCCAGTGCTTGCAAGATGGACTGAGAAATGTCCCAAACAACGAAGGCTTAATGCGAGGTCAAGTGAGCCAACAGCATCTGGTTCTAACTTCTAGACTAAGAGAAAACTTCCTAAATCTCAGATTATTCAAACTGTAAAAAACAACTAAAGGACTCAGAGTCAGATACAACAAAGTTAGATAGAGACATATCCGCAGACAAGAAGGAGTGTGAGCCTGACTGGGACTTCGAAGATGTTAGCAGTGACGTTGATGAGTTTGGGAACAGTGTTTATGCCCATTAATGAACAGCCTCAGTTACTCACTGTTTGGTCAAAACTACTTAAAATTTTTAGTTTTTAACTTACTGACGAAGTTTGTTTGGCACTTTAGTCATATACTGAGCAACATACTATTGCTGCAAGATTTTGGCAGTTTGAATGTAAAAATGACAGGCGAAAATTTACTTGGCCTGCCAAACAAGAATTAAAATATCAGGCCATATCTTGTTTCTACCTGTCTAAGCACGGCATTTGGCATCCTGTGTTTTTCGTGTTCAAACCTAATCATTATGTAGCTTCTGATAATCATGATGCAGGCATAATCGAACCTAGCTTGCACAAAAGGGTATCATTGTCGATTCAAAGACAAAGATAAATTAGGTGTGATTAGGTTAGTATATATCTACCTCCAAACGCGCCTGTAACGAACAGAAGCAGAACAAAACATAAACAATATATCTTCATCTTTTTACGCAATTTTAACTTTGCTTTCTCGAGGTCTTCTTTAATTCTTGACTCCAACTTTTCAACTGGCGAATAAGTCTGAAATCTAGCTCCTTTTATGCCGGTCAAATGTGCAAAGCGGACATGAATGTGGTTTCCTGTTTTAATAATCTTGAAATAAACTCGCCTTAAAGGGCCCTTTAATTTTTAACAAGTGTTATGAAAGTCCTAGGATTCGTCATTCTTTATTTCTGGGAAAATATTTCCTACATGATAATCGGCACTGCCTACATGGCATTCGGCACTGCCTACATTATATTCGGTATTGCCTAGATGACATTCAGCACTGCCCACATGACATTCGACACTGCTCACATGATACTGATTTCGGCACTGCTTAGATGACATGCGGCACTGCTTAGATTACATGCGGCACTGCACATATATAACATTCGACACTGCTCACATAATCCTCGGCACTGCCCACATCATATTCGGTGCTGCCTGTAAGACAATTGCTGCTACCGATATGTGAGCACACATTTAATGATCAGCGATGTAACACTATTTGTGGGCCGCGGCAACATGCTTTGAAACTATAAGAACGCCATGTTAATACTATTTTGTATATTTTTAAAACGTACGTGTATGCTTAACATGCTTGATGACACAAGAAATAGAATTGGGGCAGCGCGACTAAACTCGTGGGCAACGAAACTGCTCAAAGAATCGAACAAAGAGCCGAGTATTGAAAGAAACATGTCTGAGGAACTACAAAAACTTTTCGCACCGTACCGGCGACAAACGTCAACAAACAATCGGCAAATACTTCAAGAAGCAAAACCTAAACCTAAGAGACAGCAAGGTTGGTTTCCAATGTTTAGTTGTTTGCCAACCTTGACACATTGATTTTGTCGTTTGCCTAACAAGGATACTTCCATAGCCCCAAGCATTCCTCAAAAAGAGGCTTAAGACAATGGGTCTTGGACAACTAAAGATTGCCTTTGATGCAAAAAATGCAATCATCAATATTTCACGCGTGTGCTCAAGGAGAAGTTCCTGTTGCTAAAGAATGCTGGTTGTTATTCAATTTGTAGAACCGCGCGCACCTGGTAGTCAGCGTTTACGAGCTATTTCATCGGGAAAATTTCATTACCATACTTACGCAAATGATTCTCTTTTAAAACAAGCAGTAGCTTACATTTGTCACCTCCAGAAATCCAATGGGTTCAATCATGAATTCAATTTTAAAGAAATCTTACAGATAAAAGTACATATAACATCTCAGCATATCGCTGGAGTATTCATTGTTTTGTAATAGTACCACGTACATTTTTGCACAGTGCTAGAGTCACCTACAACTGGTAGACAATAAAGTATAGTCGACATATAGTAACAAAACATTTAAGTTCTAAATCTTACTTTTAATTTGATGTGCACCTACAAATTGTTTGCACTCTAGTCTCTAAGAAAATATCGCTTCCAAGTTTTTTAGAACGACGTGAAAGATCTACAACGCTTTTCTTGTTTATGATGAAAATGAATGTTCATGTTTATGATGAAAATGAAAATAAATGTCATGAAATCTGTGGGGAAACAAATCGAAATCATTAAAAATCAAAAAATATCAAGAATACGGCAAAGACGACGAAAAAAATGCGCCAACAGAAGGAAAAAAGAACGGAAACGTACATAAAAGGTGGCCATTTTCAGACTATTCAGTAGCTGTAATGATTCCATATTTTAACTTCGAAGTTTACGTTTCTTTGTTTTGTAAAAGCAAGACTGTAGTTTTATTGTAAGTGTAAAAATAATTTGGTGGTGAAAAATACGACCGTAGCTATTTTAATCAAAAATGCATGGCTTGAATTGGTTTCTATTGCAAAACAAAGATTTAATAGTTTATAAATATTCATCAAAAAGTTTTAATAATGTAGCGTAACAAATTGCACTTATGCGGGTTTTCCCTAATGCTATTGCCCTTACCACCAAGTCTCACTTTGATGTGAGGAAATTGATCCGTCACTACGAGGCTTGGTGGTGAGCACAATAGCCTTAGGGAAAACCCACATAAGTGCTATTGTATTTCATACCGTACCAAAGTTCACACTACGCATGATGACACATGCGGACCACAAACATTTAAAAAATTAAGTATTTTGTGATTAAAGCTGGTAATTCTTTCATTATTTTCAAAGTTTTTAAAAAAAATATGGAACGAATTATTAAAAACTGCCGTATCGGCTTGTTGCTATGACAACAATCCTGAGAATACTTCATGTTCCGAAAATATAGTTGCATCTTTGATATATTAAGGCGAGGGGTTTTGCATGCATGCATGTATTTCTAGTAGATTAATACACGAGAGGGGGGGGGGGAAGATAAAAGGAGCATGTTTCCGGAATAGTGGAGACGTTTGTAGTTTGTAGTACATACATGCTGGGAGGTGGCTTATAGTCGGAGGTTTAATCAAAGAAGAGTCTTTAATCAAACTCACAAGTTTACAGTACAGCAGACAAGACATTACGCTGTTGCACAACAGAAAGTGAGAATGATAAGGGATCAGCGAACGGGCTCGAAGTTTCAAGTAGGCAAATCCTGCACACAAAAAAACAAATTCTATATACTAAACATATAAGATAATGTTACTCGAAACAACCCAACAACAAAACGCGACGCAATAAATTGTGATAAAACGGTTAAAGGGTAGAAACGAAAACAAGATTTTGTAGAAACATGTTGAACGGTGAATGCCATCTAAGCCCGCAGAAATAGCTAGCGATGAAATATGTCAAAGTTTCTTTTTTAAAGGGTCTGGGTCGTTATTTTTGCACTTCTGCGAAAAAACCGCGGCCTACAGACGCATTGTGTCGGTATACATAGCAGTGCAAATTATGAAGTACAACTGATGCAGGGTATAGTTTTGATGTTTGGTAACTTTATAAAAATATATAGCTTTCTCAGGTTCAACGCGTGTCTCAGGTTCAGGGAAAAGTATCGCGGTCAATTAACAAGAAAACATTTCAAGACAAAAAATTTTCTCGTATACCTAGACCTCGGTACGCAGCAATTTTTTCCCATGAACAAAACTTTCTTGGTAGACGACCGGCCAACATGGCAAATTACGCTTTAAAAAATCTTTGATGGCATTTTGTGTTACAAACAAACAACAACTATAAACAGATTGTTTAGACACTTACCTAACATACTCGGCCTGTTGGCACCGACAGTTGCGCCATGGAAACTTAAATTTTAATGATTTTTGAAGCTCTCGAAGTCGCTTCGACTTTTCGCAACAATATGGCGGGAAAATTACTAGTGAGTTTTTGTCGGTGTAAAAAACAACACTAAGCAACCAATCAACGCTCGAGTTCAACTTTGGAGCTTTCCTTTGTTGCCTTGACCACGAAGATCTCCTACGAAGCTCACAACGATCTTCGATTGCTTCCTCACTCTTTTTGGCGAAAACATTCAGAAAAAAAAGGCGAAGGCAAAACACACAGCAAAGTTTGCTTTTTTCCCCGGTTTATCGATCAAGTGTGAACCTGTTGACATCTGTTGAGATAGGTTTGTGAATAGGCTAAGCGTGGCCGCGACACCGGTCCGTACTGAAAAAATATGTGTCACGGTCAGGCTTAGCCTGTTCACAGACCTATCTTTGAAAGAGTAAGGTCTGTTATTAACTGGCCGAGAGAAGAATCAGACCGAACTTAAGTTAAATATGCCAATTATTCTAGGTATACATTGCAAACATTTGCTTCTAGTGCAATGATTGGTATATATCTTTTGCAAGAAAAAATGATTGTGCTAACTTTTAAAATATGTGCTATATCATATTATAATATAGCATTTGTAAATTCTGAACGCTGATTGGCTAAGAGCCGTGTTGATATAACTCTATGTCAATACGGAAAATTTCCCGCCACTCTTCTGTTAAAGTTCTTTGCGCTATATTATAAAAGAAATATAAAACATTTTTTCCGTATTGATATACACTTGTATCAACACTCGTGAAAATTGGAAAAACTCGAAATTGTATGAAAACACTCCGCCCTGCGGGCGTCGTGTTTCCACACAATTTCTCGTTTTTCCAATTTCCACTCGTGTTGATATAACTGTATATCAACACGGAAAATGTTTTATATTTCTTAAATGTTGCATAAATTATAATTCTCCAAAACTTGAGATTTAATTTATGTCTGGACAAAAATTCTTCGCAGACCTTAATCATTCCCATTTAGGTTTGTGCACAGGCTGGTTAGGCTTTGAGATCAACTAGTTTGTTACTTTGCAACTTCGATGTTTATTCAAGCATCACTAACAAACAGCTAAAACTATGTAGAAAACTCCCGATTTTGTTAATCAGCTGATGTTTTTATTCTCGATAAAATAAGGAAAAAGGTAATGTTATCACGACTGTTTATTCTACGGTTCTTTTTACATAACGAAGATGCATGGGCGAAATGTGCCTTTTTACACGGCAAACTTTATTTGTGATTTGCAAAGCCATAATTTAGCTAGTTTGTTTACAGCATAATTTCAAGTCTAAAAATCATCCGATCCTTAATCCGCAGGTCAGTGGTTAAAGTTTGCTAGAAAATGTTATTAGAAGTAAAAATGAATTTCATGCTTCACAATTTTAATTTGTTCAAGGTATGATTTGTTCGGCTTTTTAATTTAATAATGTTTGTTGAGTACAATATGTGTGACTTATACGGCTTTGTTTGTAAAAAAATGGTTTGAACTGCCTTTTGAACTGCCGTTTTTTTGTTGTTTTAAAGTACTAAGCCTGAATCAACACATTTAAAGTTATTTTCTGGTCAAATATCTGGGCAAAACATACATTTTAAGATGCATATTGAAATATCTGAACGGCAGCAACATTTTGCGTCGTAGAATTCTCAACCAAAATGTTTCAAAACCACATATTTTGCCAGAAATTTCACAGATCCATTGCGAAGAATTTATCGTGTGTGCCGAGATGAACACATCTTTTAGACTCATTTTTACTCTTAACAAAACCCACATGGTTCTCCTTGCAAAAATTCTCAACTGACAATTTTGAAAAATTAGTCGCATATAGAGATCAAATCAAAGCAGCAGGGACTGAAGTTTTAAATTCCGTAATTGTTTTCGTTGTGTTTCTTAAATTTTTGAACGTCGACTAAACTTAAACTTAATTAAACTGTTTTTAACTGCAGCGGTAACACCATGGAGTTCATATACAAGTCAATGTATGGACAAATTCATGCTTGCATATTTGAAGTATATATATTTTTTTAATATTTGAATAGAGAAAATGATAAATACAACAATGTTTATTTGTTTGTTGGAGTGTAAAAAGAAATTCAAGAAACATCTCGCGCAGGCTTTCTATTCCCAACTTGTATCTGTAGTTACAACACAATCAAGTCGGTATCGTTTGTTCTTTCTCGGGATGTATTTGACTAGGAAACCTTCAACAGTTTGAAAAGCTGGGGGTAACTTTTGAATTCTCCCAGGGGAAATCGGGGTTGACAAAAGAATAAAGAAATGCGCGTAACTGGGCTCGAACCCGAAACAAACAGGTCAGAAGCGCACGACCTAGACCACTGAGCTAATGCGGCGAATCGAAAGTTTACCGTTAAAAACTAAATTTATACTGCTTGTGTAATTTATGTGAGGAACACATAGGGAACGACCGTTTACGAATCGGAAACTTGCTGCGGCCCCTCAGGATTTATCTAGCTTACAACCTCCTTCTTCGGTTTGTATCCTATACTTGTAGGACATCTAGCCAAGTTGGGGCGTCATTTGTTTAGATTGTCATTTAATTAGTTGGGGCGTCATTCTTGGCAAGATGGCGACTGGTAAAATAGTTTGCTTTGATATATCTCATGGATTTGAGACAGTTGGAAAACTTTGAAGAACGTCTTGTTCAAAATCTGAAACTTTCTTCACAATTACACAAAAATTTTTTGCTAGCATTTCCCTTTGAATACAAACTATAATTCTCAGCATATCAGAACTTTACAGCAGCATTCAGATCTATATCACTCTAATGTTTTAATTTATGTTGGAATAACGCCCATGAGGACATGAGTTTTGCATGGTTGCTTGTTAATGCTTTTGTGCACACTATTTCCAGCCAGACGCCAGGCTGTCTAATTTAATTTTACTGGCTGCTATGAAAACTTTAGTTCTAAATATGATCGGCATGTATAGTACTCCTTTTTTGTCCTAATATTTAACAATTAGTTGTTTTAGTATATAATTTCTTTATGATTAATTTCTTTATAATTCAAATCTATATGCCAAATAGTTCAATCCAGTGTGTAGCAACTAATTGTATCCGTAAAAGGCGAATATTATGCAACATATAACATGTCTCGAGCAAAAACTTAATGTACACATTCGTATCAAATGTATTTTATGAGTGTTGAAAATATGTTATAAGCAAAACAAGCGTAGATATGAACAAAACGAATCTGAATGCTGCCTGAACCCAATTAGTTTTACGAAAGAAGAACTTATATTTATCGCCGTACAGAACTACAAATGGTTACATTTTTCACATTTTACGGATTCTACCGGCACGGTATACAAGTATAGGTTATATATATTGACATGGTACTATTATAATGAATGTGCAAATAAGAAAAAATATACTTGGAATATTTAAGTTACGTAATCATCAAAACGTAACAACATCACAAAGTTGTATTGCGCGATGTTTTGCTAACTCATCGACCTATATGCATTTATATTTGCACACGACAGCTTTTCTTAAGACAACCGGTGATAAACTGGACGTGCCATTTTTTAATCAATCGATTTAATTTCTTTCTATTACAATTTTTTATTCACAATTTCTATTACAATTTTAACACGGTAGCCGAAGTTTTTAGACCACATAACTTTTCAAAGGAAACATGAAATATTCGAAAATAGTTTAGCCAAAACATTTCAATGAACAAGTCGAGTCCGCGTGGACCATTGATTTATTTTGATTCTTGGCGTGCTGTCCACCCGCATGGAAACAGTCAGTCATTGCTCTGTCAAAAATCTAGTTTTCTCCGATTGCTTCGATTTCGAGCATTACGACTCGTGTGTTTTTACTTAGGGGATAAGTATACGAGGGCGATTTACCTGGTTCATATAATGAAAGCGAGCCTTCGATCTATACGCAGTTTTGAAATCGCTTTTGTAATAGCCCGGTAACTCAACTTAATTTCTCGTTTCTCGCTAATATCCCTACTCGAATATGTCTTTGGAATTGTGAATTTATGTGCAAGACAGCAAGTGTTGCACATAAATACTCTTCTTGGTCCTCAAAAGGTCAACAACTATATTAAAAAATTCCACTTCGTGACCACATCGTAAGATTTATTAAATCACGGAAAGAAATTTTAGTTTGGAAATCAAAACCGTGGTTTCATAAACCAACTAATATCGAAGTTTGGGTTGATTTTTAAGTTTGTGATAATAGACAACTATAAGAGTATTATCTTCGACATAAGCCTCGGTTACTTTGTCGAAGAAACAATGAGCAATTTGTTTCTTCACGGTAACCATGCAGGTGCAAGAATCCCATTTCCATCGCTACTCTAGTCCATGTAATCTGATGTTGCGCCGTGATACGATTCTACAGACTGTCTTTACATTAATTTAAACATAACCAGAGTAGCGAACAAAACATGGTAAATATATGGATTTGACACTTCATTTACTATTTTTGCTAAACTATCACTAAGGTTTTTATTTTGCAGCAGTCACTATAAAATGGGGGAAACACGTTCCTCAATAAGCTTTACCAACACCTCGCTTACACACAGTGCTTCATTTTGCCCCAGATATAATGTCTTCTGGTTTGTGGCAAATGTTTAGAACTTTTGTGCTTCGTTGTGATTGGTCAAATTTACGAATTCTGAAATCGACAAAGAAACATGAAGGACAAAGTGAACGTGTAACACTTGTGTCTATTTATAACAATATTTTTCGACTCTACCACAATCACTGCAAAAAATTCATGAGTAGATCTTACTCTATTTTTGAGTATTTACCAATGTTACGCAAATTTTTGAGTCATTTATGCTCACTGTTTGAGTAAAAATACCTGTGTGTGTAATAAAATTACTCAAATGTTTATCTGAGTAATATTTACTCATTATCATGAGTAGTGGCAAGACTGTTATTTACTCAAAGCTTGAGTAAAATAATTGTACGCAATACTTTGAGTAAAAGCGAACTTTGACTCTTCTAATGAGTATGAAAGTCTCTTACGTACCTTTTTGAGTAAACGTATACTCTTAGGGCTGTTTCCTCAGGACGGAATTTTGAGCGTGGAACGGAACTTTTCTGTGTCACTTTATACCGAAGTGAACAAAAGCAAAGAATAAGCAAAGCAAAGAATTATATATGAGCCTTTGTCACAATCGTCAGAAACATATTTATAAATTGTTTATGATCTTTTCGTGAGAATTTTGGGTTTACACCTGTTGGAAACAGGCAGCGCAAAAAGACCCATGGGCTAAAATAAACCTCTTGCGTTTGGCTTGATAATAGCAGCATTGAAGTAAGAATTTATGTTTATAGTATAAGGCGTATTCATTATCAATGGATGTTTTTACCAGAGGAAATATCTCAGTTTATTCCATGTTGGAGAAACACAATGATGGTGTACAGTCAATTATGTAGATCAGTGGTAGTACTCCGCGCGCAATGAAAACTGGGAAGCGTCATCACATGCTTCGAAGCCATATTTTTCATTCTTTCAATTATGATGTCGCTTTATAGCAAACAAAATTGCAATAATAACCGTGATGACGAATGAAATAACTCCTCGTACATCAGCAAAGACAGCGTAATACTCAGGTGAGATGGTTGTTATACTTTTTGTGTCGATAAAGCCCTTTTGACGTGTAATATTTACTTTGTTTCACCGTCATGTATTTCAAACACGTGTTCCAGTTTATATATATTTGAATTTCGCGCGACAGTATTTGAAATAAAACGTTGATATTCACACATTGCCTTGATACAAGGTTTTATTTGAATGGAAAGAACTACAAACGGTAAAAATTGTATTCTGTAGATGGCCAGATGTGGTTAGCTGCAGACAAATACTGAATGTCTGTGAATGCATGTCTGAATGCCCATCAGACTATGCAATCAATACATATACATACATAGTTCTATAAATCAAGCGCGCCACTTACATAAGTTACTGTTTATTTAAATATCTGTTATGGATGGTAGTGTTCATTATAAGGATGTATATTAACACTTGCATCAGTCAAAGGTTTGTGATGCAGTTTGAATCAGTCAAAGATGCAGTAATGCAGTTTGAATCTACCAACTTTATCTATTTCTTTCTCAGCAAATTTTCTGGGATATTTGCCCTGTATTACTTATGTGACACTTATTATATTTTGATATCAAGTGTTAGCACAGTATTTAGTTAAGTCTTGCTCTCCCTTCCCTTACAAAAATATTCTATAGAATATTCTATTAAAAAATTCTATAGGATATCCTATAGAATATTCTAAAAGATTTTGGCACTAATTCTATGTAATATTCAATGGAATATCCTATTCTATATTCTATTCTATATTCTATTCTATATTCTATTCTATATTCTATTCTATATTCTATATTCTATTCTATATTCTATAAGATATTCTATAAGATATTCTATAAGATATTCTATAGAACATCATTGGAAGTTTATAGAGAATACATTGGAGAATAGGTTGAAGAGAATACATAAGAGATAAAAATCACTTCAAAATATATATATATATATATATATATATATATATATATATATATATATATATATATATATATATATATAATAAAAATATAAATATATCATCCCATGACCAACTATACACTGATAACTTAATCTATAGAAACTTACAAGATACCTAATTAAGGCCCTTGCCCTTAAATTGAAGTTTTGCAAAGAAGCAGCAAGTGTAAGAGCTACATGCAACTAAAAGCCATGAGGTGATGTCAATTTTAAAAAGTTCACTTTTTTATATGCCATGTAATAATTACTCTGTATTATATCATAGGCAGCCCAGGAACACTCTGCTTTGTTTTTTTTTATCGATGCGACGTATACATTATTATAATATAAAACAATTTACTACATGCAGAGAGTCACATAGATTGGCTTTAGATTTGAAATACTAATTAATATAAAAATGATATACTGTTGAAAGTTTTTTGTGACTAGCAGCTCAGGTCACTATTTTTTTCACACGACTTCTTTTTAGCATTTTCAACTTTTACAATGTTACCAATTCTGCTCATCATTACTTTTCGGACATCAGATTCAGGACAGCCATATCTTCTTGAAGCATAATCTACATTAAGAACATTACAACAATAGTTTTATATCCACTGCTCCAACAAGTTCTCTTAAAATAACCAGTACGTAATGAGTGCTGGGATAGTAGTATGCTTAACAAGAGGTAAGGGCAACTCTCAGCCACAACTAGATAAAATGGCTCTTAGAATATTGAAATCTGCTTACCACATATGTCTTTAACTTTTTCCTGGTCAAGTTGTGTCTTTGCATCCTTTTCTTTAAATGCATTGGAGGATTTTCCAGTAATGGAGTGGGTCGACAAAACTTCTCGGCTCCACAACATACCCATAATTGAATAGACAAAATCCTTCAAATTGCCTTTTCCTTTTAAAACCTTTTGTTGACCCTTTGTCACTGAAATACTTGGACGTAAAGACACCTGAAAAAGAATACAAATATCATTGGCGGAATTGTACTTTGACCTTTCTATGGAAATATGAACTGTGGGGGAAAATAATTTTAACTTAAAAAATCAAAACCTTCAGAAACAGAAAAATTGCAACTTTTCTCAGTTTTCAATATTTTATTCAATGTATAGTACAGTTATAAATTGTCACACTGTATTAAAACCAACTTTGATATATACTCAATACTCACCAGCTGCTCTGACTCAACATCAGAGTCTGTTGGGCAGTTTGAAGATGAACCTTGCGAAGAGGATCCTTGTGAAGACTGCCTTGATGAAGGGCGACTTTCTTGTGCTGGAATAAAATTGTTTTGAGTTCCACAATTATTAGAAAGTCACTTCCTTTTGCAATTTCACCACAAGATCGGGCAGAGATGGCATTTCTAAAACCAAAATTTTCCAAGATAAGTACAGGTATGGTAACAAAAGAATTTTCTATATAAGGCTGACATAAACAACATTAAGTGAATACCCTTCAAAAAAGATATTTAAGTTTATTATCTGGTATATAGTAAGTACAAAATAATAATTTTTGGTACCTTTCAAATTTTTTATTACCAGGTGCAATTGTTTGACTTCCTTTTCTTTTTCTTTGAGCTGTTGATGAAGATCATGGTTTTTTCTTTTCAGTTGTTCAATTCCTTCATCTCCAGAAACATCAGATTCCTTCAATTAAAATGAAGAATTGTAACATCATAAACATGTAATGGAGAACAATATAAAATAGGACTTAAAATTTGCAGTGTCTCATATTCATAGGGTAACTGATATCAGAATTATATTAAATGACATTTTGGTGTCATTTTCACAATGTCTATACTTCTGATTTTTCATACTCTTTTGTAGCAATCCTGTTTTCTAGCAATTGTAAAACGTTCAATGTTGGGTTACCACTTGGTGGTTGATTGACGTTGTTCTGGTTGTTAATTAGGTTGAAAATTATCCACACTTACAGTTCCACCGTCGTTTTCATCTGAGAGACATGTTTTATTATCCTGAAAAGACATATGCACTGTGTTATTGAAATTATATACATTGAATTATGGCATTAAAAGTACTTAGTGATCAAATTTACCATCACTTAACCATAATTTGTTGTGGCAACAGTGAATTACTGTTGTACTAGTTGCAAATTATTCTGTACTAGTTGCAAAATATGAACGAACGTGTGATTTTTTCTATTTTCTTCTTATCACAACTTGTAAAAACAATACATACCTTTTGTTTGGGTAAATTATATTTAGCCCTCAAAACCTCAAGCTCGTTAGTTCTTGATGGGCTACCTGAGAATTTTGGCAAATTCCTCTTTTGTCGTTTTCGAGCCTAAAGACATTAATTTAATTATCAGTAATGAATCCAATTTTCTATCTATTACGGCATGCAGTTAAGGTAATATTCAATGTACCAGAATATTTGTAAAGATTTGAATCGGTACAGTTATTGCAGATGAAACCCATCTCTTTCAAGTTGCATCAAAAGATCTCAAATATTTTTAAGCTTGTAAACAAGCTTCTGGAAATTTACTTTGAATTTCAAGTTACCCTGAGTTGAGTTAACCAACTTTCCAATAACGATATATATAATGATACCACCAGCAAAAAAAATAGATACCTTTTCTTGTGCAACCAGCTCCTCTGTCTCCTCCCACTCTTCATCAGACTCAATGTATCTACCATTCTTTTTGGCAGTCCGTTGTCCTCTCCCATGGACAGGGGAGTCTGTTGAACCAGTAGCACAATACCGAGTCATATGCAACCGAATAGTTTCGTAGTCATCTGTTAACAAGCACAGTTATTATTTATTATTATTGCAGCTAATAAGCTATTAGCCTAAACCTTGAAAACAAAGTTCACATTGCCCTAAAAATACGTTCCCTAGGGCAGTTGTTCAAAAGCTGGTTAGCTTAACCCTTGGTTAACTTAAATTTTAAAGCAAATTCTCCAACAGCTTGCTTGTGAATTTTAAAACATTTTGCCAGAAATCTTGTCTGAATCAATGGAAGCTTTTTTCTCTGGAGTTTTGAATTATACAGACATGCAGAAATACAGAAAATGAAACACAGAATTAAATTTTAAACCTTGGTTGGCCTTAACCTACCTGTGAACAAATGGCCCCTGGAAGATATAATTAAAAGACATGTATTTATAGAAGACAGTGGAGCATGGTAATCAGACACGACTTTCCCATCATGCCACAGGCAGTTTCACGCACAGAAGCTATTTATGTAAATGATACGCAAAGTCTCAAGTCAAAAACTTTTTTAGATAATCTCAAAAACGACTTTATTATAGTCAATAATGTTCAATAATGATTATATAGTACTACACAAAAGATTTTGTTTTAGCCACTTGTGTTCAAATGTTGGTAAAAAGGTAAATGTTTGGCCAGTAATGTGGAGTTTGACCGCGTGGCTGTATCAAATGTATCATATTTCTACATAAAACCGTTGGGAAGAAAATTTGTTTGTGACTCAAACAGAATCAATTTGAAGAGATCAAACTCACTTCTTGATACAAGAAAAACCAGCACATACCACTGAATATTATCACTTTTGCCACACAGGTCGTAGTTGGCACCGACATTGGATCAATGGATCCCTTCACGATTTTTTTGGACACTTTGGCAAATTCACGCGGCCAAGCTACTATGACTTCTTTTTCCGTATCCCAGCCAGCATTTTCGAACGTACTTGCGTCTTCACGACAAATCCAGCGTGTCTCACCGATCTCACAAGACTTTCATCAACAAATTCAAACAATGCATACTTCATTTTGATTTTGAAGGAGAAAAAATTGCTTTACAAACACTTCACGTCTGAACGAGTCAACGAGGTGATTATAAACACGATTATAAACAACGCAGTGAATGTCGTGTTTCCACTATTCCTTTGAAACTTCATGTTTCCACTTTAATATGTTCCTAGCTACCTTCAGCAATTTAAAATTTTTATTAAAATAGCTGAATTTCTTCTTGACACAACACATTAAAACGCCATAATTTGTAGGACTACTTATTTTCTGTATGATATTAGTGGTAATTATAGTATTATACATTTTGATTTTGTTTTATCGAAAGTATCAATAACAGTTGAAAATTATCAAAAATCGAACCCAAGCCCCCGGCTGTCCGCAGAACAAGCATCACGTGAGTTGGCTTGAAATTTGCATAGACGCCGTCGCCACACGTCTAATCCTTGAATTGTAGAACACTTTCTATAGCTTTTATTTTGTGAAATTGTTTTTATGATAAGAAATAATATGGCCCATCACTAGGGCTGTACTGACAGTGCACGTTTTAAGCCACAAATGTCTTGCCGAGGCCCTTATAAACGCTACGAGTATGATCCAGCTGTGTTCCAAAACGGACGTTCTACAGAAGAAAACGTCAACATAAGGAGATTGAAGCGACTATGAATGCTGCCAACGTCAGTGACAACGATTGTAACATGGTACGGTAACAGATATATATTTATGTTTAAACTTTAGCTCATGAAAGCGATAGTTGACCTGGTTGTTCTGTTTTGTTGGGGTCACAGTGTTATGTTATATATAGTTGTGGTAAAAATGACTGAATGGAGGGGGGAGTTAGAAGGAATTTGACCTTTTACATGACATTTTTTCTTTTCTGTTGGCAGTGCTATACAGTCAAAATAATCTTGATATTTTGTTTTGAAGAGATTTGGTGAAACAGCTTCGAGTGAGGAGAATCTGCCTGCAGCTGTAGAAAACATTCCAGATGGATATTTCCAGGTAACCCTTATTCAATAAATAATGCTCATTTGGGGCTTACAACTACAATGTTACATCGCATATGCTGATGTGGATATCAAGTGTATCTAACTCTACATATTTTATAACGTTGTGTTATCTGTTGGGACTTGTACATAGGTTAGAGACTCAACTGATGATGAGGCAAGTGAATATGAAACAAATAACATGGATGACCACAATGAACAGGTATATAATAAATTATGTCGCTTCAGGCTGTGTCGGACCATACCATTTTGTTTTATTACATGTGCACAATCCTCGCTATCAACTCCAAAGAGTGCAATAAATTTTAGAGAGTTACAACCTGTGTGTTATCTGTTTTAGAACTATGCAAATGACAATCAACCAATATATCCTGGTGCAGAAGTCACAAAAACTGAGAGCCTTCTTCTGATAATGTGCTTTGTGCTGAGACACAAACTGACTGATGTGGCTTTAGGAGATCTGTTGTTGTTGTTCAACACCTTATTTCCAACTATCGTTCCAGCTACCAAACATCTCTTTTATAAATTGTTCAAGTTAGAGCAATCAGAGGTATGAATATGTATGTATTTACAAGCACTGGCACTAGGATAATTAATTTTGTTTAAAAATTAAATTGATATACCAACTATTGAATCCTTAATTTTTGAACAAATGCTCTGCATTGTTCTGCAGTGTGATTTGATTAATGTTCAAAAGGAGTCTCCTCTGCTAATAGTAGCTTCCTTGTTGTTATTAACTGAAAATATACACAGACTTTATATGTATTGTTTAGATAGTTTGAGCTCCTTCTATCAATTAAGCGTCCATGTGGTTTAACATTGCTTAATTCTTTACAATTCTAGAAGCACTTCTACTGCTCTGCATGTATGTCTTACTTGGGTAAGGATACCACATTGGCCGCCTGTGAAACATGTGACAACCCATTCGATGAAGGTGATAGTTTGAAAAATGGACATTATTTTTTTTACATTCCTCTCCAGCAACAGATTACAACACTACTCTCAAATACCAAACTCTATTCGCACTTAACTGATAGAAATTTAGAAATAAGCATCAATTCTAGAAGTGTAACTGATGTGACAACATCTGCTTTATACAAAAAACTCATAACTGAGCAGGGTCTCAATTCAAATGACATGTCATTGACCTGGAATACAGATAGTATTCCTGTATTTAACTCGTCAAACTTTAGCATATGGCCATTACAAGCCTATGTAAATGAGCTCCCCCCACATCTGCGTGCGAAGAATATATTATTACTTGGTCTATGGTTTGGCAAGAAACCATGTATGAATGTGTTCTTGAAACCATTTGTTGAAGAATGTAGCTGGTTGGAAAGAGATGGCTTTATTTTCGGCAGGGAGGCTCGCCCAAGAAGAGGATTTTCACCATTTCTGTCTGCTGATGCCCCAGCCAGGACTATAGTTCGAAATGTCAAGCAATTTAATGGTGAGCATGGGTGCGATTGGTGTGAGTTTCCAGGAGTAGCTGTAGCAAATAACAATGGTCCACCTACTCGTTATTATCCCCACAGAACACCAGTTACCATGCGCACTGCCCGAAAGCAAGCAGAATATGCATTACATGCTACACAGGCCAAACCTATTAAAGGAGTAAAGGGAATGACAGTAGCTGATTTAATACCTTCTTTTGATCCTGTCAGAGGCACAGTTACAGATTATATGCATTCTGTTTGCCTAGGTGTCATGAGGCAAATGATGGGTCTATGGGTAGACTCAAAGCCTCATGGGGAAGATTTCTACATTGGTAGTAAGGTGAAGTTAATTGATGAGCGCCTGCAGCAAATTAGCCCTCCAAGTGAAATACATAGGAGCCCTCGTAGTCTCTCTGAAAGGTGTTATTGGGAAGCTTCCGAATGGAGAGCTTTTATCTTTTATAGCCTGATTGTTCTTCAGGGAACCTTCCTCGCCGTCATCTGCATCATTTCTTTCTCTTTGTCTATGGTATTTATACACTTCTAGGTGATTCAATATCAAGTAGTGCCATTAATCTTTCTGAACTTTGCCTGACAAAGTTTGTAATTGAAATGGAGGACTTATATGGTCTGTCAAACTGCAAATATAATGTTCACTGCTTGACTCATTTGGCTCATTGTGTCAGAGACTGTGGTCCACTGTGGGCTACTTCGGCGTTCACCTTTGAAGCACACAATCATGTCCTCATCAATATGTTTCATGGGACACAGTATGTTCCACAGCAAATAGCAGATACATTTTTGCTCAAAGCACAGATCGCATTCTTGACTAGGCGTTGTCTTGATGGTGATTCCTGTACCTCTGTCAAACAAGCACTCTCAAAGCTGACCGATGATGTTAAGTTTAAGCATCAGAATGGTGATGATGGTTTAACTCCATTAGGTTCTGAAAAGTCTGTTACATTGAATGCACATTGGACAATTGCTCTGGAACGACTCCTAGATTTAACTGTGAGCAAACAAGTTGGAATTATTCATGAAAGGTTCATCTACAACCACCAGTTATATTCAAGTGTCAGCTACACCAGATCCAAACGGCACACAAATCACAGTGTGTCTATTAACCACCCAGTCTTTCAATATGGGATTATTTTAGGTCTTCTAAAGGTCAAGCCAACTTGCAATTGCACTCGAAATATCTCACAGTATTGTCAATGCTCAGTGCATAGTGTAGTTATGGTGAAGCCTGTGAAAGCTAGTGAGAGGATGCTATTCAGGGATGCAGATTTTAATGTCAGCAGTAAGTTTCTTGTGCAAGTTGAAGATACTGATTCGGTTATTGCAATATACTCTTCTCAAATTGAGCGAAAGTGTATTTGTTTAAGGTCACACAACGAAACATACTTTTGTCCATTGCCGTTTCGAATTTATGGTGATTAGCTGCTGTACATAGTTACGTGAAATCCATGCATGTATTTTTCTGGAAGATCAAGAAAGCATATTATAGAACTTTCATCTTTTATAGCCCTTTTATCTGTTATTGGGGAAATGTTTGTCTCTTTTCTGATATAATGATACATGTATGATGCAAACAATTTTTATACTTATGCTGTAGATATAGTAAAAATTAAGTTAACTTGGGAACTTGAATATGGCTCAAAATCTCATATTTTCATTTCATGCATGTCTGTGATAGTGGTATATTACATCTTTTGTATGTAAATTAGATATTATAATAACTTTAGCGAGCATTCTGACGTATTTTGCGGGCTAAAATAAACAAATCAGCGGGCTAAAATACATTTTCGCCCGCTGACGTGATAGCCAATGTATAAATAGTCGGAAGCCATTTAAGTGTAGTTGTTTTTTTGAAAAACATAGTTAAAGTTAAACGTTAAAAGGCCTTTAAAGTTATTATAATAGTAATAGAGTTGATGTTCTTGGGCATAAATATGTTTTTGGCCCTCCTCAGAGCTCATTTCAACCCTCGCTACGCTCGGGCTAAAATGATTCTGAGTCGGGCCAAAAACATATTTATGCCCGCGAACATCAACTCTATTGTTATGACAATGACACATATATTAAATACCGTATAATATGGTTTGGTCCTGGGCATTGACTTGAAACTGCAACCGGTTGTGGAGTTTCGACGTGGGTGAATGAGGTTACCCTTAGTCACAACTACCTCCAGGTCACCCTTAGGCAAGGTGTAGCACCTGTCAGCCTCTCGAGCTAGTAGAGTGACACAGATGTTAAACTGCATGTATATATATATATATATATATATATATATATATATATATATATATATATATATATATATATATATATATATATATATATATATATATATATATATATATATATATATATATATATATATATATATATATATATATATATATATTACTTAGAATATTGGCAAAAATATTTAGACAACAAAAAGATTATTAAACTTTATCGTATGAAGTAATTATATATGTTGTGTGTGGAAATTTTGCAAATTTGATATCAAAATCAGTTTGCTTTTGAAGCTTACATTCTACAGAATATAAAACATTTTGTTTGAAATATTCTATAGGATATGTTATTGAATGATTCATATGAATGTGCAACAGAACATTCTATAGGATCTGCAAATTCTACGGAATATGCCAATAGAATATTCTATAGAATATAAAGTCCTATAGAATATTCAATAGGATTTGGAATATGCTATAGGATATTCTATAGGATTCTATAGAACATTTTCGTAAGGGTTTGGAAAGTAAAATTGCCTGCCATAATGAAGACACCATAAAATCATAAGGTAGAGAAAATTGCTGCTTACATGTATATAAAAAATAACCTCATTCAAAAAGTTCTATCATACTATTTGTTTTAAAGCGTCTTACATGCTCGACTTTCAAGTTCTTGTTTTAAAAGAAGTAAAGAACTCCTTGTTTGAATATGAATTTTTGACAAACTCTTATGCCAGATTAGCTTTATTTGTGTATCTATATACCTGACCGTACAATTCTATTCATCAACATAAGTGCTACAGTATGTGCACTTCTCAAAACTTAGCAAAACAATCTGTTAATGCAATTCTCTAAAGCTTATAAATAATAATGTGACCAAAGCATACCATTTTATTACTATATTTTGTTTAATGTCAGATTATTGCACTTAACAAGGGAGTGTCACCAACATTGCATTATTTTCCCTTCTAATTTTGGCAAAACACCAGAAAATTTTATTTGGAAAGTTGATTTTAGATTCTTGTTTGTATTGTTGCAATGAATAACTAAGTTATGTCTTATTGTTATATATGCTATGTCATGTGATATACAGCTATTTGGTTATTCTAAGCCAGAAATGAGCGACATAGAAATTACGCAATCCGCCAGTTGACCTTAATTTGTATAGAGAAGTATATGAGTGAGGTAAATTTCCTCAAATTAAGACGTAACATGCTTAAAATTCAAACAAACGAAAGTAGTTTGCGGTGAATAACATGCTTAGGATAAACGAGAACTAAATAGTATGCTATCTGCGTGCAAGAAAATTTGTCCCTCAGAAATTTTTTGAAACGCGACTAGTCTATATGTATTAGATAACAGCAAGCATCGCCAAAGGCACAATTGCATGAGAAAAATGTCTCTTTGTGGGCAGAAGCAACACAAATTTCAACAAACGAAAGTGGTTACAGCAAGTTGAGGTTCTTGTGGCTCCTTCCAGCATAAAATCTCAAAATCCTACCTTATTTTCGTTTGTCCCAGCAACATGTACTTTTAGGATAAAATAGAGTTCTATTATGTAGAAAAGTACTACGGTCACAGTAAAAATGGTCAAAATTCGGCGAGCTTTTCACCGATTTCAACTGTAAAACTATCATTTTGTAGCTTTCGTTCTGGTCTTGAATAATAACGTTACACGAAGTCTTTCAACGCATGGCCAATGCATGTAAATACCGCTGAAAGACAGGCTCTTCATAATATTGCGTAAGAATATAAGCCCGCATTTACCTAAAAATCAGCGGTTCTTATCATGGACGCGCGAATTTTGATAAATGCGGGAAAATAAACACAACTATATCTTATTAGCAATATTGCCTTTGTTCATGGCCAGCATTGGCAAGTTTAGCTCGAAAATAACGTTTAAAAGCAACGATAAAGCAGTATTAGTTTTGGAAATCCCTCAGGAAGTTTTAATTAACTGGCACAACTTGAAAAGGAAAGGTCACGACCTTTTGTATGCAGATTTTCTGAACAGTTCGGGGGTACTTCCGTTCAAAGTCTTACAACATTCTTGCTTGGAGAAGCGAATTGCTGATGTTGCTTGGTTCGCGAAAAAGCAATGTCACGGGAAAAGCGGCAGGAAAAAACAAGAACTTTTGAAGAAAAAGCGATGCGTGAAAGTATGGGAGACGGACATTGATCTTATAGGAGTAGCAAAAGAACATCCTGACGTCCAGGCGGTTGAGCAGAAAGAAAGCCTTGCACATGAAGAGCTCGAGCAGAGATGCTTTGAAATGGTGTCAGAAATATCACGAGTAAGAGAAACACTACAAAATACGGATGCCAGGCTAGAAAGGTGCGAAGCAGAGAAAAATTTATTGAAAGAACAGAATGCGACCCTAACGAGTCAAATTAAGCATTTGGAAGATCTCCATGTCTGCTGCAATTGTAATTTTATGTATGCAAATCAGTCAAAGCCATTGCATGATGTTGGAATCAGGCAGCGTCAGCGAAAAATAAAAGAACTAAAAACCAACGCAGAAAGAGCATTATGGTTCCTCGAATCGTATGGTGTCACATTAACTAGAATTTGTGTGGAAGATTCCAGAGGAAAACAAGTGGATATCAGCCCTGGTGTAACCAACGCTGAAAAAGGGTCAAATTACCAAAATTTGATGGAAGAGGAAAAAACAAAAATCAAAGAGGTTCTGTGTATACTTGATCGGTTCTGTGTTGGTGATGCTGCTTACCACGCCTTATGTGAAGAAGAAAATGGTTTGCCAAGGAGTTACATGGTGAAACAGTGCAGAGCTGATATCAATAGTTCATTTGTTATAACAAGAACCCCGGGAGATCTGGTTGGAGCCCAAATGAGCTTCAAAGAAGAACTTAAAAGGAAACTGAAAGAAAAAGTAAGTATTTTTAATGACAGGTCAGATAATGATAATGAACGTATGCACATGCATATGATGATCAAAGTGATTAGTATATTTTAGGAAGGTTTGGAATATTAATTGTACCTACTACAATTTTCTCTATTGAATTCCTTTTCTAGATTGCTTATGGTAAAGTAACCTATCAAAAGGTCAAAATTTCTGGAGATGGTGCAAAAATATCAAGAGTTTCAAACTACATTGTTTTATCATTTTCCCTCCTTTCTGATGAAAAGGAAGTTATGTCCACAAGAGGTAAACTACCAGCTTGGCACCGCCTGACAAACTTGCTGACCTACTACTAAAAATGGCATGGCCTTAGAGCACCCCAACAGGTTATTTATACACTGAAAAATAATGTGACTATTATTGTTTTTTCCTAGGGAACCATGCAGTTTCAATCGTCTGTGGGAAGGAATGTTATGAAAGTTTTTCCATATCTTTCAAAGATGTTTTTGCAGAGATTAACGAGCTTATAGCAGAAAGCGCTATTAACATTGATGGGGAAATCATTAAGCTAGATTTCTTTCTTGGAGGAGATTACAAGGTATACCAAAACTTGAAGTTCGTGAAATGTTCAGGGCACTTTATTCAAGCTGGGCTGGACAAAAAATTACATCAAATTTAAATAAAGTAGACCAGTCTGTTGTACCATGCATTTCTGATGTAATTTATTTGCTTACCAGTAAATTCCAGCTAGTTATATAATTTTATACATTATTTTATTAAATAGATTTGCATTTGTTATATTTATTAGTTTTTGCTGGCAATACTTGGTATGAATGCTGCCAACTCTCTATATGCCTGCATTTATTGTAGGATTCACAAGGATGAAAGGTAAGTTAAAATTAATGTCCTTTAGTACTCATAACAAGCATCTATTAACTATTGGATAGCATATACTAATGTATTTGTTTCAAACAACCTGTAGGTGGGATATGTCGAAACCCGAATGGTATTATTGGACTGAAGAAATGAAGAGAACCCTTCAGGATCTGCTCACTCTGTGCATGAAAAAGAAGGATAAATTTGGTTGCATTAATCCTCCATTATTGAATATTAAACCTGAAAATGTTAGAGTTGATGAGCTCCACCTTTTGCTGAGAATCACAGGTAAATTTTCATGTACTATCCAATCAATTGAATTTTTTTCAATTATAAGACCCAAGGGTATTTAAACTTTAGTGTAGAATGCTTTTGAGCTGCATTAAAACAAATTTGTAAACTAAGTATCTGTCAAAGTTTCCTCTGAGTTTTAAATAATGTACAGTTACATTTGTTACCTATTTTGATAATTTTGCTACTTTACTATTCTTACTGTACTATTTTTTGCAGTCATTTAAATGAAATAGATCTATTTTCTCTTCAAGATGTCTTGGAGAGGAATCTAATCACCAATACTGTAATGTGGGACCTCAGAGATGACAAAAACAAGAAAGGAAATGCACTGCCAAAAGGATTACATTTAAAAGCTCTTGTCAAGGCCATCAATGATGTGGGCATTTCATTCACAGTTTGGGATAAATCAGACGGCAAAGGGAAGAAGACCAGCAACTATGACTGGAGGAGCTTGACAGGCAAGGAGAAAAAGCTGCTTCTCAATCGCTTGCCAGAGAAATTTAATGAAGTCCTTCATCCAGATACATGTGAAACAGTCAAACAGATATGGCAGGTAAACATAAAATACAGATTTTGTATTTTATATTTTGAAATACCCAAGGTTTACTTTATCTGTTGTGATAAAATGGGACTTTGTCAATATTAAAGAATTAGTTTTTAAAATCAATATGCCACTATCTTTTTTGCTTTCTCATATTTTGCCTTTTGTATGTAAGCTGGAGATTAAAAAGCCCCAAATAATTCAACAATTTTACAGGAATTTGAAGCATTGTATGAGGTTCTATCTTCTTGGACACCAACAGAAGAAAATCAAGGGAAGTTTTTTGCAAAGGTAATGCTTGATTAAATCTTACTGGTGTGGGTAAAATTTATTCATTCAACCGATTAGAAATGGAGGTAGTGAAAATTGTAGATACTTCGTTAACTCATACCTAGCAAATGTGGATACAGACCATGAGCAGAACACTATGATGCTAGTAATTAAATATATTTAACACAATATAATTTAATACAATATATTAATTTAATATAAATTTTGTTTGTAATTTAAGGGACCATTCATTATTTATGGCTGGGGATAGGCTGGTAAGAATGTAGGGGGGCGGGGGCATCCAAAATTTTAGGCAACTTGAGGGGGGGTCATAAAAAATATGCCAGTAGGTTGGGGGGGTGTCACCTGCTATTGAATAATTTGTTCAGTGATATGTTCATCAAGGCTAATATTTATTATAAATGTAAATACGAAATGGCAGCCTAGTTTAATATATATTTGTATTTTCATAAAAGGGGGGTCATGGATTTTTTGTTTTTTAAATAAGAGGGGTCAAGGAGTTTCTTTTTGGCTTATGATAGATATTACCAGCCCACCCCTGGCCATAAATAATGAATGGTCCCTAATATCAATTTTATTTTCTGTCTGCTACCTAAGGCTAATTCCTGGGTAAGGCTATTTTTGTCACTGAGTGACAAAGAAGATGGATATTCAAAGGCAAACATAACTCCATATATGCATCTTCTGGTGTACCATGTTCCAAAATTTCTATGTGATGATGATGGATTTAAAATTTTCACGGGGCAAGGAGTAGAGAAGACGAATGATGTGGTTCGCTCTGTATATCACAGGAAGTGCAACAAGCAGGATGGTTGCAAAGAGTCACTTTTGGCATTGAAAAGAATTGACAGTCTAAGAGAACATGAGAAAGCACCAAGCACATACACCAAGCGTGATGATACATACTGGACCGAAAAGATTGTTGAAGAAAGGAGAAAGCGTCCACGTCTAAGTGAACATTACTGTAAGTATTATATTATAATTAGCCCATTAACTAAATGGAGATCTCTTCTACATTACAGCATATTCTGCTTCACTGCAATACAAATTTAAACAAAGTGTACAAAAAATTGCTATATACTGTCCTTTGAACATGGTCGTTTTGTAACATAAAAGGATGCCATTTCAAATATATATGTTGGCGATTGAATTAAAATGCCTTCATTGTTTACAATAAAATCTTTTCTTGACCTTTTTAGAATTGGTTTGGCCCTCACTGGAAATTCCATACAATAGCCATCACCAAGTTTGTTCAGGGTGTAGTACCAAGAAGATGGAAGCATGAATCGAACAAAGTCATCTTTATCTAACATTGTAGCTCCTGGTACATCAGAAGGATATCCTTTTCCTCTCACTAGATATCTAAACATATCGTGGTCGCACTCCACTGTGAGCATTGGATCCAAAGATTTAGATTGAAGCTTTGACTTCACTTCCTGAAGAAATTTTACCTTGAACTGTTCGATTCTGTTGGTTTCAATTTCAGGATTGTCATACAAGTCTCTAAAACATACATCAATGGCAATACCATCATCCACTTTGCAAAACATGTGTAATAACAACATAGTAAAGATTATAATGCTATTGGCTTTTGTCGTAAATAAATAAATGTAAATATATATGGCATACCTTATTAAGTGTTTAGGAATATTTCGTTCTGGTTCCCATGTGCAGTTCGCCATATTGTAGCCTGCCCACTTTATCAGGTATTCAATATTCTATTAAATTATCATTGACTCTTGTCAGTATACTGTAGCTTAGCATTTCAAACAATATTTGGGAATGAATTCATTATAATTTAATAGTTCGAATTAATTCCTACCTTTTCTCTTCCTCGGGATGAAATTATCCTGTCTACGTAAAAATCACCAGGCAGACATTGCTGCTTCGCTTCTACCCGCTTTTTAAATATCTGTTGGTCTTCTATTTTAGAATAAAACCCCTTTTCCTTTTCCTTCGCTTTCCGTGAATAAAAGCTTCGGTTTAAACAATTGTTTGCCATGTTTGATTTATGAATTTTTCTCATTATTTTTCGTTTGGTCTCGAATACGCATGTCTGAATCAGAGTCCGCTGACATTAAAAGTTGTGATCAGAGGCGCTGATGTCGCTCATTTCTGGCTATGACGTAAAGTTTTATTAAATTGCAGGATTCAAGTATATGTTGCATGTAAATGCATGGAAACATCTTTGGTTATGCTTCTGTCATTGAATAAAAGGCTCGAACAATTGGTAGCAAGTTGCTGATTGCTGTCAAAAGTATTCAGATTATGAAAGACAGGAAGTTCCAACACAATTTTCAACTCCATTATAGAAGTAATTAATTCACTAGGTTAGTTACAAACATTGAATGTCCTTGTTGCCAAATGGTATGATAAAACTGAGAGGGGCAGCTGGCATGCATTAATGTTTAATGCTGGTACTGTTGTCTTGTAGTCAAAAAGGTTTTTTTCATTGTGAGTAGCTGTATATAGCTGTTATATTTGGATATTAAATAAATGCTCTAACTTCAAAGCTTAAGTGCATGCTGATGTTTGGTATAGTTTGTTTAATGCCATAAGATATGAACATTTGACACTTTACTGTTCTTGAATGAAATGGCAAGATCTGATCATTTGCGACATGTCCATTTACAGTTCAGTACAACTTATTTTTGCAACATATATGGGCCATGCATAATAATATATAGCTTTCAGGTTAGAGCTGATCATCAGTATAATAGCTGTCAGTTACAGTTTGGTCACTTTTTAATGAGTCAGCTTTGTAAATATCTTTATGATTCATTGTCCAGTCAACTGTTAAATAAATGTTTATGCATTGGGGGTAATCTGTGCAAATATCATAAGCATGTTACTTAATGTCATTTCACCTTTTTGGAACACAAATTAAAGTGCCGTGTTTCCTGATACATTGTATATATGTAATATTATACTCGACTTGATTAACTACAGTTTTATCTCAAGTAACTTGTTTCGAAGATGTATTCTAACTACCATTTTTAGTGCGTATATTAGTTTACCCACGACCCCTTACAAGTTTGCTCAGATTTTTTGTGTATGTTTGTATGCCTGAGTACGTGTTGCTCTTCTGAGTAACATTCACTCGTGGTTTTGAGTAGGTTTACTCGAAATCTGAGTAAATTGGACATTTACTCAAAGTTAGGAGTCAATTTGAGTAGTTTTTTGAGTAGTTTTTTACTCGTGGTTTTGAGTAATATTTTAAGAGTATAATTTACTCAAAATCACGAGTAACTATGGGTGCATTCATTTACTCAAAGGTTTGCGTTATTTTTACTCAGAATTTTTTGCAGTGATTAATACATGGCTTATTAAGCTTATCGGGGGAGAAGATCTTCAAAGTTAAAGGCATACCGATTTAAGCGAAATACGTACGTTATTTAATGCATAAAATGTCGATATTGAAGCAGCAACTTGTAATTCTTCGTGGCGCCACTGACATCAGTTGGCAACATGAAGTTGTGTATTACACTACTTTTTTCATCTTAGACGTCGTTTTTATGTCTGAATTTCTATCCTATTCGGTGGATACCTTTTTGAAGACTATTGACTGTTAACTATATGCACTACAGTGGCTGGAGTTGAACAAAATAGGTACAAAACGAACAATGGGTGTATTAAACATTTGCCACAGACCGGTGTCTTGGTAAAAGGCATCTAAAATTATATTCACCGTAAACGATTTAATACACGCCTAGGGCGTTTATTTGTGTATTTGGAGTGATTTCAAAGCGGGCATTTATTGAATAAAATACATGTATTTGTACGTACTGAATTTTAACGTCAGCTAGCAATATTTCGAACAATTTGATTTTGATCTACAATCAACGTAATCAAAGTCAAATAATAAACAGTCCAGCACGCATTGTTCCATAGAGTATGTGTCATCAAATAAAGTTTCATTTTTTATTATGCATAATAAAATCTTTTTGACCACGAGGGGATTAGGCATATATTTAAAATTCGGCTTCATTCCTTTCAGAGAAATGCTCATTTGGCCAAGGCGACTATTAGGGATCATGCACTGGGAAAGGGCGTAGGCGTTTATTAGATCATTTATGGTATGGCACAAGTTTTTGTTAAAATTATTTACCTTAAGAAAAAGTGTGAGCGTAGTGTTAATTTAAGTAAAGTACTTCCACTTCTGATGAGGTGAAATAGAAGCTATCGCCAAGCAGGGAGTCTGCGTTGGTTTCTCCGTTAGTGTAACCACGTGGGAGGTTGTAGGTGCGACCAAAATTTGTGTAGGAGTGGATGTTTGATCCTGCGTCACTGGCAATGTACAAGTCAGGACCCCCACCAAATGTTGGTCCATAACCACTATAACGGCAAATTGCATGTTGCACACTCTCATCTTTCAGCGTAGACTTGAAAGGTGCCAGACCATCATTATTGCGTAGAGAATATATGAAAGATCCTGGAGCACTTGCCCAATCATCTGTCACAAATGTCAAAAACTTGATGGAAATGACTAAAATATCTCATGTTGAAAAACGGCTACTGAATGCTTTATAGACTTGCCACAAGTTGCTCGCTAATTATGCGCAAAAACAAAATTGCGATTAAGAAACCAGGGAGCGAGCGACTTGTGTCACTAGTAAGGTTTGAAACCTTATCCCATATGTGTCATGAAAGCGGGCTTCTGATTGGTTCTCAGCAGGTAAGTTTTTTTCGAACTTACCTGCTTTTTCCGAACTTACCCGCTTTTCTCTTTTATCAATAAAACCGGCTTTCTGATTCGTTACAAAAACCCGAACTTACCTGCTTGCTGCTTACGCTGCCGTCCGCCTCAAACTGCTCAACAACAATGGCGAACAAAATTTAGCTGATGATTAAACCTACACTTTAAAGAACATTTTTGGGCTAAAGACGTCACAGAAACCAAGCAAAAAGAAACGGAAAATTGTTAACTAAAGACAATAGAGACCCTGATAAAGAAATATTAAGAGACCAATAAGTTTAAGAAGAGAAAATGTTGACAAAATACATCGGCGACTCAGCGAGCCTCGGAAAACAACACAAGAAGATAAGTTTAGTATGGGATAAAAACCCAACTTACTTGCAGGTTCGGTTGGTTCGGGATTAACGCACCTCGAGGTCTGACAGCTGTCCGAACCTACCTCGCTTCGCTCGGTAGGTTCGAACAGCTGTCAGACCCCTCGGTGCGTTAATCCCGAACCAACCTCCCTGCAAGTAAGTTTGTTATATTATCAAGTATTCTGGCGCGAAAACCAATTAAAATTATGCAGACGTAACCTATGTCAATCACACTGTTTTAAGCTTTAAATTGTCTATTACATAATATCTCCTTTCATCTTCAAATCCATCCCACCTAATAAAGTCGTATATAAGATATTTTTCACAAAACTGCGTTAAGAATACAGAACAATATAATTACAGAGATTTCACTTCTAATACCTCTACCGCTTCCTAAATCTATCTTACAGCAAATCAATTGCATTGTACCTACCTGATTAGCCAATCAAATTGTTTAAAAATCCTGAAAAGGTGGCGGTAGTGGTAGAGGAGGTCAATTCTGAAACTCCCTATTAGCTGAAAATGACCACACCGGAGGATTTTTGCCCCGTTGAATTTGGCGCGCTTTCACAATTTCGAGATATGCGTAGGTTTTCATTCATTTGACACGTGTATATGTTTTTAAATATATTCTGTCTTCTTTTGGAAAGTAGTTTTAAAGTTTGAAAATATAAGTTGCACGGATGTTATCTGAAAAACAGAGTTGAATAGCGTAAACTTATAAATTATGTATTTAAACTTTATCTCGCGTTTGTGTTCTATAAAATTACTCCAACATCATATCATCGTATTTTGACTTTCACTTTCACACTAAATAGTTCGTTGTGATCATATTTTTAAATCTGAACGACGACCTGACATAGTAGCAGAACCACTTTTTTCAAGAAACAGAGAACAACTGCAATTAACCGATTCCAACATGATGTAACATTGGAAAAATTGTTTATTTGTTGCACGTTGTAGTCGTAGTTTATCACTTTATCTCCGTCTATCAGTGTCAGTCAAAAGATTAATTTGGCACACGCATGAAGGAACATCAAATGCTGTTTCAACTTCAAATAAGGAGACATCTGCTTTGGCAGAACATGTTTCGACTATAAAATCATTACCACTGACAATAACTGTAGACGCATTCCCTAAAAGTGTGGAGAATGACTTCACCTCTTGGGTATACAACTCGGAGTAGCGCTGCAGATCAGATCATCCCTGACGAAGACACAAAACCGAAGTGACAAAACGTTCAATCGTGCATGCATGTAATTCAAATGGTCTTTGTATTAATTTAAGTATATCCAAAGTGCGAACGTAACATTATTATTACACATGGTTGCGGTGAAAAAACCCTTCATAATCTAGTCTGCAACATTTCTCTATTTCCAAAAAATCAAAAATAAATAAATTTTTTCGAAATTATTTCCGGCAATCTCGCGTTGGAAATAATACAGATTCAGGACACGTGTGATGCGTGTGATGAGTTTGAAAAAATAAGTTTAATAGGAATGCATTTCCCCCAATCTTCTCATTTTAAAGATGCTGTTCTGTGTTTCCGTTCTGCTGATAACAAAGGATGACCCACAGGTGCAAACATTGACCGAATTTTGTATCTTTCGAACTTTTTCTGAATTTTTGAACTGGTGTATATTCATTTATGAGCGTAACAAACCAGAGCAGTGTCAGTTAGTAATATCGTATTTTACAAATATAGAAGTTCAAATTGTAAATAAAGCACTTTTTACACATTATGGACTTTCAAGCGTTACGTACTCAAGAGAAAACAACCGTTGTGGCAACAACCTATTACCTAGGCTTCTATCTACGCTGCCGGGAGGACAACTGAAGCATACATAGTAGCATAAGTAGTAGTAGGCTGGTGTAGCAACTGTATTTTTCGCTTATTCTTAACAAACTAGACCTTTCTTTGCACCATCATTGAAAAGAACTTTACAAAAACTTGCGAAAAGAATGTGTGAAAATAAAAATAAATCATGTATTGATTGCCGACGATGTAGTTGCGATAGTTACATTATCAACACTTCAGTCGATAGGACCACACATGACAATGCTGAAGAATAATGTGTAACAATGCACCTATAGTAAATGTAAATAATCATAAATTAATTTCAACTTACTTCCAGCCCATGTAACAGTGCTATATCCACCAAAAATGAGATTTTTCGAATCCTTGACAACTTTGACAATCACCAAAGTAGGTACTTTGCCATCACAATTACCGTGAAATGTTGAACTTGCCCAACCGTCCCTGGTGGCTCGCCAACATGCTGTCCAAGTTCCCGTCTTTGGCAACCATTCTTCCAATATTTTTGAAAAGTTCGCTTTCATCGGCTCAGACAAAAGTATTTGTGAATCAAAACCATCAACTAAAATTAAGGTTAAACAGAAGAACATCTTACAAAAACCCGTTTGATTTATGAAATGAAAGATAAATAGGTAGTTCGCTGGGGTTTTTTTCGCTAAAATATGCATGGGAATAAATATAATGTTTAGCATTTTTAGGAATTTTACACAAGTGAAACACCGTCTCTCACTTCTTTTTGTTTTCAGGCTTCCTTAAGAAATACACCAGTTCCAAACCCTGCCGTCTAAGAGGCTATCAACGCCACCCCCCCCCCCCCCCCCTCCCCCCAAAAAACGCCAAAGCTGAGGGCCGAGGAGGCAACTTCGCTATACTGATCAAGCTAAATGCCTTTTTTCTGTAAAAATAGTAACAAATTTTCTGGATTGTAATATCAACGAAGCGACCATTTAACGCTTTTAAACATACTTTGAAGTGTTATAGTATGAGAGTGTTGTGTAAGCACGTTATCATGTTTCGCGTGAAGCTGTGCGCAACGCATGATAGGAATAGATAAATCTATGAAAGTATACTGCTTCCGATGGACTAGAGGCTCTAAATTATCTCTCGGCACTAACCATTGCGGCGCGTCGAAACCTTTGAAATCCAGTTACACATTTTAATCTTGCAAACTGCGAATGCTTTACCCGCAAAACAAAATGAGCCTCATTCTCTTATGTCTGTTTCTAGTAGATAAACATTGAGTTATGAATGGACCTAATATAAATTGTTAAAGACGCTCAAATTTTGTTAACATCCACCCACCAACCAGGCAATTAAACTTTTGGTCTGTTCTCTGTATTCTGCTTCATAGTGTTTTGTGAGACACAAATTATATTTCTGCTATTCACTAGACTTGGATTTGTCGAGTTACTTAGCTACTTTTGTGCTCGAAAACAGGTGTAAAAACTGGTTGATATGTATTTATCAATCTTAAACTGCTCCCCTTAGGATTGACTTGCACAAAAACAAAGGCTCGTGGACGTAGGATTAGAACTGTATTTAAGACCTAAAAATTCTCATTATGCAATTCAACTGTTGTGTGAAATTTTTATGAGGAAATTGTGAAGCCGATTCAAGTAGATTGTTATCTTTCACCGTGGAAGACCGAAAACTGGTGTGGGCGTTTAGTCTAGGTCCTGTATAGGGTTTTGTATACGTTTTATTTACCAGAGATAATCTCAACTGTTTTAGAGTAAAATAGCCATGGCGGTCAACATGGCAAATGTGCCAAAACCAGAGTCCAGGACGAAAGTCCTCAAAATGACCCCGCCCTGAAACGGCAGTGTCGACATAGCTCTAACATCAGACCAATGCAAGCAACAACCTTTTTGAAGTGTCTATGGTGTTTACAGGGGTTGCTTATAGGGCGGTTATTAGAAGCAAAACATTGCCTTAATATAATATTTCCCAAGAAAATCACCATTCAACATGCCAGACAGCAGCCATTTATGTATAAAATCACTAAAATCGCTGGCAGAAATTAAATTTTCATATTTCAAAAAAAATTATTATAACATGAAAAACCATGTTCAAGAAGTCTCATACAATTCTTGTACTTTTCCATAATCACAGAAAACCGCTAAAGAACAACTCCGCCCATTTTTGACTTGTTTTGAGACTGTGCCGTCTACTTTTTCTTCGATTTTGTATCCTCGACAATTAGCCAAAACTGCCGCCTTTACGAGGTCTTACCGACTTTGTGTCCGATAAATGTGACCTCTTCTCCATGTGTACTTATATTATGTAATCCAACAGCACTTTATACCATTAAATTTCTAAAGGTGATTTTGTAAACTTCTATCAAATTTCAATATAAAAATCCACCCACATAAAATCGAGTGTAAGACTTAAGACTTCAAGCTTCAAAATAATTTGAAAGTCATGCACAATCGTCACGGAAATTCCTCGTGGGCGACAATACCGGGGGAGTGAATATTTTCACGAATACGTTTGCTTGACCACGTCGCAATATATTTGCGTATTATTGTTTGGTTTTTAAGCTTTACCTACAAGAAAATATGACAGGCTTATGCATTTCCCCCATCTTTATTTGATACGTAGTTTTTATTATGCCAAAGTATAAAATAACTAAGCGTCTAAGCCACTAAACGCAACTATTGGCCCACTAAAGATTTAAAATTCAAACGTACGTATCTACATTAACATAGCCCTCAAAATAAAAATTTGGGAAATGTCATGTTATCTCTGGTAAATGAAACGCATACAAAACATTATACAGGACGTAGACTAGCTACATTCCTCACAATAAGATAATGTAGACATAATAATCTTACTTATCTTTCTCAAACGCATTAAGTTTCTCGGTCCAATCACTCACCCTAAAGACAGTCCCTTCTCCGTATTCGGATATAAGAGGAAAATCAGTATCATTAATCCAGAACATTAGGCAAATAATACACTTGTTTGCATAGTGATTGTAGTTACTACATATAAAATCAGTAATTATTACAAAAATTATACAACAACGAAAAACACTGAAAACTATTTATTTAACAACACTCCCAAATTACTTACTTAAATTAACATTGATATTTATGGTAGCGTCATCTAAACTTTTATATATTTCAAATTTCTTTCTGCAATAAAATACCCCTGCTTTCTACTATAGAGATCAAAGTAACAGAACTCAGTGGAATCGATGTCATTCGCTCTTTCGTTCCTCCAGGATTCAAATACACGAATATCCCAGATAGTGGGATGGCATTTCGTGTTCTTTTCGAAGCCTCTTAATCTAAGCGTCGCCAAATTATTTCGCTATCCATCATGTAAAAATGAACCAACCTATGTAAGCATCCACCGATATTGAATAATCCTGCCTCTATCCTTAACTTTTTCTTTCAGGATATCTCCAACGATCAACGTTAAATATCGAAGGTATTTAGCTATGGTTATACCTTTATCATTATATTAATAGGTATGTTTCTTTTTCATGATCAGGTAGAAGGTATTGTCGCTTACTTCACTGAGAAAATTTTTGAAGTTTTAACAATTAAATACAGCTCTTACATTTTGAGCCATGTAATTTTGCTATAAAGATATTAAATTAATTTCACACCTTCTTGTTCGAATTGCACTTAAGGTATTAGGGTTTAAATGGCAGCTCCACCCAAATTTTCAAGAATTTTTATTTGAGAGGAATTCTATTTTATTATGAGGTAGAGGCCTTTGGTTTGAGTTTTTAATGTCAATGCCAGTTACAGTAACTACAGAAAAGTAATTTACTATAGTGAAAGAAAGAGTACACAGCCTTTGAAGCATACCTGATCTGGCGGCAAGAGATGCTTCCCTCTAAAAATATTGCATATGGGTGAGGTTTCTTTCATTTTTTAGGGGGATTCCCTTTAAATACACCTGTCTATAAAAGTTGCTTATGAAAAATTTGGGTCACAATGGTTGGCCAAACGCATTGGGCTAACAATTCAGTTTCAACGCAATAGTATTCCACTGATGTAGCTTACAGACATTCATTTTTTCAGAAACAATGATAACTTCACATTTGATTACTATTTACTTTCTGCAAGGCAAGATTGTCTCCATAACTTTTGCAAATTGGTGACTGCATGCTAAGATGGCGGCTGAAAGTTTTTCGATCGCAAAAAAATCTTTTTTTCAGTATTTTGCCAGCCTTTCTTGGCCGTGAGTACAACACATAAACCTAAATAAAGTTTTTGAAGGTTAGTACTTGATTTAAAGTCAATTAAAGAAGTATAAAATACAGGTTTTTACGATTTAATGCTGAACAAGTCCCCCGAAAGATGCAATAGATTTTACTTGTTTTGAATTGCTATAACAACAAAAATTATGCTCAATCTTGAGGTCAACAAGCGCTCGTTTCGCCCAAACCATTTATGTTTTTTACGAATTTGTAGCTTTTGGCAAAATGTATTAAAACCTTTTTTGGCAAATAACGATTAGTAGTGCTTTATACGGTATAAGCTCAAGTTGTTTACATTGCTAAACTGACCATGTTTTAATAAAACATAACTGCACTAGGAAATTTTTTTGGCAGCAGTTGTCTATGTAATAAAACGGTTAATCTATTTACTGTCATCGTATATATGAGCGATAGCTGACTCGGCACTATGCACCTCGTTGGCTTTCAGCTCAGGTACGACTCGAATTCGTAGAATAACTGTAAATTATACTGATTAGCAGGGGTGGAAATGTAGCTATCAGACCATGAGACCATTGGTACCACAAATTTTGGGATTCCCAGAAAATATTTTAACCTCACATTTGTAAACTAATTCAGGTGAATTTGTACATGGGTTTTCTTTTAATATTTTACATGGCACTGCACCAGTTTCTGCTATAAGTGAAAGCGGAAAGCTAATGGCAGACAGTTTCTGCTAGTGAATGAAAGCACGCGCGCACAAATTTAGGAAAGAATATTCAAAGAAATACCCATAAAACGAAATCGTCTGAACATTTTTCATACATTTCACATAAGACAGGGTGTTCATGACAGACTGAGAGTTAAACATTAACTACGTACTAAATTGCTGATGAGTGAAATTGGCAGAATTGCTGCTAAAAGTGATCATTGTCTCTTGTGTAAATAATTGAAGTATACGGAAAATGTTTGATTTCTTATCGATGGTCCCACCCGTGCTGATTAGTATTATACTCTATAGTTTATATCACCGTTTAAGCTTAAGCTTAAAATTCTTTTGTTCGACTGGCTAGTTCAGTGGCGGATCTAGCGTAAGTCAAAATAAATTACCACAGCTCATTCTGGGATATATTTACATTTTAAAATACCTTTAAAGCAACTTCATTGGTTAGATTTTATTCTTTTGAAATTCATAACCTACAGTATGACATTGTTATAAAGTTATTTTGAATTTAATCCTGAAATATCCCTGAAAAAAACCCTGGACAATATAACAAAATTAATCAAGAGAAGCAAATATGAAAAGTTCTAAGGGCATACAAGACTGTAAAACGTCTTAACTCGATATCATGGCCAGCTGATCTGATCGTGATTAAAAGGCCTGGAACTAGCTACCAAATAGAAATCCATTTTGCAGTTTTTAATCGCTTATATCTTTCATTTTCCTTCATTTAACTTGTTGAAACTTGGTAATCATCTTTATTAAAGAAAATTATAAGTCTACCAGAAATTTCAAAACAAAGTAAATTATATTTCATGAGAAATTTCGTAGTTCAGATCGAAAAAATGGATTTCTATTTGACAACTAGTGCCAGTACTTTACCGCATTTTCAGATCACCTGGATTCCAATGCGAATCCGGCATCGTGTAACTGGGGTTTTGATCTTAAAAACATACAAATGGATACTAAATTTACAGTGTTCATATGAGACACAAGGTAATACAGCGGACAGTATATTAGCACAATAGAGAATCATAACACGACCAGAAAGAGACAAGAACTCTCGTAACCAAAGCACAGCCGTAAATTGAATAATTTCATCTGCAAAAAAACCCCGAGAAAGCAATGAAGTGTAAAATTACCGTACGTGCATGTTTGGTGCAGAGCTTGAAAGACTTCGTTCTGGGCGCCTTCTCAGTACACTGGGTAGCAGGTTGAAGTAATTAATCCAAAGGAGGATTTAAAGAAATTTAGACCGGATTAGAAACGGTTGTGGGCAAGTTTATTATAGGAATCTAGAACATAGACTTTGCTTTAAATTGGCATGATAGTCATCTGAGCCATCTGAGTTATGATGCACCACTACATGTCTACAATTCATGTCTCATCAGGAAAAGGAATTGGCTTGGCGAATAATATACGATATATTTAAAATGCAACATATGCTACAGTACATATGTCCTCCACAGGTTTAGAAAGATAATGTTACAGTGCATGGTAAGAAATATTATCAAAGGTTATCTAGGTTATACATTGAATAAATTAAACCTACACTGAAAACACCATAATTTTACAGTATATTGCACTTGCATGAAATTATGAAGTGTGAGACAAGTAGTACCATGCAAATCATAAAACTTAAAATCCTGACAGAATGTACATCTGGTGTATATTTTACCCATCTTATACTCTTCAATAGAAAATAATTAAAGTTGTAAAACTCAAGAGCAAAAATTAAAGATTTGTCACACCAATAAATTAGTGAATGCATGTATTTTTAGTGTGCTAGAAAAGATTGCATTGTTGTTCACATCTCTGGCGTTTTCTGTATACATAAACTACACAATTTCATATCTAAAAAAGTTGATTTTGCAACTGTGCCATTTAGTTTAAGTTTACTTTTGACATAAAAAGACTGAAGGCCAAAGAAGTAGGTGAATTCTTAGTGGTTATGGAAAAAAGCAAAATTCGCCAATCTTACCACCAGTCTTCCAGTGAGAATGAACATCCTTCCTTTGGAGCATTAATGAGGATAAGGGACGACCATTTTCATTAAGTTGTCGTCAGGTCCGCCATGTTTTTAAAGCTATCTGCTTGATTGAAAAAAGTATAGGAGCCGCTCCTCCTGTAATAGTATAGCTCAACGATCACGATCTACATATATTTCTGGTAATTTATCACCGACGCAACAGGCGACTGCAATTTTAAAGTTTTCACTCACGCTAGCTGTTTTCAGAAATGGTAATATCGTTTGAATTTGTACTATGGATTGTCGCATCGAAGCATAAATTGTCGTGTCGTATGAGCACAATTCAGTTTTCGTTTAAAGTTCGCCTCAATTTTCGTACCCGTTGCGATTTATTTACTCTAGATAGCTCGACCATTTCTGACTGCTCTTTAAGGGGGTATATTTAAGGTTCATTTCGTATACATTAATATATTTTGTTCGACCGCATGGAAAACCTAAACTAAACTTAACTTTATTTATACTTTATTTCCTCGTATTAAGACGCAAGGTTTTCATCATCTCATCCAGTAGTTTCTGTTTGGTTGCATTTCTGTGGAAACAGTAGACCGACAAGTGATGCTCAAAAGTTCACAGACATTAGTTACAAGCAAATTATGGACACATCAACACATCTGCAATTTTCTACCCATGGCAACGTCCCCTCGTGTATGGTAATGTTGGATGACACTCGTTAGATCTTGGAGTATAGCTTTGCCGTGACTGAAATATATGCACTACATTTCGTAATCAAAGGATAAGAATTTTGAGTCACTTAGTGCACTAACAATTAAATATATCTTGTGGCTGATTTAAAAGCTAAATATATATTATAGGCTCAAATTATTGCCTTTTAATTAAGAAACATTTACACACGATATTTACGCCCAGTCATTGCACCTCAAACAAATTCGGCATCATTCACTGAAACCTTAACTATAGCTACCATCACGACCTAGACCTTTTCTTTCATTTTAGATCTCTGTATAATTTATATACCTGTATGTCTGGCCATTTAAACAATTGAAAGAACAACGTTAGCGATTTAAGAATCTTGAAAAAAGCGAAGCGAAGAAAGTATACATGAAAATAACTTCAAGTTATCCCGGCTTACTCCTTCAAAATCGCCGTTTTTGGTCCATAATATCTTCATTATAAATAATTCTATGATTTTTGATTTCATTGTTTTGGTGTCCAGTGTGGATGATCACTGAATCTTTTTGTCCTGAGTTCCTCTGTTCGTCCTAAATTGTTACACAGTACTAGAAGAGCACTAAGATTTCCTCTCATTGAGCCAGCGTATCTGAAGTGCAAAACACAGACTAAGCTGGCTTTATATAATATAGTACTATAAATTATTAATAGGAATGAGGAATATAAATTATTAAACTTTTTTACACAGGATAGGTCTATCATTTCTAAACTGTTTTTCCTAGATTTTCTGCAAGGCTTTCTGTTATTGTTCCTGTTTTTGATCACTACATATACCCAAGTATATGTAGTGATCAAAACCTTCTAAATGCCTTCAGTGAGTATTATGCCAACGCCGTGCGTTATCTTAAAGAGCAGGCTTTTCCACTGATTGACTTTATATGGAGGCGACCAGGTGTAACTGAGCCCCGAACCGAGCGAATTTTTATGATGAAAAACATATCCAGAGGATTTGTTTTAAAAAAATTGAAGCAACTCAAGCGAAATAAGGCAAACGGAGCCGATGAACTTCCATCTGGAATGTTGAAGGACGTCAGGGAGTATTTGGTTGATCCCCTGTGTTATCGATAAGTCATTTAATCAGCCATTGCTTTGTGGAGTTCCTCAGAGCTCCATATTGGGGTCATTATTATTCACGGTCTTTTATAATGATTTGACGGATCTGAAAATGAGCTCACGTGTTTTATAATATGCTGATGATACCGTTGTGTATTGTCCTGGTAAAGACGTGGAAAGTATAGAAATTGTGCTGTCACAGGACATGGATCTGATAGCTAACTATTTTGATGGAAATGAATTAATTATGACTTTAAGCAAGGGAAAGACTGAGGTGATGCGCTTCGGTACTGCGAAAAGGTTGTCTTTGAAAGCTCTGGATATTGATGTGAAGTACAAAGGGGCATCATTGAAGACAACTACGTCCTATAAGTATCTTGGATATACTCTGGACCCTAGTCTCTCACTTTGTAAAAACTTTGATGATGCTTATAAGAAGGCAAGCAATCGCCTACGGTTGTTATCTAAACTGAGGGATCATGTAACCTCTGAGGTTGCCTACAAGATCTATCAAATGATGATTGTACCTATTGTAACCTATAGTGGGACAATTAAGCTATTTTTCACAAGAACACAGCTGGAGAAATTAGGAAGAATTGAAAGGTGAGCCAAAGAAATTATTGGATCGGAAATAAACATACCGCACCTGCATAAGCTAATGAAAAGGAAAGCCTGCATGACTGTGAGAAAATGCTTGGGAAATGACATATGTAGTAACTTCTGTGGGTACTTTCAAGTAAATGATCATGATAAAGGCACAAGAAATAAAGCTATTTTGGTAAGGCTGCCAAGGGTAAAACTTGAGTTCAATAGGCAATCCTTCCGATTTGCGGGAGCCATAATATATAATGATCTCCCAATTGAAATAAGAGACGTTGAAGATTTTAAAACTTTTAGCCACATGTTAGACAATCATTTTAGTTAGTTACAGATAGATGTGTAGTGAGCCCTCAATCGAAATGAGAGACGTAGAAGGCTTTAAAACTTTTGGTCACATGTTGGCAAACATTTATAGTTAGTCCTCATAGATTTGTAGTTTTTAATATGGAACTTGTCTTTTAGATTGTTAGTATAAGGAGGACACATGTTGATAAAAGTAGTATTACTGAAATGTTTTTATCCTCTGTAAAAATTCTTGAATAATAATAATAATCCCCAAGCCAACGGCGCGAAGTGCCGTGCGAGGGTACTAATTCCGCACGGCTGTTTACACCCGGGAAAAGGAAAGCATAGCGAAGTCTGAAGTTCATCAAGTATCGCGGGCGCGTGGCTCAAGGGTGGCAGTGAGTGGGTTGTCATCACTGATCTCAAAAATATGGCGGACTATATTGCACTACAATATTTCGTATTTTTGCAAAAAGATTTGGCAACTTTCACAACCAACGAAGGGTGGTCATTTCTGATCTCAGGAATATGGCGGACTATCAGGAGTAGCAAACACATAAGGCATCCCAAAAGGCGAGAAATAAGACGAAAACGACTGCCACAAGACTCTTGAAGAGAGATTAATTCGGGGAAAATACAGAGAAGCGCCAAGAATTGACTATGACGTGAAACAAAAGGCAAGTTTGTTGATAATGCGTATTTATACTTGTGTTTTAATGCTTTATAAAGGCCGGTGTAGCCGTACTCATTCAGTCTATTCACTGTCAGTAAATTCCAGAGTAAGTTTATGTTTTATAAATTATGCAAGACTGTCTTCTTATTACTAATGTAATTAATAGGTCGTATACGTGTATTTTATACCAAATTTAAGCTTACATTAGGCGTAATAACATACTGATGAGAAATGTTGTGCCCTTTAAAAAAATTGTCAATAAAACAAGGATTAAAAACTGATATTTTGTCATTTTGAAAAAATATACAGAAAAAATAACAATTGCCGTATTGCTATGACAACAACCTATACAAGTACTTCATGTAATTCGAAAATATAGTTGCATGCTCTTAGTGGCGACGGGTTGCTACATGGATGTATTTCTAGTAATAATAATAACACTAGAGGGAAACCTGAACTAAACTAACTTTATTTATACAGGATAGCTCTATCATTTCTAATCAGTTCTTCGTAGAGGTCCAGCAAGGTCATGCCTCATTGTTCAAGTGTAACAATCCTGGAAGGAAACCTATACTAAACTAACTTTATTTATATTGGACATAGCTCTATAGTCGTAAGCTATTCTTCATCAAATTTCAGTAAGCATCTTTGGTTGCAGGTGCAAAGCATTAACAAAAACATCAAGTCTATGTAAATATTTTTAAACATAGCAGCGACATTAATCCACTTGGTTATAAATTATTTGTAGATGTTTTAAACAATTAATGCGTTCCGAATCACCAAGCAGCTGTTTCAATGTTCTTTGTGTCTGCTTTGGATAATTCTATCAGTTCTGAACTTTTTCTTTTTGAGGCCCAGTTAGGATCATTTATTTCTCAGCTGTTCTTTCTGTACGACGACCACGCAGGATCATTTCTGCTACAGGATAAACCTTGAACTAAATTGACTTGTATTTTATGGGAAAACTTTTTGAGTTAGAGACGCATGAGCACACTAACTTTATTAATTTTATGCTGCCTTGCTTTGTAGTTTATATACTGTTGTTCCTAGAGGTCGAGTAAGAATAAATTCTTGTTGATCTAATTCTAAACTATGCCCATACTACAAGGCTATATTTGTCAACCAAACTTTGAAAAATGTTCATTCTGGATGATAGTACTACTCTTTCTTACCTAGGTAAAAAATGTAGGCTAACGTGAAAGTGGGCGTTAATCTGCGCGTTTGTACGCTCATTTTTCATAATAATTTGAAATATATACAGAAGATAGACATTACTTCGCCGGCAAGTGTTTTGGAATATTTTAAATATATAAAAGTGACACTTGAGACGCTCAAATTAAATGAAAATAATGGCGGAAGGTAATGATTTTTTTTCTACGCACGCATAATTTATCTATAACTAATCTGTTTATGAAACAAATTTTGTCCTAACCTTGACTTCGTAAAACAAAAAAATTAATATAACTTCTGTCAGTAAAATTTTTGGCATTTGAACAAGAAGCCTCTGCAGAGGAGATAAAAAATGACTAGCAGATGAAAGACAGTTTGCGAGCAATTCATGAGAAACATCTTCTTGCGTTAGCTATATGAAAATATATCAAACATTGTGCGACAAAATATAGACCTATGCATATAACATCTCAATATAGATTTATGTATTATGACGTCACAATAAAGACTTACGTCACCAGCAATGATGCGCCAAAGAATTAATTGTTAATTTTTTTAGTACTCATCCCCTGGAAAATTAGCGTGGGGCGCAAATTAGAATCCATTCAATGAGGAACTTGTTAAGCATTTGCAAAAAGTCTGAAAAATTTTACAACTTTGGTTTATTGTCGCTTGATACGGTCGACTATTATGCTTTTAACGGCCAAATGAATCCAATTTTTTTATTTCGTTTTTAGTTATTGTTTTTCTCACTATTTCTTAAAGTTAAAAGGTTTATTTGGGCAATTTATAAAATATCCATAGCACCTACAGTTTTAATGTGCTTATTCGATAAGATGCGAAAGATTTACATTTACTCATGTTATATACTTTAGGAAGAGTTGCCGATTTGTTGGTAACCATTCATTCTCAATTCTTTTCTCGAATAAATGCAAAGATTTGCCTCAAGGGGTGAGAAATATGTTGGCTTCAGCTACTTGGAAATTAAACGATGAGAATGTAAAAGGAGTCTTCAAGCCAATATCTCAAGATATTTCAGGAACCACCGCCACTTGCAACTGCCTAAAGTCAGAATCATGTTCACTAAACGAAAAAATACCAAGAGGAGGGAGTCGTGCACCAAGCTGTGATTGGAAGACGAGACAACAACGAGATACACTCCTACATCGGTATGAGAGAAGGCCCTTTCAAATTGGGCTACAATCGCCACATGTACAGCAACACTTT
Source organism: Muricea muricata (assembly GCA_963855995.1). NCBI lineage: Eukaryota > Metazoa > Cnidaria > Anthozoa > Malacalcyonacea > Plexauridae > Muricea > Muricea muricata. The sequence goes on from OY979716.1 coordinate 17,741,040, forward strand.
CCGGAGAGCCAGACACAAAAACAGCACTTCCCTCAGCAAGTACATTTGGAACTTGAAAGATAACAACATCGAATCAAATTTCCATAAAGTGGAAAATCATAAAACGATGTACACGGCAAAAAACGCACAACCTGTTCAGGGCTGATGAAAACAGCCTTGAACAATGTTGTGCTGCCCACATTGTTCAATGTTGTCAACAATATTGTTCAGCATTGTTGAGCCTGAATTAGCCTACGATCAGGTATAACAATGCTGAACAATATTGTTGGCAACATTGAACAATGTGGGCAGCACAACATTGTTCAAGGCTGTTTTCATCAACCCTGAACAGGTTGTGCGTTTTTATGCGTGTAAATCTTACAACAGTAGCTCAAAGAAATGTAATTTATGTTTGCGTGAGAAATTTCTCATCATTTCTCACCCAGAGCTAGGCTGCGAGGTCTGTACTGGAAAAATATTTTTTCAAGCTCTCAAAAACGGCCAAAAAGCCTAAGGCCGAGAGACGTTTTTGAGACCGAGGTAAAATAATTTTTCAGTTCAGACCGATCTAAACCTTTAACCGTAAATAACGGTTAAAAAATTACGGTATTATTTCTAATTTGTGCCTGCTTAGTAAAAATTGCGAAAAATCTAGTGTAGTGGTTAGGCTTATAGCCTGTTCCCAGAAAAATAAGAGTAAAAAGAGTAAGTTCTGTTAATCATTCTGCTTTAGATCTGTGCACAGGCTAGGTCAGACTTTGAGATCAGCTAGTTTGTTACTTTGAAGTGTGCTTTGTTCGGCTTTTTCAATACTTTTGGTTAACAACCTCGATCCCAGGGCCTTTTCTTAAATTAGGGAAGGGAAAAGGCCCTGGCATCGGCTATATAGTCACATGACACCCAGAATATCTGAGTCGACTAAACTTAAACATAAACTGTTTTTAACTGCAGTGGTGACACCAAAGGCAGTCAAGCGTAATTGTGGCCATCGAAAATTTTGTTCTCGGCAGTTTATATTCTTGGTTGAGCAGTCGAGTTGGTAAAGAAGTCAATATACGGACAAACTCGCATATTTGAAACAGATTTATTTAATATTTGAATACAGAAAATCTCAACACAACAATGTTTATTTGTTTGTTCGCATTCAAATTACAAATTATTGTTCTTTCTTACAATTTAAACTAATTAAAGGGAAATGGCAATAAAAGTTGTGCTTGTATAAGAAAACATGCATTCCGCTACCCTGCACATTCATATCTGTTGTTGGATATGCTTGAAGTCATAACATTATTTTGTATCTTGAAAGAGTCAGCTCCGGTGATTTTTATGAAGAGTCAGATATTTTTAGTCCATACAGGTCGAAATTAAACAAACTTCTCATGCAAGCTCCAACCTGTATCTGTAGTTGTAGAACATCAACAAAGCTGGGGCGTCTTTAATTAGATTTAATTCTTGGAAGGATATTGGGTGATAGAATGCTTTGCTTTGATATATCTCATCGATTTGAGACAGTTGGAAAACTTTGAAGAACGTCTTGTTCAAGATCTCAAACTTTCTTCACAACAACACAAAAAAAAATTTCTGCTATTTCCCTTTGACCACAAACTATAATTCTCAACAAATCAGAACTTTACAGCTGCATTCAGGCCTATATCACTCTAATATTTTCATTTACCTTGGAATAACATCCATGAGGACATGAGTTTGGCATGGTTGCTTGTTAATGCTTTTGTTCACACTATGTCTAGCCAGACGCCAGCCTGTTTAATTTTATTGCTATGAAAACATTAGTCCTAAATATGATCAGCATTCATAGTACTCGTTTTTTGTCTTTACGTACAAAACAATAAAAACTCTTTGCTGAGTGGTTCTTTTTGGCTAGGGAACAACGGAATTCTAATACAAAAACTTTACGAGCTTAAATTAAAACGTCCACTTCAAACCACTTGAATCCTTAAAGCTTCTCGCATAAATTACTCAAAATCAATACGCTTGTCTTTCACTCGTAACTGCCGTAAGTGCATCTCTTTTATTATTCAAATAGATATAGATTTTGCATATCTTTACATGGTATTAACGAATTCTGTTAAGCAAATATCGCGTCCTGTGAACAAATCTGTAATAAGTTGTCATGCAACAAAGCTGTGAATGGGCAAATATTGATCAAACGAAATCATATAGCAAGACGAAACAAGCAAGGCAATATAACTTGAGGTCTGTAATGTATTGATTTTTAAAGATCATTTTTTGTATGTTAATGTCGGATATTTTGCTTGTAATTCATTTGCGGTGGGATGCATTTTGAATGTGATCCAACGAGATAGCCGACACAGGCACAGCTCACATTTATATTTAGTTATTTGACTATTTCTCCTTGGGGGGGGGGGGGGCAGTTGCTTTAGAATAAATGTATTGTACTGCAACATAACAAAAACTGTCGAAAGATTGACAAGATCTATCTTTCTTTTTAACTATTAACTTTAACTAATCGTCCTGTAATATCCTTACCGTCATGCATCACATCATTGCCTGTTTTGTTGGCGTATCGGTTGGGCAGGTCCGGCGGCTTATATCTCAAACACAGTATAGGGTATAAACAGTAGGACCACTCAGCAGTGCAACATGTCCCCCTATTTTTATGCAATTATCTGGCCAGAATAATGGCGGAACGGCCAGTTCAGCGTTCCTATTGGCCAGAAAAGGCAATTACTGGCAAGAACCTGCATAATGAACATGCGTAATGAGACATGCGTGGAGACACAAACTTCAAAGGTTCCGACTCGAGTGGCCTTTCTGTTTATTTCTATTCTGTGTCTCAAATCAGATAAAATAAACATGTTATCAAAAATATCAAAATGCCAAATAGTCCAATCCAGTTTATAGCAACTAACATTATGCAGCATATAACATGTCTCGAGCGAGAACTTAACGTATAACTCATCCACCTATATGCAATGACACAATGAGCACACGACAAGAAAACCGGTGATAAACTGACGTTCCATATTTTAGTTAATCGATTTAATTTCTTAGTTAATGGAGTAACGTAGGTAATCAAATCCTTCACAATTTCTATTACAATTTCTAACACGGTAGCTGAAGTTTTTAGACCACATAACTTTTCAAAGGAAACATGAAATGTTCGAATATAATTTAACCCAACACTTCAATGAACAAGCCGAGTCCAGGGGCTAAGCCGCCTTGGACCATTCATTGATTTTGATGTCTACTCCCATTGAAACAGTCAGTCATCATTGTCGAAAATCTTGTTTTCTCCCAGTGCTCCGAGCTTTAGCATTACGGCTCGCGTGTTTTTACTTAGGGGATAAGTATATGAAGGCGATTTTTCTGGTTAAGCGAGGTAAAAACTGCATATAACCACGGGCTTTATGATTAATTCCGTTCGTCTATTATGGTGTTTTATTAAGATCTATATTTATATCGTATATGTCCTAAATGCACTGATCAGAATTGTTCAATATCTTGCTTGTAAGTGCTTAAAAAATACATCCCTCAAAACTGCCTTTAATCCAAGAATATGAAAATTTTCAGTGTGAATTTTATAAATAACTACTTTTGAAATCACCATATTCATTTACATTACAACCCAAGGAAATAATAATAAGTTGATAATCATATGAATAATAAGAGGGTAGGATCATCTGATCCTTAAGGCAATCATGCAGCAGTCTAATTTCCGTACCACGTGAGCAAAATGTTTCGTTGCTAGCTTGAGGAATGTTATGATCATGACGTAACCGAAGACTGATTTTGGAATGTAAACGATAAAATAAAATATTCTGGGGACACGTTTTTGCCATATATTGTAGTGTCGTTAGGTTTCCTCTCGCTTCGAATGATTTTATAATCAGCTGATCCTACCCTCTCACTATTCATGATTGTCACCGTATTATTATTCCTTGTGTGCCGTTTGAATGCTTGCGTTCTAATGTAAATAAATATGGCATTTTTAAAAGTAGTTATTTACAAAATTCACACTAAAAAATTAGGAATAAAGGCAGTTTTGGGGGATGTATTTTGTAAGTCCTTACAAGCAAGATATTTTCTGACCGATTCTGATCAGTGCATTGAAGTCATATATAATAAGGTCAATAGATCTAAATTAAACACCACAATAGACGAACCGAATTGGTCTTAGAGCCCATGATATAACGAAATCGAGCCTTTGATTTATACGCAGTTTTCAATCGCTTATACAGCAAGGTAACTCCATATGATAAACGGTTTAATTAATTTCGCTTTTCTCCATATCTCTACTCGAGTATGTTTTGGAATTGTGAATTTATCTGAAAGACAGCAAGTGTTGCACATAAATAACTCTTCTTGGTCCTCAAAAAAGTCAACAACAATATCAGAAAATGCTATTGGAACGACTTGTTGAGCACATCCTGAGATTTATAATAAGACAGAAAGAAATTTTGGTTTGGAAATTAAAACCGTGGTTTCATAAAACCAACTAATTTCAACGTTTGGGTTGATTTTTTAGTTTGCAATAATAAGACAACTATAGGAGTGATATCTTCGACATAAGTGTCGATTAATTTGTCGGGAAAACAATGAGCAATTTTTTTCCTCACGGTAAGAATGCAGGTGCAAGAATCACATTTCGCTCACTACTCTGGTCATGGTACATTGCGCCTTGTTACGATTCTGTAGACCAGAGTGGCAAAACGTTGGGTCGTGTATGGAATTCAACCTGGCTTTACATTCATTTAAACATAACTAGAGCAGCGAACAAAGCATGATAAATATATGGATTTTAAACTTTATTTACTAATTTTGCTAAACTATCATTAAAGAATTTATTTTGCACGCAGTCGCTATAAAATAGAAAACAAAGAAACACGTTCCTCAATAAGCTTTACAAACACCTAATATACCTTTTCCCCATATACATGTATAATGCCTTGATACAAGGCATCCAAAAATAGATTCACAGTAAATGATTTATTAAACACCTATTGCGTTTATTGATTTTGAGTGACCTGAAAGAGGTCATTTATTGAATAAAGGCATGTACTCTTACGTGCGGAATTTTAAAGTTTGTAAACAAAGGTCTCGATCAATTTGATTCTGATCTACAATCAACGTAATCAAAGTCAAATAATAAACAGTCCAGCACGTATTGTTCAATAGAATATGTGTTATCATAATGAAGTTTCATTTTTAATGCATAATAAAATCAGGCTTGACCACGAGGAGATCAGGCATTTATTTAAAAATTGGCTGCGTTGCTTTCTGAGAAATGCTGATTTGGCCGAGGCAACTATTAGAGACCATGCATTGGAAAAAACGTATGGGCATTTATTAGATCATTTACAGTATGGCGCAAGTTTTTGTTAAAATTTTTTACAATATTAAGAAGTGTTACAATAGTAAGAAGTGTTAATTTAAGTAAAGTACTTCCACTTCTGATGGGGTGAAGTAGCAGCTCCCGCCAAGCAAGGACTTTGTGTTGGTTTTTCCGTAAACGTAACCATGTGGGGGGTTGTAGGTGTGACCAAAATTTGTGTAGGAGTCGGTGTTTGATCCTGCGTCACTGGCAATGTGCAAGTCATGACCTCTACCAAATGTTGGTCCATGACCACTTTTACGGTAAATTGCATCCCGATCATTCTCATCTTTCAGCTTAGACATGAATGGCGACAGACCATCGTTATTGCGTAGAGAATATATGAAAGATCCTCGAGCACGTACCCAATAATCTGTCAAAAATGTCAAAAACTTGATGGAATGAATAAAACTTTTTATGTTCAAAAACAGCTACTGATTGTTTCATAGACTTGCCACAAGTTGCTCGCTAATTGTGCGCAAAAAAACAATCGCGTTTGAGAAACGAGGGAGCGAGCGACGCGTGTTACTAGTAATGTTTGAAACTTTATCTAGTATTCTGTGAAGACTTGAACGACTATGTCAATCACACTGCTTTAAACCTTAAATTGTCGATTACATAATAAAAGGCTTCTTTCATCTTCAAATCCGTCCCACCTAAGGCCGTATATATGATATTTTTCACAAAACAGCATATTCTTAATATAGCATAATAATTAAAGAGCTTGAGATTTCGCTTAAAAAACCCTCTACTGCTGGCTTTATCTATCTTTTAGCCAAACAGATGTGCTTTATCTACCCGATTAACCAATCAAATTGTTTAAAACTCGGGAAAAATTGGCGGTAGTGATGTGGCGGCAGTGGCAAATTTAGTTGATATATTTAAGTTTTATGCCTGGGTGTGCTGTGCCGAACGCAATAGCAAGAAAGGCTAGCAGATTTCAGTAAAATAGTCCTTGATTTCGAAAAAGTGGTCCCTGGCCTGGTTACCCTGGTTACCACACCGCATTTGTAAACATTTCACTACGTTGAAGAACTCACTCTAGCTGCTCGAATATTTAAAAATAGGTTACAGTCGCTTCTGCGCATGTGCGATAGGTTTGTTATGAGGAGCCTCCTCATAACAAGTTTCCAGTCCCATGGCGTAAATGAAAACACGCGCGGCCGTCTGAATCGTTCTCTGTTGTATTGCAAGGAGCGATGGCGCGTCAAGTCCTGACATAAAAATTGTTCAGCTTTGAGATCAAACAATTAATATTGGATTCTGAAAACGCGGCAAATCGCGTCGCCTAAAGGTTTAATTATTCGCGTTCGGTAGCTTTTGCTTCAGATGCTGTGGGTTTCGTTCGAGACTTCGAATAGCCCTACAGAATATTCACGAGTCACGACATGCTCACAGGCTAGTCTGTATATCACTCAATGAGTATATTGTGGATATGATCTATAACATAGCTAGCAATACATTGAGGATATTACACCGTGCATGGCGCGAAGATATTATTTACGAGTGTACAAGGTGTGAATTAAATTATACATTTTATATGTGCCCATATTATGCGCCCTGTAGAATATGCAATTAAATTGTCGTATTCTCGATTCCAGACTTATATATCATGATGAGGGTACATTAACTGGCAGCGAATGTGTTGCTGGTGAAGACACAAACACAGTAATGAAATTGGAAGCACAGTGATGAAAGCAAAAACTCATAGTTTACAAACAAATAGTTTACAAATTGATAAGCATTTAGAACTGTACCCAGTGTATGTGTATATAAACGTTCATAGCATGTATAGAAGTCTACGATTAGTACGATGATATTAGGTAGCACTTGTGTTATATTTCAATGTATGAATCGAAACTACTACATGTAAGTTTCAGAATAAGTAAAATAATAAAATTATCCATGTGCAAATACATGAAAATTTTGCCAGGATTTTTACATAATTGGCCAGTTCGCACACGCGTATTTTGTTGTGATTCAGCAGAAGAGAAAATGAGCCACAATTACTGTACGTCAAACATCAGGCTAAATTCTCGATCAAGCAACCAAAATCACATCTATGGCGTGCACCTAGACGAGAGCATTATATCATGTTTATACGATATTATATCACAACGAGAGCACATATTGTGCTCATATTGCATTATATTGAATCTGGGATTATAATATATAGTAAAAAACTGTATACAGTATAACAGTTTGAAATATATTCTAGGCTATTATGCTTGAAACACAAAATTAACACTTTCAGAGACATCAACGCCTAAGATACACCGACAATTTTAATATCGGATATTCAAACTCGCAATTTCCGCATCTCGCTTCGCGGCTTTGAATTACACGCTTGGCAAAAATGCATGCAACATCGCCAATATGCGATATGCATATCCAGCGGTTATTCAAGTCAAAATATCCAATATTGGCTGCCTAGATGAAGTAAATATCTTTATTCTTTCAAAATGGCGAACCACAGCTATAAACGCAATAAAGAATAAAACCCAACATTTAGGCAAATGATACAAAATTTGGCGAAACTAAATAGAAGAGATGTGGTACATGAGTTGTGAGCATTTTACTGTTGATGAACTATGGTGTGACAATGAGCTACGCCACGTTTTTTCTTCAGTGAAGACTGCTGTGGTTGTGCAAGTTTTAGCAAAATCTATTGAGGATATTTGTCGAAAAAAATTTTGTTTACAAGTTTTTACCTGTTGGGTATTCTCGAAAAGCAGTCATGAAAAGAAATAGCTCGCTTAATTGCGCATTTGGGTCATAAAATGTAGGATTGAAATGACGTATGAATTTGTAAACAAAATTTACGTATACATTATAAAGTATAGCCATCAAAATATAAAGTAAAGCAAGGAAGCTTTCCATTTTCATCCTCGCAATTACATATGAAATATTATATAAATGTACATATGGCATACGAACAGTATGGTTGGACAATAGACACAGTAATCTTGTGCTGTGTGAGATGTTTTGATAATACAAGAACTCTGATGTTATAGCAAGTAACAATGCTCAAGGGAAAAAAGAAACCTGGGTGAGTGGGAAGTTTTTAATGACCTTCCTTACTTCATTCCTTTTTAGTACTTTAGTGCAATAAATGTGGATACCACCTGCTATTCCCCAACCATTCCCCTTGCCCACCAAACTCAACACATGATCAGACAATTATGGAAAAATTCTCAGACTCTTATCTATTATATACTGTTTAGTAACTAATTTATTAGGTATCAGGATGTACAAGTGTTTTGTTTATAATCAATACTTTTAGTGTACAGTAATTCATATAATGGTTGTAATTGGTCTATTTTTCAATTATATATTATGTATTATATACAATGTCTCTTACTGTTTTAGTTTACTTTGTATTCTCATTGGTTTGGACTTTTAGTATGCATAAGCAAGATAAAAACTCTTTCCTTGACAAGTAAAGTGAGTGTTTATCATCCATTGGGCTCAAACAACAAAGTAAGATTGGGTTTGCCGATCGACTATGGTGAAAGATCATAACATTCACAAATAAATTTGTGCAGCAATAGAGTGAATAATGAACAGTATGGCAGCACTATATAGGTTTACAAAATACAATTCCATACACACATTGTGTTGACAGATCCTTGAGTTAGGCTATTCTACAATGCCCCCTCCCCTTTCCACCTCTTTGATCCACTGAAATTGATCTATTTCTGGCCATTGTTTAGTACTGTACAATGCAAGTAAATGGGCCCAAATTTATTGGCACATGATTAATTGTGAAGGAAAGAATTTTCATGTCAATTAGCAAGTGACACATGCTATTAATTTTATTTGTTGACCAAATTCAGTGCCCCCTTTTTTTCATTCAGTAATACTGTTTAACATTAGAAAAGGCAAAATAATATAACAGTATGCAATGGAGCACATCAAAAGAACTTTTGTGCTGCTATATCTATGAAATTGCCCTTTCAAGTATTTCATTAATTGTTCTTTGAACTGGCTGGCAAAGGCCTCACATGCTATTAATTTTATTTGTTGACCAAATTCAGTGCCCCCTTTTCCTCATTCAGTAATATTGTTTAACATTAGAAAAGGCAAAATAATATAACAGTATGCAATGGAACACATCAAAAGAACTTTTGTGCTGCTATATCTATGAAATTGCCCTTTCAAGTATTTCATTAATTGTTCTTTGAACTGGCTGGCAAAGGCCTGCTTGGATTGAGAGCACACATAGGTTGTGGTAAAGACTTTTGCTGCCAGCTGATGTAGTCAGGTAAATAATGACCTAAAGAAGACAAACCCAGTGTCACTCTGGTGTGTCAGCAATCAAGATGCAATGTAGTGATGAGCTGACTGCCTGTGTGATTTTAATAAAAGCACACACACAGGATGAATTTTCCATGTTGCTGCTGCAGTGTATTTAAAAACAAATCTGACCCTTTCCGCGTTTTAGGTAGTAAAATAAGATGACATGATT